>LKNJ01000597.1:88147-242320 GCA_002120245.1 Maccullochella peelii
TTCCTTTTTATCTGTCAGTACACCCCCTATCTCTCTCACCACTTCTCTCTCTATCTCTCTCTGCAAATCTCTGCCCATCTGTCTCCTGTCTCCGTGCAGACTAGTTGTGGGTGGTATACCAGTATCAGAGCAGATCATGACATTACACTAATTCCATTTCTGAAATATTACAGACATGCAATGTTACGAACATGGCATGTTATGGAAAGATATAGTGTGGGCTTCAAATTTGCGCATACCAAAAGCTGATTTCATCGTAAGCACAGCAGACAGTGTGTATTCTCCCACTCCTCCCTGTTTCTGTTCCCTTAGTCTGCAGTTTGCAGACTCAAATGTTTTGTGAATTGCTCCGCAGAAAAATAGAATAATTAAAAACACATTTTCCCATTCTCTAGCATATACTGTATGTGTGATGAATTGTTGCTGCTCTGTAAACTTTGGAGGGCTTATCCAAATCATCACTGTGGTAGCCCACAGTGTGTGCTTTATTAAATTGAGTTCAATTTTCACGTGCTGTTAAGAGACCTCTAATATTTTAAGCAGAAGAAACAAGTGAGGCTCCTGTGGTTACCCCTGCTAGCTCATAGACCCCAGCATAATACTAACCAAGGGATAGGAGGTCAATTTGGTCAGTTCATTTAAGGACTGTCTTTAGAAGTAGGCATGCAATATAAAGAAGAAGCAAGTACTGATGTGTTTACTTTCCAAAAATGGAGTGGACTTATTAACGCTGTGATTCTTCATGATTTGCTAGTAACCTACGCAGTTAACAGGCTATTAGCTAAAATAAATGCATAAATATGGCCGCGTAAATTAATCATCCACATATATCAATGTGCTACTGCTGGCATAATTTTGATATTGGGTCTGATATTGATGACCTATACAATAAGCTTTAGAGAATATTTAACCTGCTAATGAACCTTAAATTCATTTTTAGTGTTGTAGTAGCTCACAGAGCTGTATGAAGATTACAGGTGACATTTTGTAAGATTTTGTTGATGAATTAATGTAAAACTGTGATCATCACTCCACTGGAAATCAGAATTTGTCTCTAAAACTGAAGCTTCTCACGGCTGGAGCATGTAATTGGTAGTGATTAGATTTTGCCACTACATGTAGCACCCATATGTAGTGGCATACAGTAGCTTTATTGCCATGGTGAGTCTGCTGTCAATATGCCAAAGCTCTGAAAGATTATGTGTGAAATGCTGTGTTGTACATCATTCACTGAGTTGAAAGTTGTGCCTTTGTATTTCAGGTGTGAGCTTATCTCAGTCCTGCTCCCCTCATTTTCCCAGACACACTGTCCTTTTCTCTCTCTGAACTCCAGCTAACATGCCCAGACTTGTTGAGCAGTCACACTCCACTGCTAGGAAAAAGGAAACTGCGTGTGGGGAGAGAAAAGATTTGCACATATGCTCACTTACACAAGCTTGGAGTGAAAGAGAGGGCTCAAGTGAAATTATTTAATAAATAAATGGGACAAACAGTTTGATCTTGTTTTTTGTGAGCTAGACGTCAGGTATGCTGGGAAGGATGGAATTAGGGCATGTCCGGCAGGAGAGCTTAGCCAGCATTAGGCTATTTATATTGAACTCCTGATATGCAGAACATACGAGATGCCCTTCCTCTGTCTGGTATCAGTATACAGTTACACTCAGTGTATACGTCCGGTTTGTACAGACTCTATTTTAAAGCAATAATAACTCTTCGTTCTCTGTCTGTCTTTGTTTTTCTCACACTTTAAGATATTCCAGACCAGTGCTCTCCTTCTCCTTGTAATGCCCGAGGTACGGTGCGCTGCGAGGACAAAAAGGGCGACTTCCTCTGTCACTGTTTCACAGGCTGGGCCGGAGCCAGATGTGAGAAAGGTACTTTCATCACTATGGAAAGTGGGAGAGGATATATGGTCGGACACTGTGTGCTAGAGCTCAGCAGAGGTTGAATTTTTGCACCGTCACTCAGCGTCATATCCAGCGTCTCTGGATAGATGTCATCGTCACAGTGACCTTGGTGCTGACAGACTGCTCCTCTCCCGTCCGCTGTCAGGAAGATCTGGCTTCTCATCATTAGTCATATATTTGTCAAATATTTTCATTGTTTCTTATCATGTTAATGTGAATGGTGTTTTTATTTTGACCTCGCAAAACTCTACTTGTTTCTGTTTTCACTTTTATCTTACAGTTGCAGCTGTTATTGTGGACCTGTCTCTTTTAATATCCAGCTTCTGCTGCAGTTGTTATTAATGATGTGGGAATGGTGTGTCGGGTCAATATGAACTGAATGTACGGGAATCTATGTGTCTCTGTAGAGGTCAAAGCTAGTTACTGTGTATAGATCTGAGGGGAGGCTTGCATCTCCTCTGAAAAACATGAAGGTTAGACCAGGGATTCCACTTTCAAAGGTTTAAATGTAACAAATATTAAGTGTATAAGCAAGAACTGGAAAGCACACATAATTTATACATGCACACTGTGAGGGAGAGGGAAACATGTTTCTCTGATTTATGGCACAGCTACCATTCCACACATTTCCACTGTGACTCATCCTGGCACCTTACAGTGAGAGGAAACCAAAACAGATTCGGTTTGACTCGGTCTGAGCCTTTTCCATTTGACAACCGCACTCCTCCTAAACACTCAGCTGCAACACTCGGCCACAGTGACATACAGTAGTGTGTCAGTTATTTGTAAGGCGTCTAACAAAGTACAAATTCATAGGACATTTAAGTGAGCTTTTCAAACTGTATCAAACTTCACGCTGTGCGCTCCTATTCAGAATTTAACTTTAAAATCGGTTAAATACAACCTGATCCTGAATTACTATGGGAAATCTTTACAGCAGCCAAACAACCTAATGCTGTACACAGACCATGATGATGTTTTTCCTGTGCCCATGTTGACTGTACTACCATCCTATTTGCAGATGTCGACGAGTGCAGCATGAAAAACGGAGGGTGTGACCACGAGTGCAACAACACTATGGGCAGTTATCGCTGCTCCTGTCACCAAGGCTACATGTTGGTAGGACGCCACATGTGTCATGGTAAGCCACAAACCATAAGTGCACATCAGCTAACAACTGGAATCATGTCATGACTCAGTCTACATTTTAACAATTTTTAATCCACTTCAAACTATGAAAATTCATATTATTCCTGCAGTTATTGTTGTATAAATATTTTTAAAACATTTACAAGGACTTTGAATGTGAGTTTTTGTGGTTGTCCATATAGTAATCCAGTGGCGGTGTTGTTGTCTCTTACTTAAGTCCATAAAGAATAAATGGTTTAGTTAGTTTAACAGATTAGGAAAAAACACAAAATCTTGTCCACACATTCATTGTTTAAACCCACAGAAGTTAATTTATATTTATATATGCAGGGTTCGTACAAAGTCATAAAAGTTTGGAAAATGCTAATTTTAACCGTTGTGTTTTCAAGGTTAGGAATATGCTTAAATTTCAATATAAAAATGCTTGATTTTCAACATAATCTGGTGTTTCATCTACACAATCACTCATGTAAACCAAACATCTTTTTAATATTTGAAATGAAACGAGCCCATCGCCATATTTGTTAATTGTCTCCTGGCATTTATAGAAACAATTTAGATGTGAGGTAATAAGGGCTTTTAAAATTTGGAAATTTTTGGTTTAGGTACTCTAAAAGTGCTTCAAAGGTGCTTGAATTTTACTCTTAAAAGGCTGTATGAACCCTGTATATATTATAAGAGAAATGTGCATAAAATCATGATAAAGACATCATGAAATGTCCATTAGTTAATGGTACAGCCTCTAAAAATGGTGTCTTCGGTGTAAATATTTATTTCAGTGTAAGTGTGATAGTAGTTTCAATGAAGTGCTGGATGTATTGTGTATATATAATGTTGACAAACAGTGTGAAGCAATCAATCTGTTGATCTAATATTAAAGCTGCTCTGGTGGTAAATTTAATATTGGGGTCACTTTGATTCCAGTGGTTAATCAATCAGGACCAGAATTTACTAGTATCTGTCTTGTGGCTTTAATTTCCCACAGTTTAGGTGTCTGGTGTCTTTTTCTGGCACATGTTTTTCCTGACACTAATGAGCAAAGGTACAAATAACCTCCTTGGATCCCGTCCTTCCAGCTGAGGAGTTGACTGTATAGTCTTCTTGGTACTTTTGAATTTCCACCATACGTTTCCATCCAGCTGACCACATTTTGTGTCTTTCAGATGTGGATGAGTGCGATGACCCAGGTGTGTGTGGAACAGCACGGTGTGTGAATAAGGAGAGCAGCTACGATTGCTTGTGTGATATCGGCTACGTCTACGACAACGAAACCAAGAGCTGTGTTGGTAAGTGTATATACACTGTAAGCCCCTTGAGGCTAATTGTGATTTGTGATATTGGACTATTATGTAAATAAAATTGACTTATACACACAATAAAAGAGACACACAAACACGCATAGTTTCATGAGAACTGACTGAGGAGCAGCTACAGCCTCAGCAGGACTTCATGCAGCTGTGTTGCGGGGTCAGGAAAGGAATGCAAAGACATTTGGAGAAATTCTATATAAGTAGGTAACAGGTCACCGTCTCCGTGCCTTTTTAGAAAAATTTCATTTCAGGGGTAAAACACACAGAATGACTATCTTTTTGATTTAAAATTTGGTCGGGACAGCAATAGTCAGAATTAACAAACACAGAAGACATGCCATAGGTTTACAAGTTAGAGAAGTGTTTTCAGAGACATTTAAGCGCACCAAATGATGCTTTAAAAATGCAATGATTTGAAAACACCATATCGGCCATCTGTACAATCAGCAGCAGCATCATCAAGCAAAATTTTCACATAGCCTTGGACCTTAATAAATGTTGTATACTGTATGTCAAACCAGTTTCATTTCATGTTTTCCCCTAAATTCATAGAAAGAGGCGCTGCTCAACTTGAGGAATGGAAGGTTGTCCAAGGCCAAAAAAATGCTGTCTTGGTATTTAATAAGATAACATAGTAAGATAAATAACATCAGGTCTGTTGGTAAAAACACTGAATAAGAATTCACAGACTTAAACCAAAGTCAGCAATCACTCGTGTGCCCTGTTTTTGCTCTGCAATGGAAACCAGACTTTTCATAACCTAAGTGTCCCTTCTGAGAATAAACGTTTATTATAGCCAACCTTCTCATGGCCATGTAAGGTTGTATATGGAGCAGGGAGATACCACCCAGTTAACGTCAAAGTCCACTTGTCTCAAGTGTTGTTTCATTCCCTGATATGTTGATAGGAAGGATATTTTTTCATGCTTGTGGAACAGATTTTTTTTTTTTTTATGTCCTTGAAAGTTCATGTTTTGACTAATTCCTCCACTGATGGGACTCTGACAACTTCTTGAACTCTCTGATTCTCTGTAACCCTTTACACCCCGCTCATGACTCTCACCTCTCCTTCTCTTTTATCTCTTCAACCTGCTCTGTCAGATGTGGATGAGTGCGAGGCAGGTGTGTGTGCAGAGGAGTGTCTGAACACTCCAGGGAGTTTCCGTTGCTTCTGTGATGGTCGTCAGGGCATGAAGCTGGGCCAGGACCTCAGGAGCTGTAAGGTGAAATACATGAACTGTGGCAAATATTAACCATGAATTTGAATAGTCCACCTTTTGTTGTTAAGTGTGAACTTTAATATACATTCTTGATCTGTTAAACCATTTTGAGTCAAGTCACATTTAAATACATAAATGGTTCTCATGAAGTAGCAGCATGCGTTATCTCCAGTTTGTTTTCTCTCTGTGTTTTCACAGCCCTTAACTCCCTGCCTGTCGCCGTCTCTGAAGAGGAACTCTCGCTCCCTCTACCTGGGCCGCATGTTCAGCGGTGTGCCAGTGATGAGGCTGCGTTTCCGCAGGAGGATTCAAACTGGGTGAGAAAGTTGTTGTGTTTTGATGCTCCGAATAAAAATGTCACAGCTTCTCTACATTTATGCTTTAGTTACAGTAAGTAGAAAGACAGATAAATGATTCAATGGAGTGATCACAACTCTTGGTTGGTAAGACTGTTTTAGTTTCACTTATAGATGAGCATAGAAGTGAATGTAAATGCTTTATATTTTTTTAATTTCAGGAATAAGATCCTTTTAGATCCTTTGTGTATTAACTTAGAAGGTAAAATGATTTGTTTTTGAAAGCAATGAGCTTCCAGTTGACATCGTCTGTGGAACTTTTTTTTTTTTTTAATCTACTTTCAAAATGCAGGACAAACGCGCACCACTTGACATCCGTGGTGTCACGTGACCAAGCATAATTTAAAGTCTAACTACACCCTCAAATTCCGCTAGAACCCTCTCTACCCGCATATTTCAAAAATGCAACGAGTGAGGCAACAACAACTGTAGGAGGTGTGGCCTCGTGGCTACATAGTGTGTGGGTCAGGGGACATGTAAGAGACTGACACTGTTTAGAGTCTTTTTTTAAATTTTCTATATAAATTTCATGACGTAGACGGGTCCCAACCGGTTGACTCTGTCAGCATTGGCTTTGCAAGGTTCAAGGCTGATTTTAAAACGGCGTGTTGAGCCATTTTCAATCCATGAAATGCAGATTTTTATACATTTGGTAAGAAATGTCGATAGTAACAGCAGCATTGATGTGTTTCATCACAGTACAGTCATATCATTTAGTTTACCTGTTTAAGCTTTGGGCTTTAATCAGATCCTGTTTTAAATTCTTGGTCATATTTTTGTTCTTAAGGGCCGTGTTTGTATTAAAGTGATACAGCAGGCTTGAACGGTCCCTCAGAATATACATGAGAATGAATTGGTTTGATGTCTGAAAGGGAAAAGTGTTTTTTTACCATACATAGCCACTCTGTGAAGTTGTATCAGATAATTCTAAAAATAAGTTCTAATATTAGCTGGGAAAATACTACCCACTTTGTCAGAGTGCCAAGTGGATAGCAGAGAAAATTATTTTGGCCACTAAAAGGAATTGTTTCTCCCCTATCTCTTCCTGTCCCTTTCTTTTTTTCTTTTTTCCCCCCTTTATTTCTTATTCATTCTCAGTTATCTTTGTCATATTAACTTGCTTATTCAAATGCACACACTGTCATTGCTCCCCGCTTCCCAGCTTTTCGGCAGAGTTTGACCTCCGCACCTACGACCCTGAAGGGGTGATCTTCTTTGCTGGGGGTCACCTAAACAGCTCCTGGATTGTGCTGGCAATGCACCATGGGAAGCTGGAGCTGCAGCTGAAGTACGGCACAGTCAGCAGGGTCACCAGCAGCGGACCCATCGTCAATGACGGCCAGTGGAGAAAGGTTGGCGGTTTGTCATCAACAGTAATACGTTGTCTACGTTAGCTTCATTAGCTGGTTGAAAGCTCCTTAAAATGTCTTGTTTTGGGAGATTGCTAAGATTCACGAAGCCTGGCAGAATTCAAACGTGTGAGGTAGCCTCAAAGACGCACACAGTTACAGGACAGTCCTTACTCATGTTCCACTGCAAAAATCAGAAAATTTAAGAATTAGTAACAAAAGAAAAATCATAAAGAACTGATAAAATTGGGAATATTATTAATCTACGAGTCTTATGACTGATTTCTCTAATGCAATTTTATTTCCTTTGTTGCATTGGCCACTACATCTTTTTACTGCACTGTAACTGTATTTGATTTGATTTTATGTATCTTTCATTCTATTTTTTCTTNGATCACTAAGATTCACGAAACCTTAGAAGTTTCACGGTGTGAAGTGATCAATTGGGAGATTACTAAGATTCACGAAGCCTGGCAGAATTCTAATGTGTGAGGTAGCCTCAAAGACGTGTGCAGTTACAGGACGGTCCTTACTCTTATTCCACTGTAAAAATCAGAAAATTTAAGAATTAGTAACAAAGGAAAAATCATAAAGAACTGATAAAATTGGGAATATTATTAATCTACGAGTCTTATGACTGATTTCTCTAATGCAATTTTATTTCCTTTGTTGCATTGGCCACTACATCTTTTTACTGCACTGTAACTGTATTTGATTTGATTTTATGTATCTTTCATTCTATTTTTTCTTAATTGATATCTGATTTTATTCCTTCTAATGTTTTTCTTTGCCCATGTAAAGCACTTTGAATTGCCTCTGTGTTTGAAATGTGCTATATAAATAAAGCTGCCTTGCCTTGCCTTGCCTTNGAAGTGATCTGTTGGGAGATTGCTAAGATTCACGAAGCCTGGCAGAATTCAACCGTGTGAGGTAGCCTCAAAGACGCGCGCAGTTACAGGACGGTCCTTACTCATATTCCACTGCAAAAAACAGGAAATTTAACAATTAGTAACAAAAGAAAATCATAAAGAACTGATAAAATTGGGAATATTATTAATCTACGAGTCTTATGACTGATTTCTCTAATGCAATTTTATTTCCTTTGTTGCATTGGCCACTACATCTTTTTACTGCACTGTAACTGTATTTGATTTGATTTTATGTATCTTTCATTCTATTTTTTCTTAATTGATATCTGATTTTATTCCTTCTAATGTTTTTCTTTGCCCATGTAAAGCACTTTGAATTGCCTCTGTGTTTGAAATGTGCTATATAAATAAAGATGCCTTGCCTTGTTTTCTTCTCAGATCTCGGTGGAGGAGCAGGGGCGTAGTCTAGTGATCAAGATTGACAGGGAGGCCGTCATGAAGATTGCTGTAAATGGTGATCTGTTTACGCTAAAGAAGGGCATGCATGAACTCAACCTCACTGTGGGAGGAGTTCCCTTCAGAGAGGACGGCCTCTTCAATCAGGTGTTTGTTTGTATGTGCTTGTGTATTTTCTTGAATATGTACCAAAAAGAGACGTTCTTTACATGTTCTTCAAATGTTGTGATTGTGACATAGGTGAATCCCCGTCTGGACGGCTGTATGAAGGAGTGGAGGTGGTTGACGGGCGAAGATACATCCATACAAGAAACCCTTCGGTCCAACGACAACATGCAGTGTTACAGCGCTGAGGATCCTGGAGCATATTACCCCGGCACAGGCTTCGCTCTCTTCAACATCAGCTATGGTGCAGTGTGTGTGTGTGTGTGTGTGTGTTATGCATAGCGTGGCTGGGGATTTCATAAGTGAGCCTATAATTGCTTCTTCCTGAAGTAATTAGTCAATGTTTAATTTGTTTGGGTGGATGTTAGTTGACTTCCATCATCGCCTCTCTCACTTCCTGTTCTGATCACTTCAGAATCACAGAACCTGAGCGTCCTCTTGACCCTGCGTCCAACATCTGCAATCGGAGTTTTGTTTGCACTCGTTCACCAGGACAGTGTCCCTCTCTCCATCGCTCTGGCCGACTATCATCCTGGCACTGATGAATGGCGAGATGTGAGTACTTCAAAGCTCAAGCTAAAATTTGTTTGTAACTGTATGTTTGATCTCAAAACTGACCTTTTGTGTGTCTTCAGTTTGTTCTGGTATCTGTAGGTGATGTCATCATCGCCAGCTCTCCTGCCCCACTGTGTGATGGTGAGAGTCATGAAATCCAGGTGACGATCTCAGGCAACCAGTCCCTGCTGCAGGTCGATGGCCAGTCTGGACGTAGTGAAGACACAGAAGTTCCTCTTGACCTCCTGTCACAGTCCAGCACCTTTATAGGAGGCCTCCCTGGTGAGGACACGCACGCTTATGTGCACACATTCATACATTATGTTTGGGTTGTATTTACACGGGAGGGAGGAGAACAGTGTTATAGATTGTGGAAATGAAGGATTCATAATTGGCACAATGAAAAATAAAAACGAAAGTCAGACATTTTCTCTTTTCAGTATATGAGAACTCAAACTTTAACAAACACGCACGCACATTGTTGTTGGCTATTCATGCATTTTACTTCAGTTAACTAAAAATGTGTGGTCTAGAACATGTGAGACAAAACAAGTATTTTGCACATGTGGATTTTTACATTGCAAAGCCACACACACCAGCTGATCAATTGAATAACCTAAAGATGAGGTTTTTCTGCCCACTCTCTCTCCAAACACTCTCCAAAACATCCAGCACATGTCAACAATCAATTATCTTATCCAGTGAATGATGATTGTGATTATGCAAAAATCCCACCATTTATGAGAGAATTCAAGATCCGAGCCAGAAACGGCTCCAACATTCTCCAAACTAGAAAGAAAACATAATAAGGATTTTATCTTGATATTGTTTTGAAATTGTTAAGTCAGCGCCTTGATGAGACTTGTCATGTGTACTTGATAAAAGGGTCGGTTAATGTGTTTGCTGAGTCTGACAGATTCAACACACTGAATAATACTGTTTTCAGACTTCTGGTTAGGTCACGGTCAGGGCTCCTACACAGTCCATCTTGTTATCTGCTGGATCACATGTTGTCATTTTTTCACGCAGATGTTCCTCTGGTGTCCACGCTGGTGTCGGCGCCCTACAGCGGCTGTATGGAGGTCAGTGTTAACGGACGGCCTCTGGACTTGGACCAGGCCATCCACAAACACAACGACATCCGCTCACACTCCTGCCCCCTGCTGGACTCTCACCAGTGACCAGTCTGCCAAAACTGATCCATAAGCAGTTCATTCAGGCAATGGGGATAGTTTCCAATATATTTACAAAAGCTTTGACCAGTGGGGAGATGTTTTAGATTGGAATGTTAAAAAAAAAAAAAAAAAAACTGGACCAGGTATCGTGGTGCAGCTGGAGCCTTAGCCCAGGATCACCCTGTCCTTTAACTGTGATGACACTGCTACCTAGAGGCATCTGCAGGGAATTTCACAGTATTTTCTCAGCACTATGACCCAGTAAGGCAGTTAGTCAGCCAATGAGCAACATCTGTACTAGGCAGAAAATATGGGAATAAATGCTGCACAACATTGCCTCAAAAACTGCCCATGTATCACAGCCTTGTAAGCCCACAAGAACACACAGGGCCTTATCTACATCAATGTCAAATGGTTGGTCTTGGGTCAGCCTGCTATGCCTGGCATCCTGCGCTTAAATGCAGATCTGACTGGAACTTTGTAGGCAGAGTGACTCTTCACTGCAGCGACTCAGCTGATAGAGCTGGGGTCATGTTGCTTACATCCAGTTCACCTAAGGCCCACGTTCACAAAACTTGAAATAATCAAGTGCTAATGTAGAATCTGATGAAATGGGGGAAAAAAAAAAAAAAAAAGGGGGGGACCAGATAATATAGTCCTACATCAGCTACCCTACTCAGAGAAAATGTGTGAATAGGTGCTCAGATATTCATGAGTGTTTGGTGCATAATGACTTAGGGGTTGATTGGGGACTAAGTCAATCTTATCTGCCCCTAACAAGCTGAATCCCCTCCTTCACCACAGCAGGGAGGCGTGGTATGAGGCACAACTTTGTGAAATGTAGAAAACCTTGCACATTGTTGCAGGTAGAAATGGACTGCGTGTGAAGCCATTTTCCACTCGACTAAAGCAGCACTCCATGTCTGCCTGCAACCTTAAAAATCAACCTTGTGCCTACCAAGAACAACTGACCCAATCTTTTCCAAACAGCTTCCCTCCAAACAGGTGAATCTTTTCACAAAGGTACAGTACTGTAACACACCAACAGAGATAACGCTTCTCCTAACGAAATGTCGTACTCATTGCAGTTAATACACTATGCATTTCCACCTGTGCATTTTGGAGTATTACAGTCTTTCAAAGAACACCCTGATTCTCAATAATCTTTGTCACAAAGGCCCCTTCTTTCCCTTCAAATCACCCAGTCACAGTTAATACCTGCCATATAGCAATCTGAGGATGGTAGATAAGTCACAGAAGCACAGGGAGACGGGAAGGGGCCCTCTCCGTGAGGGAGAGAGACTGAGCACTGCATCGAACGCACCACACAAACTACTGAGAGTAAAAAGAGTGCGCTGTAAAATACTGAATATGTAAATAACGTGACTGTACAATGCTTTCTAGAAGACAGAAAACAAACACTACCTTATGTTCACTGAGGTTTTCTGCACATTTAAGTTGATCCAAAGTCAAAAACAGAAATCTGAGTCTCAACTTCATCTGCTTCCTGATAAACAAATACACAATTCTTTTCTTGAAATGGGAGTTTTGGAGACTGTGAGAGCAATAGCCAGGGATCAAAGTATGGTAAATCTTTAGGGACTCAGTTTTTAATTTGATGTTATAGGTGCTGAGCAAATCAAAAGACAATTAAAAACAAGCAATGTCAGAGGAGCATTGTGATTGAGAATGCCAAAAGGGCTCCAGTGTTCTTTTACTTCCCTCTGTAATGTATAATTTTCTAGTTTTCTGATGAGTGAATGCCAGAATATAGAGCTTGACGAGTTATTGTTTATTTTTTATCATGTGTTGTATATTGAACTTTGTTTTTATTTTTTATTTTTCACTTTAACTGCCAGTATGTGTACAATGCTGAGAGAAGTCTGCCTTTTGAGTTTTAACTTCCCTCAACAGTGAAAATCCTATTTAAAAATAAAAGCAGTTGTATGAACATCATAGAGTAAAATTGTATTTTCAAAAAAACGCATTTGTACGCTGTGTTTACTTCAAGATAAACTTTTCATGTCCTGCCCCATGTGTGACATGTTGTTAATGTTCTAAACTTAAGGTTTACTTAACGTACTAGATTTTTTTTTTTTTCCAATGCAACTTGTATTTCGCCAGTCTGATGCTTTTAATTTGAACTAGTAGCAGTAGGAAATGTTGGGTTTACAGTAACTTAATATTGCTCTGACATGGTGTAAAGTCTTAAAGTTTGCTAACATTAGCCACCATATGCTACTGGTCATATCAGAAGCTGTAGCAGTAACCTCTGAGTGTATTGAGTTGAGCAAAAGCAGTTCATTGCTTATGAATTCAACTTTTTTATTTATACAATTTATTTATTACATATATACTCTCAGTTTAAGATGAAACAATACAGTGAAACCACCTGGTACTGGTGGGCGGTACTTAAAAAAACTTGACATCTTTTTCATTTTAATGTTTAACATGACATTTTATGGGAAAAGTTCAAAATTCTAAATACACTTATTCACTTTCTTACCGAGAGAGAAGCAGATTGATACCACCCACATGTTTATATACGTTGAGTATGTTGATTATGAAGCTACCACCAGAAGTGGCTAACTTAGCTTAGCACATAGACTGGAAACAGGTGGAAACAGCTAGCCTGGCTCTCTCCGTAAAATGGCCAATTGTAGTTTTTACATTTCGGTTTGTGTACGAATTAAAAAGTGAGATAAAACGTGTTGGTGAGTTTTAGAGGTCCTGGAAGGCGGGTTTTGTTACCTTTAGACAGAGCCAGGCTAACTAGCTGTTTCCCCATTTTCAGTCTTTATTCTAAGCTAAGCGGCTGCTGGCAGTAGCTTCATACATCGTACATGTATTTACCGTAGGAACAGAGTGGTACCGATCTTCTCATTTAACTCTCAGCAAGCAAGCAATTAAGCTTATTACCCAAAATGTCGAACTCTTCCATATAAATGTGAGATTTTGATGAAGCCCTTACTACACTCTTCTCTTTAATACATAATGTATTTCATAGCAGCAGCTACAGAATCCCATCCCACAGCAGTTAACATGCATCATCAATAATATATACATCATATTGACTTTAAAGTGCACATTAAATGATTCACACAAACATAATTAAATAACAGCAACATCAGCGTCGGTTACGCTCCAGTTAACATTTCAAGAAAGCCCTTTTAATTGCTTGCACAGTAGTTAATATAGTGAGACAATACACAGGAAGATCTGTAATCCAATCTACACAAGTTATAACAGAATCTATCAGATCACAGTCAAGTGGAATACTTCTGTTTACACTTAATGTGTAATATGGACACATCTTTAGACTGAAAGAAGTTTATTTGTAATCTTGCAAAGAGTGTGGTTGCCTGGTAACTGCCACCAAGCAATAGTCACATAAAGCCCTGTGAAACGGTGATTTATAGTTTTTACACTTCAGTTTTTGTACAGATTACACGAATGAGATATAATGTGTTAATTAGTGAGCTTTAGAGGTGCTGGTAGGCGGATTTTGTTTCCTTACTACAGTGCCAGGCTAGCTGTTTCCCCGTTTCCAGTCTTTATGCTAAGCTAAGTTAACTGGCTGTGGCTTCATATTTACCTGTAGATATGAGAGTGGTATCAATCTTCTCATCTAACTCCCGGCAAGAAAACAAATAACCATCATTTAATAACAATATTTCCCAAAACTGTTTCCTTTAATGAATACACATGAAACGTAGCATTTATATCAGTACAGAGTTGTCGTGAAGCTCACTGAGTGTTTTCCGTCTACAAGGTCACCTATGAAATGTCTTGCTACATTCAGTCTGACCAGATCAAGATATTTTTTTCTCCAACACGCCCCATATGTTTTACTGAGGGCTCAGCAGGCGTAAGGTGGAGGTTTCTCAAAGGGGCTGTAGGGGGATCCGTAGAGGACAGGAGCGTTGGGTGTCAGCATGTAGCCCCCTGGTTCCTGGGTGCCTCCTTGAGGCTGTGGCTGGTTTGGAGCCTGAGAGGGCTGCTGGCCCTGGTTCTCCTCAGACAGGCAGGAGTTGGAGGTATGGCCTCCCTCAGGGATCATCTGGGGAGTAGCAGGTGGCTGATAGCTGCTGTTATGCTGTGGGAGAGGAGAAGAGACAGGGAGTGGTAGGTTGCAATGGTATGTGGAAGTAGAGCCAAAAGATATCTAAATGTTCTGACATTTTTATGTGAGGTGTGGTTTTTATTGTCTTGTTTTGTTCACTGGTAGCAGCCACAGAAATATCAGCAAAGATTAGCCATCATCAATAATAAATCTGTGAGAAAAATTTTAGACAAAGTCACCATGATATAAATAAAACATTTCATCTGCTTATTTGAAGTGATTGGCTTGTTTAAGAACTACAGCTCATGTCATGGTTTACTTTATGGCACCAGTTCATAAAGCATCAAGCAGACATTCCTGTTTTCAACAGGTTCTTGGACGACGAGCATCACAAAAAATGATCTCTATGTTACAAGAAACAAGACCAGTAGCAGAATCTACAGCCTTGCTAGCAGATCTGTGAAACTGTATTTAGGCACAGCGGTGCATTGAGCTAAATGTCAGCATGCTAACATGCCAATAATGACAATGCAGACATGCTGATGTTTAGCAGGTATACTGTATACTATGTTCACCACATTGGGTTAGTGTATTAACATGCTAATATTTACTAATTAGCCATAAACACAAAGTACAGCTGATGGTAATGTTGTTAGTTTTGCAGGAAGAAAAGATTAGCAGATGAAAAGTTAAGGGATCAATAAAGTTATTACAATTCATCCTGTGGGGACCGTGAATGTTTGAATCAAATTGCATGGCAACCCATCCAATAGTAGACTGACACTGACATTGTCATCTCCAGAGCCACGTCACTACCGTGTCTAAAAATCATCTCTATGCAATTTTTAAAAAAAACAGGGTTTATCCCTCAGCAGACATGTAACAGTAAGATTGAGGAAACATGGTTTTAGTCAAGTTTTGCAGGTATCCACCTCAGTAATGTGACGTGGCAGCGGTGCAGATGAATAGTTTTCTTTCTGCTTTGATGTTCGAGTGAAACAGCTGTGCTAGTGCAGCAAGAATAAATGTGATCCAGTGCTGCTCATCTGGTTGCCAAACTACAGCGCTGGAACTGAGTTTTTCTTTACTTTTCACATCACACATTTTGACTTGTCATTGTAGGAAAAGCACAGGTTTTACTAATAACATTAACGATGGCTCCATTCTATTCAAGTGCCATGACAGTGAGCCAGCACACACAGTATCAGGACCTCGAAACTGAAGCAGCTAGATTTAATTCAACCTCCTTTTTTGTTTTGGTCTTGGCTCCTACCTGCATGGTCATTGGATAGTTGGGGTAGGCGGGCAGAGTCGCTCCTGAAGGACAGAAGCCAGCGTAGGTGAGCATGTGCTGGGTGGGGTTGTAAAGGATGTGGGGTGGCGGTGCGGGGCTGGGAGCCATCTGCGGAGTCGGCTTCTGCTGCAGGAAAACAGTAAAAATGCTTTAGATAAAAAGGGAAATCGAGGCAAATGTGAGTGAGTGTGCACCAGATACACATGAAACACACGCAATTCATTATATGAGAGGTAATGAAGTATGATTGCTGCCTAATGTACTGTAGGAACAATAATCGTAAAATTGGGACCATTAAGATTAACAAAATAAGATCAGAGATTTTCATGTCTTTGAAACAGATTACCAGACTACCATTCATGCCAGAGAAATCGGTTTTTTTCTAGTTTTTAGTGCTTTCATGTGCGAGCCGTACATTTTTGAAACTAGTGAGGCTGTGAAACAAAAAGATATCTGCACACACATAAAGCAATGTTATGTTTCAAACAAAACTGGTAAAGTAAGAGAGCAAGAAATAATTGTTCAAATACAAAAAAAAAAAAAAATCTGTATTATTATTATTCTATCATTTTTGACAGTTCAATCTCATCAGTGAAGAGACGAGTATAATAAAAAACCTTCGTCAAGGTGACATTTGCGTCAGTCATGTACTATTACAAGCTTTTTATTTCGCTCAGACTGCTTTAAATCTTCTGTGTTTGAATCTTTTTTACGTCTTGTCTATAAACTAAAGATGCACTCTTAATTTATCTCTTTTCGTGGGGGGTAACTTCTTTGGACTCCTTCTCACCATGTCCTTGTACGCTCCGAGGATGGCGGCGGTGATGATGCCCAGGAACAAGCTGATCACGTTGAGCACCACTGAGGCCCACAGCAGACGCTGCAGGTGGATCACATCCCAGCAGCTGCTGACCCCGGTGAACTCATAGTACTGCGTGTGGTACTCTGTGCTGGAAGAGGAAGAGAGCAGGGGGTCAATACAAAATACATTCTTCACAGCAAACATTTTGACTTTTCATAGCAGGGAAAAGCACAGGTGTAATTAATACCACTAATGGCTCTGTTCCATTTTGTGTCAGTCAGCAATGTCAGCGAGCCAGCATAGGGCCCTGGAAATGCTAAATGGAGTGCAGCTCTTATTAATCTTATTAATAATTATTAATAATAATACTGTATGGAAACCACTTTACACTGCATAGCACAGGTTTTTTTTATTTCAAACCTTCCAGGCAGGAAAGAAAAGGAAGAATCCTGCACACTGTCCATCACTTGTACTCGTTTTATTACTGATTTTAACCTTCCAGGCAGCCATTTATCCACCAATAACTTTAATGCAAGAAAGTGCCCAAATCACATGATCCGTGTCAGTTTGTGTGTGAGTTTTCAATAGCAGCCAGCTCTGAAATCTAGGATACTGTTTTTACACTAGCCCCTGCTCTCTACTGTATTATCACACAGTTATAATATTATAAGTGACAAAAATAGATAAATAAACATGTTCACTGTGATGGACATCTGGAAGCTAACAGGTGTAGTGTACTGAATTGAATGGGGACCAGTTGTTGCCTGGAAGGTAGAAAGTTCATCTAAAAACA
This sequence comes from Maccullochella peelii, assembly GCA_002120245.1. Classification (NCBI taxonomy): domain Eukaryota; kingdom Metazoa; phylum Chordata; class Actinopteri; order Centrarchiformes; family Percichthyidae; genus Maccullochella; species Maccullochella peelii. Next base: position 105,610 of record LKNJ01000597.1, read on the forward strand.
TAAAATACTCTGCAGGGATGTGAAGTACATGCAAATTGCTGTATAATTCCCAGCTGTATGGTCCTTGTTTATCTGAAATAAGGTGCACACACATGCACTCTGATGTTACTCAGATGTGAACACCAGCAGCTTGCTTGTGTTGTTGCGTCTCACCTCTCACAGTTGTACAGGTAGCAGCAGTAGCACGTGTTGCTCCTCACTTTCAGCTTGCATGCTGTGTCGAATGAACGGCACGTCACCTGCAGTGCCAGAGAAGGGGTTCAGAGAACTTTAATCATTTGTAATAAAGGTTTTATTAACCTCACGAAACCTGATACAACAGGTGCCGGACAAAGAAATACATGACTGGCAGGAAACTGTTTGCATGTCAACATGTAATTTCCAGAACTTCTATTTGCTTGTAATTTGGCTTGATGAAATGTGAACTAGATACAGTACTCAGGGAAGTAACATTATTTGACCACTAGATGTCGCTACACACTTTGTGATTTTTTTTTTTTTCCAGCTGAGCACCAAAAGGCTGCAAAACCTAAAATGCATTTCCAGCATCACTTAAAAGACAACTACTGAGACACAAACGTAAAGCAGCGTGTAGGAGGTAGATTAGAGTTAAAAGTGAATGGAAACCATACATTAGGCAGGCTACGTTAGGTATTTAGTTCAGTATTGAGTATGTTTATACAATACAGAGAAAGGCAGGTGATATATTACATGTGTTATGAGAATCACCTCAGTGTAGTAGCTGTCGTAGGTGTAGGCCGATCCACTGGAGTAAAAGGAACATAAGTTCTCCTGCACGGGCCTTGTGTCCTGTGTGTTACACAGATTAGACAGAGAGAGAAGGGACTGAGTTGTTAAATCTGTGAAACACATGATCCACAATTATGTAGAAACAGACAAACTAATATAGGATTGTGACCACCGATGTATAAGTGAATCGACCTGTCATACACCACAGCCGTGATCCGAATGTTTTTCCGTGCATCAGTTTCTATGATTTAAGGGTTTCAGTGATGCACTTTTCGTACATCGTGTAAAGTTAAATGTGTGTGAATTTGAAGGTTTACAACAGGCGCCTGCTCAAAACCGTCCACTGCACCGGATTACAACACCTACAGCTTTAAACTTCACTGGACTTTATATAATGTGAAATATAATGTGATTGTCCGAAGCTCGAAAGTGCAATAAATATGACTTTTACTGTCCCGTGAGCACAGAATGAATATATCTGCAGAGGTTTGATAGCACTGTTGATCAATATGAGTGACTCGGTGCCAGGTGCTGAGAGGTCCAGCTTTTTAAACTCTCTCTGGTCCATACTCATTAAAATGCTCATTAAAATTCATTAGGCTGATGTGACAAACTGGGGCGTTCGTGTCAGTGTGTCCAAACACGGAGACCGTCTCAGATGTCCAGCAAGGAAGCGACAATGACCTTATTTGACCTTTCTGCATTTTCTGTTCATTCCCAAACAAATTCAGGTATTTGCACAAATTGGATTTCACGCATGTTCATTTAGTCTGGGAGTTATTCAGGTCTAGAGAGTCTGAAACTGTCCTCTGACTGATGACAAATGATGTGTTGATAAACTGAGTATGAAAATGTTTTAGAGTAAATGAGGCTTCTTCCTTTGGGAACCAATAATTAAATACAGACATCATGTAACAGTGAACATGTTTGTAGTGGGAAGGAGTGTTGTTTTATGTGCTAATTCCTCTTTCAATAAAGAAGTAATTGCAAAATACTGTATACGTATACATCAAATTCCAACAGGACACCACAAGGACGTTTCCTGGAAAATCAATTCTCAGTTGAAATAGAGTTAAAGATGTACTTTTCTAGATATATCCATCTTTAGCTGTTGCATATTTTGTGTTTTTATTTGTTTGCAAAGAGTTTTCAGTGACGTACAGAAAGTAAAGTAACATTTGGACACATTTAATCAGCCCTGTTATGCTGAATGTTTCCCCAGCTCCTCAGGTGACCGAGCAGCTCTCTGCAGGTCGGGCACCGAGATTAGTTGGTCTGGTCTCCCTGTCTGCTGTCGTGATGGTACTGGCAGTTCTGTCTGATTGCATCTGCAAAGTTCCTGATCTCAGCATGTGTGTGATTAAATTATCAGGGGTTTGTCCAGACAAAAAAAACCCCGGGTGAATTAGTTTGTATTTCTTTCTTTTCAGTGCAGGCATGTGGATGCATGTGATACTCACAATGAACTCTGAAGCGATGATCCCGTCCACGATGGCACAGAAGAAAGACGCGATGACTCCGATACTGATGAATATGATCGCTGCCACGAGCTTAAAGAGAGGTGGAAGGAGATGGAGAGAGTAAAGGTTTATGAGATTATCAGCTTGTGTTTTGCATTATTTGAAATCTATTTGAATTGGAAACACACTTATGACATATTTCTAAATAAAAGAATGAAAAAATGATCAATAAGTAAATGCATAGAAGTTGTAAAATAAATAATAAAAAACTTTATAAGGAAATAAATCCATAAATAAATTGGTAATCTGATGTGGAAATCTTGAATTTGCAGCAAACATAAATCTTTTATTGAATAATATGAATTATAATATGACCAGAAATTTATTCAGTTTGATCAAGTAGTAAGTAGTAACTAATAAAAATTTAAAGTTTACAGAGACCAGGGGTAAACATAAAGACAGAGGATACTAAAAATGTTTTTTTTTTGTATTCATAAAATCATTTGATCATTTATTTCTACTCACAGTATCATAATTCCATTTTCCTGAGTATTTAACATTTGTTTCTTATTTATTCTTATTTATCAGTTAATATACCAAAATTTGCTTAGTATAAAGGCAAAGTCAAAATGTTATCATAATCTTAACACACACACTCGTGTATGTAAGCGTGGTGCTTCTGCTGGTGTGTGTCCTGACTGGTCGTCTGCAGCGTCTGGGCTGCAGGGCGATAAAGGAAATGTACGGCTTCTTGCTCTGCCAACGCAGAGGTGCTTTGTGGGTAGTTTATGGGCAAAGAGGCAACGTACAGGACAGAGGGACGGCCTTTTGTACCAGCAAGGTCAATCTAATTCTCCCAATCTGATACACACACACACACACACACACACACACACACACAATATCCACATTGTTGCTTATCTCACACACTCACACAATCCTGTAAATTAAGCCCAATAATCTGATCACTCACCAATAACCTCAAATCTTTACTTTTCAAACAATTCCTTATTTCTGCCTGAACAATGTGACACACGCCTGTTCTTCCATATAGCTTTTACTGTAAGGGATTTTCTGACATCACACACACACACACACACACACACAAGCAGCCCAGCGGACCCAGCTGGCTGATCACAGATGTCTGATCATGAACTTTATCACTGAGCATCGTTTGCAGTCTGTTCAATTGCTCCTCCAGGACCAAACCTCCTGTACTGAAGCAGGAGATTAAACACACACTTGTTTCCCCTTATCTACTGTATATCTATCTAAAATGGAAGGTTGGATTCAGCAGTCTGTCCCAAAGATTAAGCACAAAACGTAGAACAGGTAGCATGGACTTTTATAATCTACAGTATATCTACTGATCTTGCAATGACATAAGTGATTTATTTGATTCATGGGAGACTTTTCCTTTCCTTGATTTCTGATCTTCAGTTTCTCTTGAGAGATTTCGACTAAATTTATTTCATCCAGAAGACCTTTCTTTCTTGTTTGGATTATTTTAATAATTTACAGTTGATGATCCTGAAGTAGCGCAAAGGATGGCTTGCGAGACTTGGAGCAGATGCTTTAATCAATCACAAGTCATAAATTCTCCAACTTTTGCTTACTGTCTTTCCTAATTTCTTGGTCCCAAAGTACCTCTGACAACAGGAGTGCTTGTTTGTGAGACTAAGAAAGGGCTTTCTAGCTGATTTGCTGTTTGTATTCTTGTGTTTTTCTTCTTTTTTTTTAATCAACTGAAACTGTTAGTTTTGACCAAAATTACATGAGATCAAAACTAAAAGAATTTTAAATTTGCAACTAGGATTCGAATCTAATATTTGGAGTCAATAGGCCTTTTTCACGGTAGATATTTTGACATGTCACAGTAAGGAAATCACAGGTGTAAGTTACAAAATGAATGATGGCTGAATTCCATTTAGCTGCATCGTTAATGTTATTAGTCACGCCTGTGCTTATCCTACTATGACGAGTCAAATTGTCTGCTGTGAAAAAGGCCTCTTACATTTTGTTCTATTAGGATAAAGAAAGGGTTTTGTCTTCAAACTGAAAAATTCAGTATATAATCATAAAAATGACTCTTGTGAGATCAGGCTGACCAACGTGATGTGAGCAGGATGATTTGTTAAAGGTACTGCACACCTGCACAGGTGTTTTCACTTATTGTGGCTGATTAGACCTCTCTGCTCAGGTTGAAGTTGGGTGGAGCTGTGCTGGAAATGATGTGAGGTTACCAGTTAACATATACCATAGACTGCACTTAATTTGGTAACGCCGCGTACCATTTGTTTCATAACGGTAAGGGCGAGAAGCAGGCGGCGTATGACGTTAAACCTCCATCAGCTGATGATCAAACAGCAGCAGGTAGCGGAGATGCTGTAGTAAACATGAGTTTAATCTTTTAACAGCTTTTCAGTGTTGCCAGAGACAACCCAGTACCTTTTTAATTTAGATTCAGCCTTTTGAAATGTGTGTGTATCAGTCTGTATTATGGTCCAAACCGGTGGGCAAAAATCTGCTGCTGGACTCTACTGACCCCCCAACTACCATCCACTGTGCATTGTGTATGTTCCCTGTCAGGTGTATAGTGAAGTGCAAATGGCAGCTTCACTATATCACCTAGAGACGAACCAGTACTACGAAAATTAGCTTTATGCTATCTCTGATTTAGTACCCATTTACATTTATGTACAAATAATATAAAATAAATAAATGAAACACTGGAATAATAGGCCTACTACCTGCATCCATGTTTTCAATGTGTCAGTTAGTTTGTCTAAAGGTCTTAAAAGTAGATTTTGAAACATGGCCCCTCTACAAGACAGGGCCAAGAAATTACCTAATGATGCAGTTTGACCTGCGCTAGTTGATATTGTACATTACTGCTGCAAATTTCCACACAAATTTGCAATCAGACAAAGTAACAAAAACAACTGCCACACAGTGAAAATAGTTACTTTTGGCGGCCCCTAGGGGTCTGGGGCCTCTGGGCAGTTGCCCACTTTGCCTCTTGGGATTTGGAGAGCATCCAGTGATAAAAGTTTAAGTTGTCTCCATCTAAGAGGTGAAACAAAGCTAAAAATGTGTCAGGTGAATGCCAATCACAAAACACCTGTGTGGGTGGATCATTGGTTTGTAGGGCCTTTAAATAATAAACTTTATTTGGTTCCAAAGGTTGTGGCTAATCAGAAATAAACATGCATATTCAGTATAGTGCTGTAAATGTCCAAAACTGTTCAGGTTTATTTGACAAGTCAATTTGAATCGGGCTAATTTTTAGTTACCCTAGTGGCCGAGTGTTATATATGAAATGGCTAGCATTGTACATGTGAGAATAACTCAAGGCGCCGGTGAAACGGATATTAAAACTAGGGGATTTTAAAATGAATTTCCCTCAACAAAGTGAAATAAGAGCCGGGCTGAGAAAATAGGTTTTTTTATGTGTGGGTTTTATCTGCCACTGGCCCAGACTCTCTACTTCATTAGCGGTTTAAATGACTCTGCTGTTATGGGCTGCAAGTGGGAGATGAGGCCAGCGGCAGAGACAATCGAGCCTGACAACTGCATTACTTCACATTACCTTAGCACCAGCTGCCAGCACATAAAACACCTCAACACACACTCGGTCATCCAAACCCCCGAATCTCCCCTGACACAAGTGAAGCAGAGAGAAAAATCAAATACTGTAAAACATTAAAGACACACAGACACACTGTAGATAGTCTTCTACTCTCAGGAGTCGAGTCAGTAAGGGAAGTACAACATCTCCTCTAGTACTGTACTTAATTTTCATTTTATGCCACTTCTACTCCACTACAGTTCAGGGAGACATATTGTACTTTTTATTCTTTTTATTCCCCTACATTTGTGACATCTATGTTTACAGGTTACTTTAAAAAATGATATAAAATACAATGCATTGTAAAAGATCAGCTACACCAGTAAAATGCTACTTTCTTTACTTTCTTCCAAGTACATTTTGCTGATATTACTTCTGTAATTTTAGATCAGCAGGATTTCAAATGAAGGACTTTTACTTGTCATGAAGATTTTTTACATTAAGCTATTGATACTTTTACTTAAACCTGCAATGACAATTTTTTTATGGCCACTTGGGGGCAGCAGAAACAAGTTGTGAACACAAAACTGACATATGGTCAGTGTTTATGGTGAACTTATGCTTATTTACACATCCAACAGTGACAAAGGAACATTATCATTTTTATTTGGAGTCGTATTTGTGTACCAATATTCACTCTCTTTTAGCTCTGTTTTTGGTCTCTACCAACTACTGAGGGAAATATCTGTCTCTTTAGCTGCTAAATGCTCCACTATGTTCACCAGCTAGTCGCTAACTGTGTCTGTCTGCCGTTTGGTGCTGAGCAGGTAGTGTAAAGTGAGTTTTTAGAGCTTTTTCACTGAAAATGGCTGCCTGCTGTGTCCGAAAACAACGCTATGAGAGAGGAGAGAGTGAACCAAAACAGTAAAGTTGTGGGCCGGACAGCTAAACAATGAGCTGAAACTCGCTATAAAGCGTAAAGTCGGGGGGTGCTGCAGATTTAGGTGATAATTCTCTGTAGGTTCATCACTACAAGCAACCCCTTTAACATTGTCACACTCTTTTCACTTTGTCATTTGATACATTGTTTAAAATAAAAATATTGATTATAGCCGCTTTAAGTCCTGAAAAACGGAGAGAAATGCAAATGAAAGACAAAGACAGTCATGATGAAAGTATTAGAGAAGAAGATACATCAGTGACGAAGGGATAAAGACACAAAGAGGAATTTTATAGGAGTCAGTAAAGATACCTATCAGGTTATGTAACTAAAGTTGCTGACCGCTGCAAGGTCTTTTTCCCCTGCTCAGTGGTCCAATCACGACCACAGCTGGACACACTGGTAATAAGAACTTGTTGGGTAAAATATGGCCCTTTAAAGGTTCACCGTTCTGCTCTCCAAGCTGCAAGGTGACCAAAAGGACGTCAGTCTGAGAGATGTAGGCCGTAACTACAGGAGAGGCCGCTGGAGCAAAGAACATGAGCTACATGAAGCATTTAGTCATAAAGAAATCTCACAGCGTATCAGGGCAGTGAAGCCTGTTTTAGGAGCGGCAGGATAAGTGCAGATAGGATGGGAGTTTTTCTTTTTTCTTTCTTTTACAGACAGAATTTCATGCTCCGCAATCCTTTTAAACATTTTGGAGGACAAGATAAGACAAAATGAAAAGTGGCGGTATTCGAGTCATTAAGATTTTTAAAGCTTTATCTAAGAAATGTCAGTGTTTTACCTGCAACAGAGTGGCTGGTCTCTCTGGAACATTTGTGATAGGAGCACAAGACACAACTGGACGGTGGTTTAACACTGATCTGTGTGGTAGAAAATGATGGGTGGTGACAGAATGTGTATTTGTCTTCCTCTCTAATGAAATGGGACCATTTCCCACTCTATGTCACCAGGTTTTCTACTATGGGTGGGTTTTTTTTGTCTGCAAAAGTGTTTATTATTATACAGAGCTCATTATATGTAGGCTGTTGATGTTGCTGTTCTCTCACTCAGTAAAAAATATGTCTGTGTTTATTACATCATGAGCGAAACCGTCCCTCAATTTTAGCCAGAAAATTTCGGACTGCCAATCAGGCTGCTTTTGTCACATTTTTCAAGGTAAGTGAAACCACAAACAAAACCTTTATCCTAAAGAAAGCCCTGATCTAAATCCTACCCAGATAGACGTCACAGCAATTTTGAAGATATTTGATGATTACACTAATTTGTAGTGAATCATTTTGAAAAATCTGGTCACCACTTTTTGTAGGACTAGATGTGAATTACTGTGCTTTACGCAGGATGAACATAATAAGTTACACTGCATCACTCTGAACATGTGTGATCAGTGTGAACTCAACGGACAGAAAGTAAAGGGTCACATTTAATTTATCTACTAATCTTTACATATTTACTGAAGAAATCCCAGCACAAACCTTTTCGGCCTTAACCAGCGTGGGCTAACTTCACTCTCAGTTTAAAACAGCAGCTGGATAAGTTACACAGGTGCCGACAATCAAGTTTTTAGTTTTTTATTTTTAATAAATTTGCAAAACTCTCTAAAAAACTTTTTTCACTTTGTCATTATGGGGTATTGTGTGTAGAATTTTGAGGACAGAAATGAATTTTTTCCATTTTGGAATAAGGCTGTAACATGACAGAATGTGGAAAACGTGAAGCGCTGTGAATACTTTCCGGATGCACTGTAAATTCAGAATGCCATGTAATTCAAAGGGTTCAGGTCAATATAACTTGTATGTAAAAGGTGAGCATACAAATACATTTTGATTGCTTGATGGATGTAGTCCACAAAAGAGATTAGATTTCTCCCGCCAGGAGTCAAACCGGAAACGTCTCTGTTTGGCAGCAGTGCATGAACTCGTCACAACTCGACTGTTTACAGTTCAAACAACATCAAACCCACCGTGCTGCTTTATGAGACCAGAGGAGCAAAGGAAGTAAGAGACGTTTCAGAGCTCTCACATGTCTGAGGCATTGTGGTACGGTTAGTTGTTCTTTAATGAGCGACCTCGCTTCTGCCAGCCGGCTCTCATGTTACAGTACGGGCCTCGGAGACACAGGAGGGAAGAAGACACCTGTGTGAGAGGAACATCGTGCCACATGTGCCTCATAAGAGACACTGTAGACCAGCGCTAGCGTGGCAGCGATCGCACCATTAAAGTTTAAAGCACAGAAGAGGCAGACAGATACAGCAGGTAGTGAATGTCTGTGTCGATTCACACATTTACAGTGATGAAGTGACACAGCAAGGACTCAGAAGGAGTGAGAGCCTACAGGAAGTCTATAAAACCTGTCTTTATCTTTGTTAAATGACACACAGACGCTGCATCTCCTCACATGTGTGTACAGCTCTAGGAAGGATATCTGTGTAGACCGGATTAGATACGCTACACTGTAGTGTAACGTAAGACAGCAACACCCTGGATGCCACATGAAAAATTCAAAACACACTGATATACCACAGTCATGGTGTCAGGCAGAGGGAACATGTTTACATCTATCACGCCAAGACAATTTTTCCATTTCTCTGTCTCTAAAAAGTTTGTAAATTCAGAACACATAAATGTGCTTCAGTTCTGATGCCTTTAAGCTTTTTATACTGTAACATATTGAGCAGTGGCCAGCGTTAGTTTAGTGCCACTGAGCACACTGGGATCATGTCATTGTGAATTTGGAGGTTTTAGCACTCTACTGTTCAAATACAGCAACATACAGTGGATATTTTAGTCTGATTGTATAGTATTTCTGGCCTTAATATATTTAAATTGATGGCTAGCTAAGAATCTCATTACTGTTGCTACACCTGTCAACCTTTCCGTTCTCCCACGTCACATAATGCAATTTACAATAATAACAGTGTCAGATTTACCACTCGAAATTCTCTGTATTTTTTTGAACAATGGGTTCTTGATTTCAGACAGAGGTAGACAAAAGCAGCTAGCTAAGCTAACATTAGCTCCATGAGTTGTTTGGAAACGCTGTCTCTGGTTAACTTTTTAAGGTTTTCAGCTGACTCGTTTTAAATCGAGTAAAAGGAGTCTTGAATGTGTACTTGTTGGCTACGTACACGATATCGCGCTAAAAGACTGAGGCTAAAGCTGCATGTACCTGGCAAAAAGTCAGAGTCCTCATGATCCATGTCATGAAATAAAAGAAACAGCATTGTTCTTGTATTGCAGTGTAGAGCTAACTAATCCTAGCATGCATTATGTATGATGAGGAAAAATGTACAATCATTCTAACATAACCCTGTTTAGCTTTTTAGCTTACAATACTTAAGCAAAAGGTTAGATTTATGCTTTATTACTCATATTTTCAAGCAGTATGTTTCACTTTTACGATTACAAGAGAAAATGACTAACCAATGTGTTTGGTGAACATAACACTTTGTCTGGGGTGTAAACTTTCCCAAATCTAACAGAGCCGCTAATATTAGCCTACATTTGGTCAATTGGACAACTGTTAGGTCAACAAAAGAATGAAGAATTCAGTATTTCCTCACCAAAATGTTATTCTTGGTAGTGTGGAGAAGGCATAGAAACAACAATTAGTCCTCACAGAACATACTGAAAATATAATTCAGCAGCTAACTAAATAAATAAAATATAAAAAATCCCAAAAATTAAAACATTTTAGAGATTTTAGATTAGGTATCGTGGTGTGTTTAAGTATTTTTAAAATCCTGGTTACTTTAAAGATCCCCACCAGACATGTTTTAACATGTACATAAATTGCTCTACTTTGAATATTAATGTGTATCTGATATGTTCTTGTCACAAAACAAGGTTCAATTCTCTTGTTATAATCTTTGAAATGACATCTACTCCTTCCCCTTCATTAAAAATCCAGAATCTATAAATATAAGTTGAACTGCTAGACAACACGTGTGTCCATTCTCAGTGTATGTGCACTGGAGGCTTCAAGTTTCCACATCACACTTTGCAAGTTGAATATTGGACCAGGATTGGCTTCCAGACTATTTGTGATGTCACAAATCATGCTTGTAGGCCCACCCCTGAAAATGGGATTTGCAATGAGCACATAGAAACTTTCCACTTTTCAGCAGATGAACGTGAAAATATCATTCTGGTGTCAAACTCTGCACACACGTCATTCTGTACAGTGAAGCTCAAACATTCGACTGTAGGAACAAGAAATAAAACATATTTTTGAGTGGAGGGAATCTCTCTTTGGTTTCTTCTCTATACGCTTTGTCCCTCTCTTTTTTACCGATCTTTCAAGAAATGTGTAGTATTTTGTGAATGCTAATGGTGACTAGACTGTCAAGTCTTTATATTGAAATGAAAAATGAAATATTCCTACAGGACTTTTCTGACAATAAACTGAGAAAAATAAAAAGAAAGTTCTATGATAATACTGAACTCTCATCAACTTGGATTTTTTGGAACATAATAATTAGGTCCAATTCAGGTGTGAAAAACAAGATCTCGCAATCTGCTGAAGTTTCTGTGTCACTGGTGTCCTCTTCAGTCCTTGAGTCCAGTCTCATGCTGGGTTTCATGTACTGCGAATGCGATACTTATTATATTACTTAAATGACACAGAGGAGCAGTTTCAGCTTCTGGTGGCCACTGTCCCTTAAGTAGCATTTGTCGGCCACTCGACTGTTGTCACAAATGACGGTCAGTTCATGCAGATTTCATTCCTCTTTTTATTCTGTTTTCTTTTAGAGGAGTCTGAAGTTCCTCAAAGTGTTGTTTTTACTTGATTCACCATAACTTAGAAAATGGAGGATTTTTAAAGACTGGCTGCTCTGATCAGATGCTTCACTCTCTTCAATTGCATTTTAAGAGAAGTCAATAATCTTTTGTTCGGTCTACCTGTAAGTGTCTCTACTCAGGAGTCACTGACATGCTAATTTGTTGAACCTCCTGTTGTACAGAGAGGCACTTTGATGATATTATACCTGTGTCTCTGTCTGAAATAAAGGAGCCCTGTCAGCAGCTGACCAATACTAATGCAATTTCCCTCCTCGTGTCATTGAAATCCAGAGCCAATCACATTCACTTCTCCCTGACCACGACTCCAGTCATGTACACTGACCCGGGCACAAGGACCAAGAACACATTACTCCGCCATCAAGTAATCGGATTTGCTTCTTGCTCATAATAGAGCAATTTCCCATAAAACAGTTTAGTGAATTTGCAAAGTCTGTAACATAATCCTCTAATTTATGGTGTATATATGTCTCGTTTTCCAGGAACAAGGCCTCGTTTTTAGAAGATGAGTATTCTCAAGCTCGAAAAGCTGACAGAAGTCACCTTGAGAGAGAACAAACAGAAGGCTGAAACGTGAATGTGACGTTGCGCAAATCGAGCCGTAAACAAAAAAGGGGCCAACAATCATGTTGAATGCATTTCCTAAAAACTCATTAAACATCTGCAAATCCCCTTTTTGGCCACTTGGGTGCAGCAGAACAAGCTGGAAACACAAAACTTACATATTGTCACCTTTAAAAAGTTGATATGGTGAACTTGTTAGCAAAGAGTTGCCTATTTACACATCCAGCAGACGTGTTTTGGCCCATATGGCGAATGTAGTCACTCTCCTTTTACCTTGGTTTTGGTGTCTGCCGACTCGTGGGGGAAATATCTGCATGTTAAGCCACTAAATGCTCCACTTTCTTCACCAGCTTGTCACTAACTTGTTTGGTACTGAGCAGGTCGTGTACAGTATGGTGGGTTTTTAGAGGTTTTTTTGCTGCCTTCTGCGTCTGGAAACAAAGTCGATGCGGTTGATGAGGCTGTTACTTGTTCTTTCACTCCTATTTTGTTTGCGTTGTGTGCGTTGCACATTACCGCCACCAACTGTCAAGGTGTGGAGCTAAATGAAGCCGAGGGACATCATACAACTATAAACATCTGTTTTCGTTATCAGCGCTTTGCACTATTGACATTCAGGTCTAGTTAGCGACTGACAAGATGTTTAGAGTCAAGGTAGAAACACTGAATACCTCCAAATGTGGGAAAGACTTATTGTAAGAAATCTCCACCTCTTGATCTCCTACAGGAATTGGCTCATCAATGTACTGTACATTTTACCAGGCAGTGTGCCGTCTAGGCTATAAAAGCTACTAGCTGTCATTTTTAAGGTCATGGCAAGGTTTAAAAATTCTTATCACTTTTTCTTATTCCTCTTTAGCAAAATAAATGTACCTACAGTACAACTGTTGATAAATAAAATACCAACCATGCATGCAACAATAAGACATTTCTTGAAGTCTGAAGTACAGATTTTATATAGTTAAGGGGTGGGCTAAATGAAGACCAGAAAGGTGGAATCAATTAAATCATAATTATAATGTGATTTTAAACATGTTGCAACAGTGACATGTTAGTCAGAGGAGCAGACTCACCATGGGCCTGCGGTTTTCCACCAGGTGGATGCCAACAATACCCAGAAATGCTCCAAAACTCAGCTGGAGGTACAAAGAGATCAAAGTGGAAGACGCTTCAGAGAAGGAGCAGATAAAAAAATAAACAACACACAAAGTCACAATCATAGTAGAGTATTTGAAGGGTCTGTGACGGGAGGTGAGTGTCACTCACGGTGATGCCGGGGTAATATCCAGCAACGGGCACGTTGTCGGTGCGAGTGGCAGAGACCAGACCCACAGTCAGCACCACCAGAGCCAGAGCCAGCAGAGACACAGTCACCCACAGTGCTGATCTTCTCCGACGCAGGTACTGAGCTGAGGACGAACGGGAGGAAGGAACAGGGTGACCGGAGGACCTCTTTACATTCAGTACACTACTTCCCCTTTGGCCTAACACCCTTTTTGCTGAAGACAACATGCACATATTGAAGTAATGATTTGACTCCTCTTTAATTTCTCTTGTAATTTTTTATTTCCTGACAGATGAGCAGTGGTGGAAGAAGTATCAGATCATTTACTTAAGTAAAAGTACGAGAACAATGTAAAAATGCTCCATTACAAGTAAAAGTCCTGCATTCAAAGTCTTATTCAAGTCATTTTGAACAAAATGTAGGAAAGAATCAAAAGTAACTAAGTACTAATAAAGCAGGTGAAATGGCCCTCAGCAGTGTTACATTATTATATATCAGACTCATCTATGTCAACATGTAGGCCAAGCAGCATTTAATGTTGCAGCTGGAGCTGATTCTACCTGTTTTATATGCTGTTGTGTGGTTTGATTTGCTGTAACAAGGCATCCTATTGTATATTATAGGGTTTGTCATCAACAGTATGCAGGATTTTTGTTTCTTTCTAGTGTGCCAGAACTCTGTGGTAATTATTATACATTTTTAAAATCCCAATCAGCAAAGTAACAATGGCTGTAAATATAATATAAAAATATAAAAAAGCATAATATTTCTTGAGTATTTACTTGAGAAAATGTACTTTCCACCTCTGCAGATGAGCTGTGGGAGAAGCACTTTAAGTATTTCTGACAAAAGCTTAAACACAAATTGGTTTTTCTTCTTCTCTCACCTAAAAGAAGAATCCTGTCTTTGAGGGTTAAATTAGCCCTGTGTGCTTTGGAAGACTTTTTGCTCACAAATACAGCCTGCACACGGAGAAACGTTTCCTGTATGCATTGAATGTGGCGCAAACACTGAATGAAAGCACACCAGAAATAATCTCCTGTTGATGATATTAAAGATGCTGCTGTAACAGAGTCACGTTAGAAGATCTCAGGATGAAACTTGACATAATTGTACCTGCTGGATCCAGTATTTCGGTCTCTGTTTGCTGAGTTGCCTGCTGGGTTTCAGGCTGCTGCATTTTGCCTCAGTCCGGATGAATTAGCTCTAAAAATGAAAAAGGAGATCAGGCAGCCGAACGGACGCTTTAAAAGTGTTTTGATCGAGTCGTGTTTTTTGTTGTTTGTCCCTGTTGATTCAAAACAGAGTCCTCATCCCCCGCGCGGCCACAGGCAACAAGCTGCGAGTAGGATGCTATTATAATTCAGTCTTTTTTTTATACAATAAGAGTGCGATTTCATATAAATTTCACCACAGCTGACTCTGACTCTGACTCTCAGACGGGGTCAACTTTTCTTGAAGCCTGACAGACAGAGAGAGAGAGAGAGAGAGAGAGAGAGAGAGAGAGAGAGAGAGAGAAACCAATCAGCTCCCTGTATTCACCTCAGTGATAAATTATTTAATTATTTAATCTTACATAAGTTTAATTTTCTTATATTTTGGATCATGTTGAAAATACTTACAGCATGTGGTTAAACTCCAAACTATATAATATAAAGGCAGGTAAAGGGAGATTTTGGTAGGTGTTAATGTCTGCAGGCTGGATGCTGCAGCGCTGATGCGGAACTGTAATATGAGTTTACAGCGCCCTCCATCGACCAACACTTGTACAACAAGCATGAAAGCGTCTGGGATGCTTTGGAAATTGCTTACCCTAATTAATTGATCTACAGAAAATTAATCAGCAACTATTTTGATGATTGATTAATCATTTAAGTCATTTTTCAAGCAAAAATGCCAAAGTTTCAGCCTCTTAGTTGTGAGTTTTTCTTGTTTTTCTCTGTCTTATGTGATTATAAAGTGAATTTATTTGGGTTTTGAAGTGTTGTTTATAGACCAAACAAGAAAAGTAATCTGCAGATAAATCGATAAAAAAAAAAAGCAACTGTTATTTGCAACCCTACAGTAGAGTATGTCAAAGTATCTTATCGAAGGCTAGCACCTATTGTATAGAGTTCTCACATTATAATAGTAAACATAATTTGTTTGAGGACACATTTTGCTGGACTATTACTTACAAAAAAGTCCTGTGTGTATACTGCCACATAGGCAACATATTTCAATATGTTTTGAATTATTTCAGATCTAATTATTAATTATGTTCCTTTTTGCAGTGTGAAAGGTGTTGTCTGCTTGAATGATCAATGTAAGCAATGTAGCAAAAATATTTATTTAAATTCATAAACATCTCTGCAGCAGTGGATACAAGCTTATAGAATTTACACTTCTGAAGCTGAAAGAGAAAGAGAGCAGCTGTCAGCTCACATGACAACAAAAAAAACAGACATCTGCACTTCCTGGGCTTGTCATGAATAGTATATTAGTAATATACTAGCATAGTAATATAATGAATGGTAAGAAACAGAAATGCTCTTTTTATTTGGACTTCATTCACGCTGACACACACATACTAATTGATCATTCACAATGTTAGAAACAGACAATTAGATCATGCAAGACACTGGAGAAAAAAAACAGGGTCAGTCCACATAAACATAAACTTTTACAGTAAAGGGCTGTTAAAGCTTTCGTCAGATATTGAAAAATTAAAAAACTGCACTGTGAAACTGGACAAATATTTCATTTAATAGTGTAAGTATGTCATTAACATGATATTTCCCTCCAAATCCAGTCTCATCACTACCCTGTACAGAAACCTTGTACAAAAAGTGCGTAAGAAATAGAAAAGTTTGATTGACTAATAAACAAACAGCCTGTAGCCTCTTACGACACCGTGCAGGTGGAGGACTTGGGCGGCTGCTCCAGGATGGATTCACGTCGCAGGTCGTTGGGCAAAGTGCCGCCGGGTCCCCAGACGGAGAGCTCATCGTAGATCCCCATCTCGATCATCTCCTCCTGCCAGGGGATGGAGATGTTCCCCGAGGCAAACTCATCAAAGAAATCCCTGTCCTTGTCTTCCACTTGCACGCCCTTCACCGTGGAGAAGGCCCCGACGTCGTTGATGTCCTTGGCATAAACTGTCTTGGAGTCTGGCACGAAAGGGGGTGTAAGGATCCCTGAGGAGACACACACACACGGTTGCATTTTTGTCTATTATCTAATGAGAATTAGACACATGAATGAACAGCCTCTAAAAGATGCTGTACCCCATGCACAGAAATATTTTGAATTTCAAACAAAATATAAAACTAAACACAAAGAAAAAAGAATAGTATTTAAAATGTCTCTTTTCATTAAATATTAATTATTAAATGTGCAGCAATAAAGTTAAACTTCAGAAAAAACACTTTCAGTTATTATTCATTAAGAGTTTAACACTCAAAAACTGACCTGTCCCCCTTTATCACAACTGTGTGAGTGTGTTTTGACCTGTGTGATTGACAGTGTCCTGGCAACGTCACCACTGCCCCCACAACTGAATCCTGATTGGTGCACGTAAAGACGTGACGTCACTTTTTTTCAACTGAGTGCGGCCCACTTCAAACCAGTTAGTAGATCAAAAACAAAAACAAAAATACCAAAAAATATCTTGTTCAAATGTACGACCTCACTGCTCAAAGTAAGATGCTGATTCAGCATCTGTGTTTTCAGGGCCTGTAATATGTAAGTAAATATTAAAAATTGCTAATAAAGTGCATAAAAAACTACAAAAACTCTCTATTGCTAAAATCCTCGTCCATCCCTTTTGGATGCACATTGATTGAATAAAGAGTAGACTCTTCCAGTAAGTTGCTGGGTTTTTTCAAAGTAGTTTTTTAATTATTATTATTTGAGCACAAAGTTGACTTGTGAAGTAGCAACAGCACACAAACTAAAAGAGGACCATAATAATTCTTCAAGATTAAAAATGAAATTCAGAAAACACAGTTATGGTGTTTTCACATGACAACAGCCATAAGTAGATATTGATGATTAAATATACTGTATGTATATAGGATACTATAGAAACACCGTAAAATATTGAAACATCCATACGTATGAAATACTGCAATACTTTCAAAAAGTAAACTAGTGAGCAGAAAGTAAATAAAACTGTTAAAACTGCAGAAACAGATGTGTGTATTTGTGCATTTGTTTCTGTCTGACTGAAACATACCTGCGTTGAGTTTCCTCCAGTTGATCTCGCTGAAGAAGGGGTGCGCCCTGAGCTCATCACATGATCCGTTCCTGAAGCCGAGCCTCTTGTCTACCTCTTTGAGCAGCAGACCCTCGCAGATGGAGCGGGCGTTCTCACTGAACTTCTCTGGATACGTTACTGGATCATTCAGGATCCGCTTCTTCACCACCTTATTCTCCACCTTGAAACAGCACAAAGAACAGTAGAGATGCATTTCTACCGCTCATTTAAAACCTGCACACGTCACATTAGTCCAACTTTAACACACATTTCACACTTTTCTTTAAAGTCTGTGACTGCACACATTGTACTTTTTACTCCACTACATTTATTTGACACATTCAGTTGGTAGTTACTTTGCAGATTAAAATTTTACAAACAAAATATATATGATCAGTTTATAAAATATTAAGCAGTGCTATAGATTAAACTATCCAACAGCATACAAAGTAGTTAGTTAGTAGTGCCCAGCGAGTACTTTTTACTTTGGATACTTTATATATTTTACTGATAATACTTTTGTACTTTTACTTAAGTCAAATCTTAAATGTTGGACTTTTATTTGGTACACAGTATTTTTACAAAGTGTTATTGCAGCATCAGGCCACAAGAGAGCAGAGTTGATCAAATCTAAAAAAGAACTGTGGCTGTTTTACCACACAGGTTTAGTAAAAGCAGGTTTAAACGTCACATGACAGAAAGAGGTAAGAGCTGAGAAGACTGTGAGGAAAGAGGCAGGGAAAATGGAGCCAAAAGAACAAAACATGTTTAAAGAACACAATACATTTAAAAACAGCTCAAAAACGTGGATTTTAGAATAGGAAAACCAGACACGGTCACACACAGTATCTTTACCTTCTCTCCTCGGGTCCTGTAGGGTCCCTTGGCAGCCATAAACTCATACAGAGTGACCCCCAGAGTGAAATAATCTACAGAGTAGTCGTACGCCTCTCCTTTCAGCAGCTCTGGAGCCATAAAACCTGCAGGTGAGAGAAAAGAGGTCACGACCTTTCAGTTAGAGAGTGGACATTTGGATGAGACGATCAATTTTGAGTTTAATCTGCTAAATAAATCTAAAATATACTTTTTTGAAAATACTTGAGTAAATCTGTACTGTGTAAAGTATTGTACATGTATTTCTATTTTTATGCAACTTTATACTTATACTAATATATAATATAATATAATATACAGTATGGTACAGCAATATAGCATAGAATATAAAATATAATAAAGTATAGTATGAGTATAGTATAATGGATAATGATAAATATAGCATAATATATAATAAAATATAATAAATAATGTATTTGGTGTGCAATATTTGCAAATCAGTCCAAATAACCAATACCATCTACAAAAAGAGATAGCTGCTCTTGTAAAATCCTACAAAATAAAAAAAAACAATATAGTGTATCTTTTTACAAAATAGGAGATAAAACAATAATACCAGATATAGCACATATGCATATGCTGTGTTTATACTATCTATTCATATTGATATGAGCATGGATTATATTTTAGGGCAGATCTATTTAATCATTGTGCTCTAGTATAAAGTGGCAGGATTGTTTCAGTCCAGTCATTCAGGTAACACTGGTTGGAGAGGTAATGGCAGCTGTCTGTATAGTCTGTAAACACTGCAGCATGTGGTGTTTTGTGGTGGGACAAAGTAAATGTCATATTTAATTACAGAATGAGAAAGATAAATACTGTAGCGCTGTGGGTTTTGTGGGTGTGAGTCGTGTTCACAGATCCTGCTGTAAGAGCAGCTACAACCAGGTAAATGTCAGTTTTGGTGATTATTCTTTCGACTGTACCTGGAGTCCCAGCGTAGCCCTTGATTTTGAACTGATCCTCAGCCAGCTCCACAGCCAGACCAAGGTCAGAGATACGGACGTTACCTGCGAACACCAGAGTAATGTCAAGAGCTGTGCACGTCACAGATATGCATGTTGACCTGCACACTACGTCTCAGACTCTTTAACCTGTAGTAACATGATAACTGAAAGACGTCCTTGAGTGGTTCAGTGTGTTTATACAGACTAGCGTGTGTGTTTTGTCCTCAAGAGGCCAAGAATGGGACATATTTTTAAAGTCAAGCTGAGGGGCTATCATTTCATGACAGTAAAAGCACAAATTAGTATATCTGTTGTAGCCTTAACAAATGGTTGGAGGTTTAAATTTAATTGTTTTAAAGGAATAGTTCGACATTTTGGGGAATACGTTTATTCGCTTTCTTGCTGAGTGTTAGATGAGAAGAAAGACACCACTCTCATGTCTGTGTGTTAAATATGAAGCTGGAGCCAGGAGACGGTTAGCTAAACGTACGTTAGCATAAAGTGAGGAGGAAACAGCTAGCCTGGCCTGTTCAATACACCAGGAAGTCACTTGGTAAAACCACAACTTGTCACTTTTAAACTTTGATTTTTGTACAGATTAAACTAACGCGATACAGCATGTTAATCGGTGAGCTTTTGAGGTGCTGGTAGGTGAATTTTGTCACCTTTGGACTGTTCACGCTAACTTTTAACTTAGCTAACCTTCTCCAAGCTCAAACATATTTAGCAGACAAATATGAGAGTGGTCTCAATTTTCTCATCTAACTCTTGCAAATTAGCGAAGAGTGGCAATCCTCTGGGGGGGCCAAGCAAAGAAGCTCATTGAGGCCCCGCGCCCCCATAAAAATGCATTCAGTCAAAAAATAAATTCGGTAAGTTGTGCTTGATCAAGCATCAGTAAGTTAAGTAGGTGAGCCCTGCTTTCTCCTGATCCTACCACCGCTCCTAGAAGGGGCCCCACTTAGGGGCAGCAGCGGTGCATTGTATAATGCCTTTATGGGAGGTTTAAGTGGGTTTGGTGCTGGTGCTTTCATTGCAAAATGTGCCAATATAAGTGGCCATCTGGGGCTCCTTTTCCCAAATTTTTTTTGGAGCCCCAAACATTTGCCTGGTTTGCCTCTCCTGACGGTGTGCCTCTATAAGTGAATTTCCTAAAATATCAAACTATTCTTTTAATTAAATATTCTAGTGATCCAAAAATCAGACAGAACCCCATAATTCACTGTTGAACTCCCAGACAAACCAATATGATATATGAAAGTATAAATTACCTCTACATGGGGAAATGAGCTGCATCTGTAGAGTTACATTACCCCTGTTTGACAGTCACATGAATTACCAACAGCACAACAACTATGAGGAAAACTGAAGTCAACAAAAAAAAAAAGACTTCCGGACCAGACAAAAGAGACTGTACATCTTTTGTACACAGGCGTCTGACCATGGTTATCCAGCAGCACATTTTCTGGTTTGAGGTCTCTGTAGATGATCCTCTTCTGGTGGAGGTGCTCCAGGCCCTGGATGATCTGAGCAGCGTAGTAGCAGGCCCGCGGCTCGTCCAACCCCGGGCTGTTCTCATCCACGTTATAAATGTGATACCTAGTGGTGTAAGAGAGAGGGTGTAAGGTCAAGACATTTATTTTATAAACACATTGTGCTCCAAAATGGTCATTCTAATATGATTACACACACACACACACACACACACACATATATATATATATAGGTTTATCCCAGAAATAAACACAATATGTGGACATTTAGGACATTCATACAGTACATGACACAGCATTTAAAATAATCTGTAAACAAGAGAATGGGATTGTGGTGAAACAACAGGTAACAGGCACCGTGAATCATTGATCCCACTTTGTAACCTACATGACACACAAGGCCAAATAAATATCTACATTTCAATGCATAATCCCTATATTGACATGTTAATTGTTAATATTGGGTTGCAAAGTGTGTGAGAGGATGTAGGATCAAAGGGAGGGATTGGAACATGGAGATGCTGTGGTGAGCATGTCAGTGAGTGAGAGTGAATGAGATCTAACCTGAGGTCTCCTCCGTTCATGATGGTCATGACCAGACACAACTCTGTTTTTGACTGGAAGGCGTAAGCCAAGGAGACGATGAACCTGCTGTGAACTCGAGCCAGGATCCTCTTCTCCACCATCGCCCCCTACAGGACACGAAGGGACAGCCGATACGAGAACATATTATTTACAGCACTCGAGATTAGTCATCTTTATTTAATGCCCCCCCGCTGAAGTTATAGGCACGTTATTTTCTCTGTTTTGGGGTCTGAGCAGAAGATTAGGAAATCCACTCCAGGGCTGCTCCATTTATAAACATGACGGGATTGACACTTTATAAGGAGATCAAAACGTTCTAATGCTGAGGGCACTAATCACATAAGCCAAAGCAAGGCTCCATCTAGTTACTGACTAGATGTTGTTTAGAGGATGGGATTACACAGATACTGTGCATAAAAGGCCCGGAGAACAAGAGACAAACTAGACCACGCCTCTACCGAATTTTCACTCTCTGGTGAGAAATGACCTGCCATGATGTGATTCCTTACCTCATTGCCTTTTCTCTTCTTCAGCCTCTTCTTGTTGAGCTTTTTGCAGGCGTACAGTTTCCCTGTGGCCTTCATCTGACAGGCAGACACTTCCCCAAAACCCCCTTTCCCCAATACGCGAAAATCCAAAAACCAATCCTCTCCTATGGGTTGCTTCTCCAACCACTTCCACTGCAGAAACCTTTTCAGATGCATACTCTCGAGGAAGAAAGTGTAGGGCACTTCCTTGAGAAAGTCCATCACGTTGTCCATGGTCTCATTGAAAAGATCATCCCCGGCCCCTTGGTGTTTCTCTTTGACCTTTGTGATGCTGTTTTCTGGCAGGAAGGGGCAGAAATACTTGGCGCCAGGCTCCATGTAACGGGACAAGATCTTGCTCGCTTTCTTTACTCTATCTTCATCCTCAGCCATGTTGTATTCCTCAACATCCTTCCACAGGCGGCAGGGGCCTTTATACTCGCTGTTGGAGTCTAGGAACTCCTGGAAGAGACGTTTCCCGATGGGCTGCTCCACACAGACTGTCTGGAAGCCCAGATCTAAAGTCTCCCGCAGGCCTTCACACACCGTTATGTGAGGCAGCTTGAGGCGGGTGTGGTACTTCTTGTCTCGGTTGGATGCAGGGTTGGCAGTGCCATCAAAGCTACCGCGGGCCGAGATGTAGGCAGAGTTGGCCACCACTGTTGTCAGGCCACCAATATCCATGGTGACACAGCCGAAAAGTGAGAAGGAGGGACGAAGGAATGTGTGAGATGCAGCAAAAGCTAGAGAGATGGTGTTACAGGGAAGCAGGGAAGTGGAGGTGAACGTCTGGAAATGAGGACCAGATAGCAAAAAGAAGAGGAAAGTAGCAGAGAAGCAGATGATATATGACTAATTCCCAGTTACGAACAAGATGTGATGTGGATTTCTCCTTCCTCCAGTGCTTCAGAAGCAGAGAATATCGTACACCTGACCATCTGCTTGCTGCAGACAGCCACAGTGTTGCCCTCAACGAGGCTATCACTAAACACACTGAGAGTCCCTTCTCTTCCTCTCACACACATGCAGATCTACCTGACTCAACACCTTTCCCCAAAGGGATTTGTCCACTCTGTAATGCTTTATCCTGCGCTAACCCATGTGCGCGCTGTAGAAGGAGAGAAGGGAACACAAAGAGTGAAACAAAAGGCTCAGGAAACATGATGCAGAGGAGAGATGGAGAAAGGTAAATGTGGTAGCCCACCGGATGCACGTAGTGGGCTGGTAATGACAGAGAGAGAGACACTGTCACAGAGAGAAATGAGAGAAAACACAGAAGTGTTCACACTAGTTAACATCATGCTTCTGAAGAGTATTGGTCTTATACTCTTTTCGACCTAGTTTGGCAGTTGAAACCTCATCTCTCTCTACAGCCCTCATTCAGTCTCAAAACCTGCAATGATTCTAACAACAAAGGTGGCTACAGAGATTTTACTTCCTTTACTGTGTGTTCTTCTAATAATTCTCTTTAAAACTGTGAGGAAACTGTACTTTTTAGCCACGCTAGCGGCATGGCTCTAGGGATGGCAATGTTGGTATGGAATGTAACTAAGTACATTTACTCAAGAACTGTACTTAAGTACAAATTTGAGGTACTTTTACTTTAGTCGAGTCTTTTCTTTTAATGCCACTTTCTACTTCTACTCTTTAGGTACTAGTTATCTGCTTTTACATTAATGCATGAGTAATAATCTAATGATATATAATAAATCAGTACCATGTTCACCATTTTAGTTTAGAGAGTTAGCATGCTAACATTTGCTAATTAGCAACAAACACAAAGTACAGCTGAAGCTGATGGGAATGTCATCGGTTTTGCAGATATTTTGGGGTTATGAATGTCTGTGCAACATTTCACAGCAGTCGATAGTTGTTGACATATTTCAGTCTGCACTAACAGTGACAGACCGACATTGCCATCCCTATAGCCATACTGCTACGTATAGATAAATGTGCCAAACATTAATTGATTTTTTTTAATCTTCTGCTTTTCTCCATTTTAATCACTGCAAAGTTAATATATTTTGGTTTTCGACTGTTGGTCGGACAAAACAAGTAAGTTGAAGATGTCAGTTATTAACATAACATCTAATCTGTGATCACATTGTTACAGCATCTACGCCCTTTAAAATGTCTTCTTTATTACTTTAGTAAAATAAAAGTACAATGTTTCGAGCCCAAATTGGCTTTTCGGCAGGTACAGAATCAAACAGACGCAGGCTTTGGTTTTTATGTTTCAGTGTGCCAATCATTCAAATCTGAACAAATCATATGGAGCCATTCGCCTTGACTGTTGTCCTTAGCAGTTCCAGGCTGTTCAAGGTGATCCTGAGGTTTCTCCAAGGTAAAGGACGGAAGAAGAAAGTTTACCTGTTTCTACGTTGGCTTACCTCAGCTTCTCTACATGCCCACGTTATCTTGGCCTTATAAAGAGTGGATAAGAGATAACACATACATCACACTCTGGAGCGAGGTCCAGGGAGTGACTTTTAGCTTTTATTGTAAAAGAGAATGAGACAGGCGACAAGACATTAGACTACAAACCAAAAAAAGTGCCTCAAAATCTTTGGGGAGGGAGAGAAACAAATATCGCTCTTTGTATCTTGAGGGAGGGAGGGAAGAAGAGAAGTAAAAGCTAGAGTTGAGTAAAGGAAAGAAAAGGTCTGCTGTGGATCCTGGTCAGCACAGAGCTTCATCATGGCCACCCTGAAGGAGAAGAGGACTTGTGGGCAGCGATGTGAAGACTTTGGCCGCTTTGTGTGGAACTCTGATGATGGGACATTGATGGGGAGAACGCCAGAGAAATGGGGTAGGAATAAAATAACCTCATTAATCTCTCGTGCAACATAAAATAAACCTTGGAAAGGTTCAGCAGGAGTACTATTCAAATTATTCATCAGTCACTGATGAGGCTGTAGTTTTTAGCACTGCTGTTTATATTATTTTGTCCATCTGGAACAACTGAGATTAACCTTTAAAATAGCCAATGTTTGTTCACTATTATTTTTTTTAAGTATGTCTTAAAACAGTACTCAGATGCCTTTATGTACATTGGAAGAGTTTTGCATCTGTAATTATTTCTCCTGTCCATACTGGCCCTGAAGGCATCGCTTCCTGGCGTGATTCACCATTCATGCATTCTTAAATTCAGCTTAAGCTAATAAAGACTTATCTTTCTTAATTAGCCAAATCAAGTGGGTATTTACCAAAGATACAGTATTTTAAGTACAAAATTCCCTTTTTGAAAGTCCAAACAGTGTTTCCTTGCTGAGCTTGATTTTTCTCTTACACTGGAGTCACATTAGGAAGAGATATCTTCACGGCCAGGAAGAAGGATTACAGCAACCCATAACTCTTTCAGCTCTTACTTACATATGGGCAGTGATGGCAGGAGCAGCAATACTCCAAGATATATATATTCCATTACAAGTAAAAGTACTGCTTGAAGTGCAGCTACAAAAAGTATGGCTTGTCCTGTCAGTTTTATATTATTATTTATTATATTAGTATATTATTATTACTAAAGCCTTAAAGTGTAAGCAGCATTTTAATGTTGTAGCTGAAGGTATTTTAAACTACTTTATATATTGTTAGGTAGTTTAATCTAGTAGGTAATTTAGTAGGTCTTCATATATTTTGTATGTATATGTATAAAATCTAAACCTGCAAGGGAACTTGAAACTATAACCGGAAAATAAATGCAGTAAATGTACTTTGTTGAATCCCACCTCTGCATATGGGCATGTGAGCATTGTATTGCATTGACTTGAAAAATTCTGACCTTGTCCTGTAAGCCAGTTGACTCAAGAGGCATACTGAACTTAATTCTTGAAACAGAATCACAAAATTGATTGAAAAATAAATGGACTTAACTAAATGATGCACAGCCTACATGCAACTCTGTGCATGTTTGTGTGTGTGTGTGCTAAAAGACAAACACATCGTGTACCATTCTGTGTGACTTTTTCTGTCCTTTTAATGTCACCACAGCGAGGTATATGTTTGCAGCATGTGGACAGAGAGAGATAAGCCTGCTGTTGTGATAAGCTTTGGTGTTTTTTTTTGTCAGAGTCCTTCTCCTTCTGTTTGATCTTACAATCAGATTAAATTGAGCTCATATCGACAGCGGACACCTTGACCTCTGCAAATGTAGACACACACTCCAAACTCTCCTCTGTGTCATGAGTGTTTTCACATTTGCCTTGGTAGTGTCTACTGTAAATACAGGATGTTATCTTTATTTTACTGTACATTATCTTGCATGCTCGGATATGAAAACATCCACAACGACAATAAAAAAAAAAGCTTTAAAATTAAGAATCTGACAACGTAAGAAGGGCACTAGGACAAAGAAAGGTGATGCAGCCATAAACATGTAACTCTGACTCTGTGTGTTAATAAAAAAAAACTCTGCATCAATCTCTCCTACACAGTGTACATCAGCCTTTATTATGCGGCCTTCTACGTGGTGATGACGGCCCTCTTTTCTCTGGCCGTCTGGACGCTCATGTACACCTTGGATCCGTACGCACCCGACTACCAAGACCGGCTAAAATCTCCGGGTAACACAACAACAACAACAAGAACAAAACAACAAGGAGTTAAAACAATGACAACTCACTCTTAACAAGCTCTCTGCTTGCTGCTTGTCTGTTCAGGGGTGATGGTGTGGCCCGACACTTACGGAGAGGAAGTTGTTGAAATCTTCTACAACACATCAGACAAAGCCAGCTGGATGAAGATGACCAACATCCTTCATAAGTTCCTGGAGCGTTAGTATTTACCCTGTTGGACAGTTATACTATATAACAAGGTCAAACTTTAGAACAAGACATCTAAATCTTTCTCTCTGTCTCCCTCCTCCAGCCTACAATGACACCAAGCAGCTTGAATGTAACACCTATAACTGCACTAAGGGAAAGTACTTCATCCAGAACACCTTCTCTGCCCCTCACCACACCAAGTGGGCATGTCCCTTCATGCAAAGCATGCTGGGAGCCTGCTCAGGATTTGAGGACCCAACCTTTGGTTACAACTGCACCATGCCTTGTGTCATCATTAAAATGAACAGGGTACCTTTAATTAAGAAAGATCCTTCTTGAATACTTTCAGAAAACTACATAAAAAAAAAAAAAAGAAATCACATGAAATAAAAATGATTAAAGGTAAATATTCTGTTTTGTCTCTACAGATCATTGAGTTTTTTCCTTCTAATCGCACTGACGTTCCCCCATATGTCAACTGCACTGTACTGGTGAGAAACAACTGCATATACTGATTTTAACAGCATGCATTATAGAGTCTGACGTCCGAAGTTGGAGGGCTTGCTAGAGACAATTTAAAGAATGATCAAAATCGATGCAGCAGAGGCTGAGATATGATGATGTGTGTGTGTGTTTGTGTGCTTAGGAAGGACACGACAATGTGGCCAAAATCGAATATTTCCCTGACAGATTTATGGATCTCTCTTACTTCCCTTACTACGGAAATCTGGCACAGGTGAGCAAGAAAATCATAAGCTAAGCTAACCAGCTGCTAGCAGTAGCTTCATATTTAACGCACAGACATGAGAGTGGTATCAATCTACTCATCTAACTCTCGGCAAGAAAGCGAATAAGTGTATTCTTAAAAATGTCAAACTATTTCTTTAAGTTTTAACATGTCCTAGAAAAAAAAAAAATACATCAAACACATAACAGTATAACCAACAGTCTGCATTGCCTCCTTCCTCCTTTTCTTCAGCCTACTTATGTCAACCCGTTGGTGGCCGTTCGGTTCAGCCTGGTCGGAGAGAAGCATGCCAAGATCCAGTGCAGAGTGGTCTCCGACAAGATCAGCTACGAAAACTATTACGACCCCTACGAGGGAAAAGTCATCTTCTACCTCAAAGCAGTGAAATGAGAAACAGAACAGAAGATCCTTAGATATCCCAAAATCATGTAACAACGAACCCAACAGTATCAAAGAAAGAGCAAGTCTCTGTGCTGTGTGGTGCTTTTATAAACATGATTGTCATGCTTTGCTGAGTAATTCATGACATTCTTTATCATGTGATTTTTAGGTTTAAGCATGACATAAAAAATGTAATCTATAAATCTATTGTTAGGCTATCTATATATATACACACACACACACATATATATATACACACATGTATATACACATATATATATACACACGTATATACACACATATATATACACACATGTATATACATATATATATAAGTGTGTATATATATATGTGTGTATATATATATATATATATATATATATGTCTATTGTTATGTAACCTTAACAAACAAACTTAACCTCTGTCTGCATGTCTCCTTCTCTCCTCTCTTCATACTCAAGAAAGTAAACACAAAAATTCGAGGATACTACTCTATTTGGGATTTAAAAAAACAAAACACTGCAGAACATGTTCTTACAATGTCATGACAAATGTTTGGTCTCAAGAGTATTTGAATAAGTTACCTCAGTAGTAAGTTAGTTCAAGGTTTAGGGATGATTTATTTTTCATTTGCATCAAGAAAACCCAAACTATCAGTTCTAAAGCTGTTGCAAAAGCAGTAAACCTCTAAATCTATTCAAGTACAGTCTGTAGAGTATTTGTAACTGTCTAGACTACCCCCCGCTAATAGGATGATGATGGTGAGGAGGTTTCTCACAAACATGCTGACTGTAGAGTTTGTGGGTTATCAGCTTACACAGTACAAGTGGGCTTGCATGCATGCGTATACACACACACGTGTTGGCCAGACGTTGCCTTGAAAGAGATTATTGTGCTGTGTGAGAACTAATATGTTGGTCACTTACACCAAGCGAGTGGTTGGAACAACAACTCCAAGTTTGGATTGTGGAGGAGCTGACAGAGAAGGTGGGCCAAATAAGAGAATTTCAGATTTTGATTAATTTAGTTGCAGAAAGTTCTGTGCCATCCAGCTCTTAAGGCCAGAAAGACAGCCGAGGAGTCGGACTGTATTTGCAGTCTCACCAGGTTTAAGGAGAACATATAGGTGTGTGTCATCGACGTATAGTGAAAATCAATAGTCTTTTTGAAACATGTGGCCCAGAGGCAGCATGTGAACTGAAAATAAAAGAGGACCTAAGATTGAACCCTGGTGGACACCACAAGTAAAGGGGGGCAGGCATGGGCAAGTTGTGTCCTTGATACTGACCCATTTTTCCAAATTATTGTCAACAGTGTCAAACTCAAATCAAGCAGGATTAAAGCAGAACAGTAACCAGAGTTGGCAGAGAGCAGAAAATCACTTTAATAGTGCGGTTTTAGTGCTATGAAAGGAATTTTTCAAAAGTACGATTGTTGTTAATAAAAGAAATGAATTGACTATAAATGTTTTTTTCCTAAAATCTTTGATAAAAACTGAAGCTTTGAAATAGGCGTAACATTATTCAAAACCAATGCGTAAAGGGTGGACTTTTTCAGCAAAGGCTGGACAATTGCATGCTTAAAACTAGACGGGAAAGTGCCAGTGGAGAGACAACAGTTAATAATGGAAAGAATATTAGGTCCAATGGTGTGAAAAACCTACTCTAGGAGAGCAGGAAGAGGATTTCATGGGTGTGGGCAGGCTTTGTTTAGTGGGATAACGTCACCAGCGGTCAGCATTGATTCAGTGATCAGAAGGAAGTCAATGTTGTTGGATCTTATTCACCAAAAGACAGAAGACAAATCAATTTTATTATTATTAGAAGACCTGGTTTTCTTTAGCAGTATTAGATTGTTGGGATTGCTTTTGTTTACGTTTATGAGTTTTACTGCAATTTGACAATTCATTCCCCAGAGAAAGTACTCAGAACAGAGTAAATACAAAGTAAAACCAAGTAAATACTTCATCATCTTATTTTTAATAAATAAATAAATTACTTAAACAATTTGAAAATACATGAACATTTTGATGAAAACAGCATTTCTTTGTGCCTGGGAGCGTCAGTCATGGCCACCAACAACACGAACGTGAACACAAAATAACCCCTCTGTACTGACATACTGCAGGAAAATGTAAAAAAAAAAAAAAGAATATTGAACATAAAACAAAATACAAAATATTACATTGCACATTAGGAAAGATAAGACAAGGACGAGGTGCTCTCTCACAGTGAGATCCTCAAATTCTTGCTTTTAGTGCAGAGCAGTGTTGAGCAGGCACATTCGTGCACACTCTAGTGCAGGATTTTTCTTTAAATGTAACACCAGTAAATAAATTCTGATGAGCATTCTCTGTTCTTGTGAGCTGCTATCTAAATATGTCATTATCTCCATTTCTTACTTTCACTTATCTGTATTATACCAGAGTTTACATTAATTTGACAAGAATGGAGAGCCTAAAAAAAGGAATGAATAAAGACAGTTAAAGCCTTTGTAAAAGGAATATTTGTAGTTTTTAGGTAAGACTAGAACTGCCGTCACAGCTAAATTCACAGTAGTACAATGATTAGATAAACTACAAGTACCATCTATTGAATACAGCAGGTAAAAAAGGTTTACACTTCAGTAAGAATCCCAATCTGCCATTTGCAACAACCTAAAAGTCAGACATAGTTATGTGAGATATATAGGAAAATAATAAAGGGAAAATGGAGGCAATTTTTCACAAAAAGTTTTCCCTATTAAATAAAATCCATGAAAAAAGAAACAAAATATGAAGTTAGACCATCAGCTTTGGTCCCTCTGATTGTTGAAGGAATAGAGAAAAACATGGGGTTGAAAGTGCAGACACAAGAGCAACTCCATTGACTTTCAATGGAAAACAAAATCATGCGTACAGACGGCATCTGTCTTTCTTCATAATGCATCAGAACTGGAAGGATATCAAGTACTTCTTGACTGAACGGTCAAGCAGGAGTGTTTCCTATCAATAATTCTGTCAAGCTTTTAAGACAGTTGATTTTTGCCAAAAGAGTGGAGCGGTTCAGCTTTGTTGCAATTTAACAGACATTATCTGAAATGATTACAGTATGTGTTATAAAATAAGACCTTATACAGTATCAGGTGTCAATACCACTATGTAACACTGGTGAAGAACATGGATGATCCAGGTCCATGCTCTATACATGGAGAAAAGGTAATGGATGATACATGAGCTGATGAGGATTTTCTCTCCTCCCATAAAGCCGTGAACTGATTCTGTTAAACCAAGAAGAAGAAGAAGAGGGAGATTTGGCCCAACAGGCCATATGTCTCATATCATTGTGTTAACATGAGAGCCTTTCTGAACGGTCAACTAAGACTTCTTCTGCATCACTTCTGTGATGCCGCTGCCGGCTCTGTAAGAGTTACATGGGAACCTTTTGGCGCTGAAGCCGGCCTGGTCATGTGACTATTCTGCGCTCGGCCCGGGGAACCCATTTGTGTGTGGTGACTCTCCACAGCACTGGTGCCAGTAGCAAACTGAGGGTGGTGACACTGAGAACCAGCAGGTACACCTGAGCAGAGAGAGACACATAAAACATATACTGTGTGTGTGTATATATATATATATATATAGTCTGAGAAAATCTAATTATCAGTTAATCATTTATAAGTTTTATTAAGTCTATTTGCTAGTGTATATGTACACAGCACAGTCGCTGACACATTGTATTAATACTCTACAATATTATATATGTGGAAGATATTTTTTATATTTTTTCTTTGACAATGTCTACTGGGGTCATAATATTTTATTAAATCTTACATTTTAGAGAAAATAATCATGACTTTTAGCCATCAGAATGGCAAATTGCTGCCCTCTCTTATCTATGGAGCACTTTTCAATATCCAGGTAACTTCACACAAGGCAGCAAATTAAAAATCAACGATACATGAGAAAGACATTAACTGGACCAGAATAAAATAGATAAAACTAATTGCTGTAGTGAATATAAATTTGGACCTACGATCGCCTGAGCCCCTTTTCTGTCTAAAGAGTAAAATCACTGACCTCTCTGGAGATGATGCCAGCACGACGTGCACGGCTGCTCAAGACGAAGGAGAATTCGCTGACCTGAGCCAGACCAGCTGAGACAATCCACCGTATGTGCCGAGAGCCTGGAGGCAAGATTGCCGACAGCACCAGTACGGCCATCATGAACTGGGGAAAAAAAATAAATGAGGAGCAAAGTGGAGAGCGGAGGGACTGAGAGTGTGGCAAAGGTGACCTGGACTGGAGAAGGAAAGGAGCAAAAGAGAGAAAAGGCGCAGTACCTTCATAATGACAAGCGAGAGCGTTAGCACCAGCAGAATGGTGAGTTCATACAGCACAAACGTCGGGAACACGTGGAGACCTGCAGAGTCACACAAGCACACACAAGATCAGTAAAGTCTCACTGCGAATGGCACAAAAGTGCGACAAACATAAAGCTGAGATCACGTTGGTTCTGACCGATGGAGGCGAAGAAGATGATGGCGAGGAAATCTCTGATCGGCTCGATGCAAACCATGACCTCTGTCGTAACCATGTGACCCTGTGTGGACAGCAAAGCTCCAGCCAGGAAGCAGCCCAGCTCCATAGAAACATCCAAAATCTCTGTCACCTACAGTGTCAGACAGCAGGAGAACAATCAACAGCTTCTTCGCAGCGTTGGAAGGGAAATATCAGACCTTTGTAAACAAACAGGACAGCTCTTCTTCTAAGAATAAACAATTAAAAGCAAAGGGCGTACCGTCAGCATGAAAAAGACAAAAGCTGCCACCCCCAGCACCAGGATCTCCTTGTTGCCTTTGCTCTCAGCATGGAGTTTCTTGTAATAGGGGCCGATCAGGAATGACTTGAGTAACAAACACAGCAGCAGCACAGCAGCCAGAGAGACCAGGACCTGGGTCAGGAGGTACAACACGCGGAGACTTCCAAACAGGAAGCTGCGTTTCAGAAAGGGAACAGCAGATAAGCTGTGTGAGTGTGTGTGTCTGGATGGGTTGGTTGGCAGAGGACACATGCAGGAACAAAAAGAACTAACGGACCTGTCCGAGTCTCCGCTCTGTGCCTGGATCAGAGTTGGCATGACGGCGACGAAGAGACCGAGCTGAACGTCTTGCATCACTAACATCCCGAGAAGGACACTGCTGTAGTCCAGATCACCTGTCTCACACACACACATTACTGACCATTGTGCATGAATTTCTCGGAATACAATATTTCTAATGTATGGAGTTATACTGTGTCACAGCATTTGGTTTTATTGATGTTGCCTGCTCTGCTGTACTTTTAATTCAAGTACTGAAACTAAATACTATCTCTTCTTCAAATCCTTCTGCATTTAGGCTCGTTGGATAATCACAGAAAAATAGATCGAAAGTAACAAGATAAGTTGGCAAAGCTGTGTTCAATACCCCCATGTCAGAATAAAGCCCCTTTATCTTGGCTAGTTAGCTTAACAAGTCTGAATACAATTGAAATATTCAAGGAAGTTTTCTCAATGTTTAGATCTGCTTTCACAATATGCCATACTGTAAATAGGAAATACATACGTGCCTCTTTATTACCAACAAAGCATTCAAAAGATTTGTTCAGACTTGTTTCACCTTTTACCGGCTTTGGTCACCACCCTGATTTAGCTGACACTATGATGTGCATCCATGTATGTTTATGTGCACAGACATACCTACATACCTTCTTTGTCCCCTCTGCTCCCCCCTGCCAGGAAGCGGGACACTAGTGGAGTGCTGGACAGGGAGAGACAAGTGGAAATGAAGACAGTCTGGGTGGGCCGAATACGCAGGACTTGTCCCCACAACAAACCGGCCCCCACCATTAGCAGACTCAGGTAGCACGAACCCTGGACCGATGTCTTCCACACCTACACACACACACACACACACGTATGGACACACTGTTACCAGCCCACTTAATGGAAGTAAGTTACCAACTCAAAGCAGCTATATTTTAACTATGAAAAATCTAACAGAAGAAAAAGGTAATTAACAAAAATATTCAGGGACATAAAAGTCATTTTTATGACAGGTGCTTTTTCGTGATAACATTAACTTAGAAGAATACAGATATTGGCTAATTTCCAGGGAAAGTAACATCAGAAAAAGTTAGCAGAGGGAGAAGATACTGAGAAAAGAAGTGCTAGATAGCAGGAATAAAAATTAAGTCCCTTCATGCAAGTTGAAGTCAACATGTTTCACATGTTTAAAAGACAAATGCCAAACAGTCTACTTAAACCATACAAAGTTGAAATTTAAATTTAAAATTCAATGTAACTTTACAAAAATAAATTGTTTGAATGTACCAGTCAGCTGGTGGTTATTTAGTCATTTGTGTATGGGGCATTTGCTTAAAAAAGTAATTGCTACCTAAATGAAAGTTACAACCACTACACAACCACAACGTGTGTTTTATAATTACAATATAACTTGACTGTAGCTCCTGAAGTGAGAACGGCAATTCAAAGTGAATTTTAGGTATGTAAAATAGTAGTTAGTTATTATGTAGCATAACTTTTAAAGAGAAAGCAAAAATGTGCAAAAAATGCCCATAAAACATGACATTAGTGCAAGTTGTTTACTCGTTATGTATAGTCTTGCACTGCTTGCAAACAAACTTTGATGAGAATGGACATTAATGTATAATTTTAATCCGAATGCAAACCCCTCTTTGTTTACCTTTCGAACACGCTCAGGTGAGAACTCCAATCCCACCACAAAGAGGGTGAAGAACACACCCAACTCCCCCAGAGTCTCCACCTGGACCATAGACTGAAAGACACAGAGACAGACGCTCACATGAACAACTAGCACAAAAAGTAAATTAAGACTAGGTATTGTTCTTTAAGTCTGATCTGACACTGCAAACAAACACGCAAAACACACACAGAAACACACCTTGATGCTGTTGAGGCCAGAAGGACCGAGTAGGACCCCGCAGATGATATATCCAAACATGGGAGGAAGACCGACCAGAGAGCACATCCAACCACAGGGCAGGGACAACATCACCACCGACACCAAGTCCTGCACATACATGTTGCAAAAAAACATGGGGTTAATATATTAATAATTCATTAATACTGGAAACTGCCCTTCTCTATGCACTTCTTGTGTAACCTGGAGGAATAAACTGACCTTGATGAAGTGGTGGTCCGCTCTTGGCATTGTGGAGTCTCGTGGTTTGGTCAGGACATACTGGTTGTTCTGCGAGTCGATGAGCATGCTCAGTCCCATGTCATCCTCCACTTCCTTCTGCCGGGATTTGTTCTTCCTCTTCCCTCCATTCTCCTCGTCATCCTCCACTCTCAACACGGCCTCCACATTTACTCCTTTCATCTATAAAGCAGGGAGCATGGAAGGAGACAGCATTTTCACTAGCTGTCCTACGTTGTTCAAACTCTACTTCAGTTTTTGAGACATATCAAGTAGCCAAAGTCTGTGAATGCTGGCGTTTGCCGACCTGTTTGTTGTTGTCAAAGGCGTGCTCCTCGATCTCCTCTTCTAGCCGGTCTGCTGCCTTCCTGACATCCTCCAGGATCTCATCCAGCATGGACAGAGTCTTATTCTGGGCTAAAGCGCTCTTAACAGCTTCCTGCTGGTGCTTCTCAGCAGCCACCAACTCCACATACTCTTGTTCTTCCTGACAGGTGAGACCAAAACCCAACCGACAGGTGTGTATTAGCAAGTAGGTTATACAGACAGGTTGACAGAGATGCATGTGGCAGTTGACAAACCCATTTTTTGATAATCAAATCGGTTGTTTAGTCAAGCAAAATTAGCAAATATTTTTTGGTTCCAGCTCCTCAAACGTGAAGATTTGCTGCTTTTATGTGTTTCATATGGTTTTAAATTAAATATCTTTGAGTTTTAGACTGTTGCTCAGACAAACCAAGACATTATTTTAAATGTTGCTTTGGGCTTCCAGAACTTGGGCATTTTTCACCATTTTTTGACATTTTATAGACTAATCAATTTATCAGTTACCTGAAAAAAATAATTTGGTTCATTAATTAATCATGAAAATAACTGTTAGATGCAGCTCTATTCTCTACTCTATTCATCATCACATAATGCTTTAATTTCATTATGCATTCCTTGACTTTGTCGAGATGTGTTTCTATGTGCAGCGTGAAAACATTTATAGACATGTTACTCATGTGTCAGTCCCTCTCTCCTGCTCTCTGACGTCGTCTCAGTGAAACACTGCTGACCAAGTTGCCCCCACCTTTATGGCTGCCTCCCTGAGGGCCTCCAGCCTCTGCCTGCTGCTCTCCTTCATGTTGACCACATCCCTGTAGTCTCCCTGCAGCGCCCTCTGCAGGCTGTGCACCGCCTGGAACACCAGGTGCTCGCTCTCGTTCAGCTCCTTCTGGAAAACCTCCAGAGTGTGAACCTGAATGCAGACAAGGAGACGCCAGTCAGTCATTAAACTGTAAAATATCTGGCATCCTCTTTTACTGAAGCCGCTGTATATGGCCTTTATCCTGAAACTCTTGGCGAAAACAGTTTACATGTCTTCATCAGAGATCAGACATGATAAATAGGATAAAATAGATCCAAATTACACTGCTTAAAATGGGGAGAAGGGTCATTACTCTGCGAAAAATAATCCACTTGATTTGGCTTGAAATGTTTTATGGTGATTTAACAATAAGCCATTCAGCCTGCCTTGTGTCTGGCCATTATCTAATCCAGAGCTGAAAAAATTGACAGAAAATGAATCAGCAACAACTTTCATAATCCATTAATCATTTCAGTCACTAATCAAACAAATATTCTCTTGTTCCAGCTTCTCCAATGTGAGAATTTGCTGCTTTTTTCTGCTTTGTATCACTGTAAATTTAATATCTTTTGGTTTTGAGCTGTTGCTCCAATTTGAAGACGTCAAAAAAGGGGCCCTGTGAAACTGTAACAGGCATTTTCCACTATTTTCTGACATTTGGACTAAATCCACAAGATTAATGGATTAATCTTAAAAATAACTGACTGATTAATGCATAATGAAAATAACTATTAGTTGCAGCTTGAATCTAACCGGGTCATCTCCTCTGTATATGTGAAACCTGAACTGTAAACATGAGATGAGAGAATACATTATTGTTGAGCTATTGTGCCAACAGGAATGTGGCAACACACAGACAAAGACACCACCCTGAAGAGTTGCAGACGTTATGTCTCGCACACCGCACTGTACCAGGGTGATAGGCTATAATAAATAGAGCTAAACAGTCACTAACAAATCACCGCATTGCGATCCAAACAGAGGGCCTTTGCTCCATCCGGTATTTATCCTCAGTCTGATACCTGGAAGTGCCTCTCGGGTTCTGAAAGGGCCCGGTCTCGTCCAACAGCATCAGCAGCGGTTGACAGCTTCTTGACGACCACATTCTTCTGACGCAGGAGACCCACCAGTCGCTTGCAGTTGTTGGCTACCCAGCTGTGGCCGTGTGGGGCCCCCTTACTCCGATAAAGCTTGATGGCGTGCTGGGCCACCTGGTCCTTCTGCAGCACAGCGAGGGCCCCAGCCGTGCCAAGGCACAGCAGCCAGCATACAACCTGCATCCAAACCTCTACTTATGTCTTCACCTGAAGGTAGAGATTGATAAAGTGAAAGAGACCTGGGGATGGAAAAAGAAATACATACAATATACAGTATATGAACTCAAAAAGTGCAGTGTTGACATCAGGAGAGTTTAAAGGATAAGTCTGGTGATATTTTATGTTTTTATTGTCCCATGAAAATCCCATGAAAAGACCAAACCGACAATGAATTGTTACAAACAAGCATTGTCTGTGTATCCAAAACCTGATATATCTTATTCCTTTGTGCCATAGACCTCCATTGTTGTCCGAAAACACA
This sequence comes from Maccullochella peelii, assembly GCA_002120245.1. Lineage (NCBI taxonomy): Eukaryota > Metazoa > Chordata > Actinopteri > Centrarchiformes > Percichthyidae > Maccullochella > Maccullochella peelii. The sequence goes on from LKNJ01000597.1 coordinate 143,461, forward strand.
TCAGTGAGCCACACTGCTGCACTGGGTGAGTGAATACACTGTCTGATGCATTAAAAATTCACTAGCTCACCACAGCTGTCCCTAACAAATACATTATTTACTCCTGTTTGAGTCGTGTTTTTTGAAAACTACAGTGCCCAGCTGTTTCGTGAATTTATTTAGCCTTTAAAAAAAATGAAAGTATATATTTGTGACTTGTTTTTAAAGGTTGACGTCTTCAGTAGGAACAAATGGGGCTGGTGCTGAGAGCCACAGACAGGCTGGGGAAGTGGGAAAGTAGTGAGAGATGGACTAACATGTTTGTTTTGGTCTTTTCATGGGATTTGTTGATAATAACAAAAAATATATAGAAATACAGGAATTGCCAGTCATACCCTTTATAGCACAGACAGAGCCAGTATTTGTCAGGAAATTTGATAAAGATAATCTCTTTTTATGTGGGTCACTCTGTGCTTCTTACTGAAGTCATCTCAAGAGACGATTTAACCTTTGGATCACAGATGAAAAGCAACAGCTGTGTATACACACCTGTGGCCTGTCCTACTGGCTGCTTGGAGTAGCTAATAGCACCTTGTAATGCTGTGTTAAGTGCACTTGACTTGACTGAGCACATCACATGTATAAATTCCAGTACTGCTTGCAATTCTGCCTACAGCTAATGTGACGCTGCACTCCTTTCTATGCTTTGAATATAAAAGTCTAAGAACTGCGCTAATTTAAGAAACCCGCTTTACTGCCAACATCCTGCCCTCCCCTACCCTGGCATCATGTGCTCCCTTACACATTAATATTTTACTACACCAGTATAATGACTGAATGCATTCAACTCACACCAGAGCTGGACCACTCCTTTGTGAGCATGAGTCAAGCTGTGGGTGTTTACTTTTCAAACTCCTCCTCTGTCCTTCTTCCTACTACTGGACCGCAGCCACTCTGCTACTGTTGCTAGAAATCAATAGCACAATAGCATTCATATACTGTTGGGTGGATTAATCGATAATATTGTATCATATTTCATTAGAGGATCATAACATTGGTTTGTATGTGTAAACTTAATCTGAAAAGTAGAAATGTAGTGGTGTAAAAAGTACAATATAAAGTGGCATAAAGCGTCAACACACAAGTAAAGTAACTCAAAACTGTAATTAAGTACTTTGGTAAATTTACTTTGGAACACTGATCTGCACTAAAGTTTTGACTGGAGGTTATTCTATACGGATGTATGTATGTACATATTTAAATTATAAATACAAACAGCTGAACACCAAACAGGTAAATAGGGGGGGGGGAAGATGAAAAATCAAAGAAACCATGACAGCCAAGCGTAACATCGTACAAAGCTGAACACACACCCCAGACATGAATGATGTTTCAGAAACACCGTGGGCGGTGAAATCACGAATTTGTTCAACGTCCCAAACACAGATTACTCAGTTATTTCCACTGAGGACACCAATGCAAAACAGATCAATAACGAAAGGCTGCAACTACCTGCGAAATACGTGCACTGTCCTGGCTCTCGACTCCACTCCACGACTGAGAAGCAGCAGAAGAAGAAGGGAACAATCATGCTGTTGTACCGCACCACCACCACCACCACCGACACCCCTCCTCCCGTGCCACATAGCTGAAGCCAGCGTCGATGCAGGCGTTCACCAATTTACTTGGCGACCAACTTCATGTTTACCTCGTCCTCCAACCGCCGGTAACATTAGTCGTGCTAGTGAGGGGATGCTAACGTTACTTCGTCCAGGTAGGTATTGTCATGCTATTGATGAACTCCTTCTTGAAGTTGGACCAGTTTTAGTGTGTATAAAGTTCAACCTGTTTTCTATTCCGGAGCTGTAAGTAAAGCTAAATTAGCCCTCAAATTCCTCAGAGCTGTCTGTCAGACCAGCTCCAGCCAGCTGAGTCCGCACTCCCAAGACACAACCGTTAACGCTAACACAACTTTGCTAACATTGGCTAAATAGCTGTCGTGTACTTTAATGCCAGCAACTTTTCTGGAAACAGCTCACCAAGACGTGTCGCAATACAACGTTGACATAAACTACAGCATTGTTTTCTGAATATAACCCGTCCATAAAACTTTGATCCATTTTTAGATTACTTCCGAAACATCTTTATCAGCTTTGATATGGGAGTTGTAGTTTTCAGACGTTATGTTTTCTAGCTCGACAGTGTCAAGTGCACTCAAACTGTGACCGTTGTCGCCTGGTTGAACCTAGTTTGACTTGATCTTAACAGTTGTTTAACATTATACAATTTCGTTAAGAAAAACAACAACGCATCTTAAATCAGTTTAAAGCTGAGTTTAATCGACTGTCTTGCTCAAAACCTGTGTTTTTTTAAGTGGTGGTAACAAAGACAGTTTAGTAACAGGTTATAATGTGACATTTTCTTTAAAATGTATTCCAGTAGAAACACTTTGAGGACATGTAAATATTTGGCCGAAGCAGTTGTTTTCTAGTAAGCTAAAGGTATTAAACACAGGACCTGTGGGATTACAGTGCTACAGAACTACATTTCCCATGAATCCAATTCCCCCCTACAGTAGCGCAGTTCTTGTCGCGCATGCGCACCGGGGGTAATTGGATATCAAGTGGGCCACAACAGCGTGTGATAAAATGGTAGGTAAGATTAAAAATGAGAAACCGGGTAAATTCTTAAGCTCCATATCCCGATAACGGCTGTCATGAAAGTTAAGGGGACAGTCCGGTATGGGGGACCGGGATGTCCTCAGCCAAGTGTCGCATTGTCAGGGTGATGTGTGTCGGGAATATGAGTGAAATGGAAGGTCAGTTGTTGGTATTTTTGAGATCAGACACCCGCACTTGCGGCACGTACCTTTCCCTTTTTGGTAACTCGCCTATGTTGCTGCCCCGAGTCAGGAGAGAGCCTGCAGGATCAAACGTCCCCTCCCCAGGAAAACTGGGTCGCCAAACACTGGCCTGTCACAGCGAGTTTGCTGTTTGATCATCGAGTGGGTCAGGTCTGCAGTTCTGCAAAGACGTGCAATCCTCGTGATTATCGTGTAGATTAAATTAGTAGGTATTTTTTGTAAACTAACGGAACCTTGTGATGGTGCATTTGGAAGTGTCAATGTTTCCGGTTCCTTTAATGCACTTATACTGCACGCATGGTGTGCGTCTTACTTTTTTAATTGTTTGCACGCATACCAGATCTTATAGTCATGGCACGTGCTATTTAAGTATAATCCACCAACTATTTTTGTATACAGATTATTTACACGAACCAGTTTCCAGCCAGGAGGTTTTAAGGGAAATCAAATCCTTGCACTCTTATTTAAATATTTAATATTCAAAAGGTTTAGGCTGTGTGTTGTATGTGTAAATGTTGATGTGTAGGCTCAGCTCCACATTCATGTCTCTGCATCCCATTTACCCAAGGCTGGATAACCAACCTGGAAAAACGGACACGGGTCCTGAAGGCCCCAGGTGGTGTGTATATCAATTAGTTTGTGATAATGTGATTAATTGCTGATTAGTTTGTTAATATGCACAACCAAAGCACAATAAAAACTGAAATGATGAGTGCTTCTGCATTTTTACATAACCTTGAAGCCCTGTGTTAAAATTCAGCTTTTATCATTTTAATATTTCCCTTGATATTGTGTTTACATGGTTCATGTCAAATTTGTGTTTAAACAAATTATCACAAAAGGACACCCAGCAGACCTGGCACAGGTTGTATTCCAGAGTATATGGATGGCAGGTGGCTTGTGTGTGTGGGGGGGGCTTAATAGGCCTTAACAGGTTACTCCAGCTCTTCATTTACCTGTGTGCCTGCTTGTCTTACAGCACAAGTTGAAGTCATCGCAGAAGGACAAGGTTCGGCAGTTCATGTCCTTCACACAGGCCGGGGAGAGGACAGCCGTATACTGCCTGACGCAGAATGACTGGAAACTAGAAGTCGCCACAGACAACTACTTCCAGAATCCAGACCTCTACTACAAAGAATCCATGAAAACCTCAGTGGACCGCAAGAAGCTGGAACAGCTCTACAACCGATACAAAGGCAAGTGTTAGGGGGAATGACTTCTGCTTTTTTTTAATCAAGTTTCAAAATGTTAATGTCAGCATGGCCTGCTGCTTGTCTCGTCTGTTACACTCTGGCACCGTTTTGCTCACTCTTCTCAGCTGTCTTTGCAGACCCCCAGGATGAGAATAAGATAGGTATTGATGGGATCCAGCAGTTCTGTGATGACCTGACCCTGGACCCAGCTAGCATGAGCATACTTGTGGTGGCATGGAAGTTCAGAGCGGCCACACAGTGCGAGTTCAGCAGGAAAGAGTTCCTGGATGGCATGACTGAGCTGGGGTGAGCAACTCTGATACTGAAATCTACAGTATTTGATCAGAGATGCTACTGCTTTCTTGACACATATAAGGGCGTATTTATTAAGGTGTGATTTCAAATAGTAAGAAGTTGTAAAAGCTGTATGTGATACTGTGTTTCTGTTCAAATACAATACAATTTGAAATTTGTGTCACATACAAAATTGACATGGTCAGAAACCTCAGACTTTTGGAAGGCTGATCTGTTTGTTTTTAATGTTTCCTCTAGCTGTGACGGCCCTGAAAAACTCAAGGCCATCCTTCCCAGACTAGAGCAGGAGCTGAAAGACACAGGGAAGTTCAAAGACTTCTACCAGTTTACCTTCAATTTTGCCAAGAACCCCGGCCAGAAAGGTTTAGGTAAGCATAAGGACAAAACATGTAGTACACAAGAACATGTAGAATAAGTCAAGCTTAATACCCAGATGTTTGGTGTTAGGTGCAGATTTTCACTTAGATTTATTTCATAAAAAAACAAACAACTGAAAGAATTTGAATTAAAAAAATATTGAAAAATCCTCCTCTACTTTGTGTCTTAGACCTAGAGATGGCTGTCGCTTACTGGAATCTAGTTCTCACAGGTCGCTTCAAGTTTTTGGATCTCTGGAACCGCTTCCTGCTGGTGAGAGAGGATTAACATTTTTGTTAGACCTGTTTTCACCCTGTTATTTATTTTCTTTCTATCAGCAGTATATGACAAATGGATTTCAGAGATTTTGTATATTTTTAACTTTCTGCATGTTTTCCCCATCTCATTTACATACTGCATTATGGAGAAGCAAAACTATTAGAAACACTGTGCAGTAGAATACAGTCAAATACAACAACACCACAAACAACAGCCTAAGAAACTACCACAGAGTACGTCTTTGACACAACTAAGCATTTATTTCCAGACAGTTGAATTTATTTTCAATGTACAGGGATTTCTGATATTGTCTAAAATCAATATATCTAATATCACACCATAATGTTTAACTCTCATTCTTTTCCTGGTACTGTGCTGCATTCAGGAGCATCACAAGCGCTCAATTCCCAAGGACACGTGGAACCTCCTTCTGGACTTCGGCAATATGATTGCAGACGATATGTCAAACTATGACGAGGAAGGTGAGATTATTAAAGCCTTCAGGATTAAGGCTACCCATGACACACAGTCCATGTGTATACATTTCAGTTCAGTTCCATGATAAAGAGACGAACACTCAGTGATCACATACAGTCGCATGCTGATAATTCAGTCACCCTGATAACTACAACACGTTATGTTAGAGTGAGGTCTTACAGCTTGTAAGGTGATCTGTATGTAATGTTAATGTCACGTGATGAACTGGTCCAGTATTTGTCACTCACAGTTGGATTTAATTGCACCACATATTTCTGACTGAAACTATCAAATATGTATAGGCAAACACAGTAATTTGCACTAAAATTCTTTACTCAAGCTGTCATATTAAATCTGACAATTCACAGTAATAGAACAGTAGTTCTGTATGCTCGTGAACATTAAGGTTCGTCCTCGTCTCTGCATGCTTTCTGTGGGACGCTGGTGTTTTTTGTTGGCTTGGGCCCAGTGGAGAGGTTGAACGCAGCTTTAAAATGTATTCAACCTTTTTCTTTTGCTATAAATTGTATGGCGCTCTCTGCAGAATGAAGGGAGAAGCACAGCAGGTTAGAATCCAGGCTGGTTCAATTTCAGACCAGCAGGGGGCACCTGTGGATGTTTTGTCCCAACTACCACATCATTGAATCATTGCTTCAATGAATTGAGAGAATGTAATCGATTACATTGAGATGTAAATAGTATTCAGTGTTTTGTTTCTTTCTTACTTCTCAGGGGCGTGGCCTGTCCTCATAGATGACTTTGTGGAGTTTGCTCGGCCGATTGTGACAGGGACTAAACGCAACGTGACATAGTGTTTTTCCCAGGCTTCATACAGCAGATGGAGTTTGTGTGCTCTCCCAATTTAATTTTTTTGAATGAGGATTTTTATACAAATGAGCCAAAAAGAGACTACTTCTCAATGAGCTTGTCTACAGCTCGTTCAGATTGTTCTTCCAACTGCATAAGATGCCTCAGCTGGGGAGTGACCTGGAACACCAGTTCGGAGAAGGAAGCAGGAGGGGGAATCAACAGCAAAGAGATGATTTTGTTTTTTTGTTGTTTTTTTTTTGGTGGTTGTTGTCTGCTAGCAAGGACAGAAATGGTAATTGCAATATCGAAACGAGGGGTACCCTAAAACCCGTCACAAATGGGCAAATCACCAATGGGTGTGGCTTCGAAATGCTGCTGTGGACTTGGCTCACTAACCTGCACCCTTGGCACAATGAGGAGGGACAGTAAAAGTGAACCTTCAGCACCCGCAGAGGATTAAGTTATAGATGCAGTAGGATGTGGCCTCTTACATTGTCAATAGTGAATGGAACAGTATGTTAAAATCTGCATGTCTTTGTCAGCTAGTGTGAAGCAGTGCCATGGACGTTGAGGAGGAAAAAAAGTAATCTTCATTATTTTCACACTGCGATTGCGAATGTGTAGCTCTAACAATCACACTGAGAGCAGAGAGAAAGTGTGCTTGCTCATCATTGTATGTTTGTAAGTGTGTGTGTGTGCGTGTGTGTTTTAAACATATTGCCTCTTTTACAATACAGTGTTAAAATATTTTCATTTGGTTTTATTATAATTAGAAGTTAAGAAATGATGATGACACCTTGACTGAGCGTCAGTGGAAATCCAGATCCGCATTTTGTATTCACACGGAGAATTGGACGGAGCAGCATGCTTTTTGAGCTCAGCACCAGCAGAATCTCCGTTGTTACAATTGTAACATACTGTACCCATAGGAATAAGAATAGAAAATGTATATCTGAGAAAACAGGTAATAACATTTATAATCACGATTAGTACATAAGAAGCATATAGGATCCTCATTTTTAAAATGCTACTGCATTACACATTTGGCTGACTTTAGTTTTGCAGTGTGTAAACTGCTGTACACAAAGAGAAACTGACTGGCACGTTGACTGTTTTCTATTGATGATGACTTGTCAACCCTGCAAACTGCACTGATTTACACTTTTTCTGTTGTAGGTTTTCTTTAGCAGGCAGCACCGTATACAGCTACAGAGCTATTCAGTTTACACAACATTAGGTTCACTTACACACTAGACTTTTTAATCTACATCCCACCCAGGGGTATTTTAACTGTTTGAGGTTTTATTCTGTTGCTTTTTGAGGTTTTAGTCTTTAGTCTGTTGGATTGGCAACTAAGAAAAACATGTCACTTTAAGAACACTGCTTGCGCTGCCATCTAGGGGTGGCTGTGCAGTAGTGCATTTTTCAATGTACTAATAGTCCAATGCTACATCACAGCTGGATGTGGTCACAAGTATATAAGAACACCTGACCAAACCCAGCTGTGATGACAGACGTGGTCAGAGGACTTGAGCCTTTTAACCCATAGCGGTTCAGTGCAGCAATGCTTTTAGCGTTGGTGTTATAAAGTGTAATTATAAACACGAAACAACTCTGTATTTGCTAAACGCACCCCCTTTCTTGGCTAAAGAGTGTGACAGAAGGTAGAGCTCAGGTACCAGTCGTCCTCTCCCAGTCACAGTGAGCAGCAGTAGTTGCCATGCTTTCTGTTCTAAACAGCAACCCACTATGCTATCTTGTTCTGCCAATTGTCACCATGATAAAGAATTTCTCTGTCAATGTCTAACTACAGGGAAAATAAATGCCTTTTGTTGTTTTATTTACGTAGACAGGAGTCAGTCATAAACTACAGTGGTGTGCATGAAGTAGACTTTATGAAGTTGACTTTAAGAAGTTGAGGCAGATCAGGATAGGAATTTATTATGATTTCAGTCCCAGACTGAATGCTGATGAGTGGCAAAGAAACCAGCTTCATTGTGACTGTTAAACAGTCCTTGTAGGAGCTGGCAAATGTGTCAGTGTTCGTCTTCGTAACTAAGCAAGTTAGATATGTATTGGTGCAATGAAATATCCCATATAAAGTGTTTTCTGACTGTTGCAACAGCGAGATGGTGTGAAAGCTTTTGCCCAGTTGATAGTCGTTGATTTTACGATCTGACATCGTCTGTGGTTCCGGAGCAAGAAAATGTGACACCTTTCAGTATTTCGTTTAGAATACGGTACATTCGGTATGTTTTTCATTTGTCAAATGTGTGGTCAACTGTCTCTAGTCATGCAGATCATTCTTATCAAAAGAGTATTATTTTTGTCGGCACGAAAACAGGTATTTACAGAATGTTATGTTTTGTCACAGAAGCATACCGTATGTTGTTTTCTTTAAGGAAGTTGTCAATAAAGCATGTTGTTTTTAACAGTCTTGTAAAAGATGTTTGTCTGTCTACAAAGTGCAGCAGTTAGTTCTGACAAGTGTTTGTTCTGTTGTCAGAAACGAAGTGACAGTGTCAGCTGGTTAAAGATATTGAATGCTGGTCGGTCCGATTGATATCAGTCTCCCGATTACAAAGTTGCAGCTAAAACGTACAATTTGATCTTCAGTGTAACGGCCTGTGTTATGCATTTCATCAAAACAACAAACAAAACGCTTTACTCATGTAAAACAAGAAATTCAGCAACTAATTTTGTTCGTCTTTATTTAGAATTTCCTTTGAATAATTAATTTGGATTGGATAACAGTATTTTGTTGTTATGCTATTCTCTATGCAGAAGTACTTTATGTCCAGTGGAAGCCTAGGACTCCGCTGGTTTTTATCCGAACCAAACGCTGACGGATGTCAGATATATGCAAATTAAATGAAAGTAGCGGATGGAACAAAACAAAAGAAATCTCCATATTCCTGCTGAGAAACCACTGCCCTACTGTGTGTGTTTGAGAGCGTGTGTAAAATGTCAGCTTGGTAACAGTTATACACCCTTATCAGGCTGCATTCCTGCTGCATATCATTATCATCATTGGCTCCTTTGGTAATGCTTTGTCTACTGTTACTCTGAATATGTTTAGGGCTACATTCACCGACAGATGGTGATCTTTCATGAAAATGAAAGATTGGGAATAACAGATTTGTGTAATTAGCATAACTCAAAGGGGGTCAAATCAAGGCATTAGGTGAAGATGAGGATAAAAGAAACTGAGAGGGAGGGGAACTCTTGGATGTGGATGCAGTGCACATTACTGGAGAGTCGATTAGCTGATGTCAGGGCAGGAGATGATTCATAAAAATAAGTTTAAAATAGTGAGGTAAGGATAATGGAGTTGAGCTTCAATGTAGGCGGAGGCAGGCTCACGGAGTGGTGGGGGCATCAGTTGGGATGATGCTCCATTCTTATTCTCCTCCCAGGGGGCGGGTGGGATGTCAACAAGGTCTGGGCACCAGCTGACAAGCTTGCAATCCAGCCCAGCAGCCCATTAGCATCTCTTCCAGCGTGTCCAGCCCCCATTACCACTCCACACCCAGCCATCCAGCTTTTAGGCTTTGGGGCCATGGGGATTGCCTTTTTAGGAGACACCTGATCACAGCTGAACTCACCGCCGCCCAGCACAAAGACACTGTGACTGATAACATGATGCTTTCGCATGTGTGCGTGCGAATAGTGTTTGAGTGTGAGACAACTGATGAGAAACTAGAAGAGGGCTCTGAGGGTGGGAAGGTGAAGTAATCTTACCAAAATTGTAAGAGCTGGACAGACTGAAGTTCTTCAGGATGTTTTGGGGCAAGAGAGTTTGTCCTGTTTCCATTGTTCTGTGACCTTGAGTCTGTTGATGTGGTGAAGAAGACCTACAGCTGAAAAGAGTTCAGATTTTGGCATTTGTTCGTGCCAGGAGCCATCTAAATCCCAGGAGAGGTGTGACGGCTTCATTCAAGAGAAGATCTTTTTTTTCGTGATTAAGCAGAGCCCAGTATCATGGAGAAATTCAAGGCAGCCATGGTTCTGGGTGCTGTTGGTGATGCCTTGGGCTATAGAAAGGGCCGCTGGGAAGGCTGCACCTCAGGCAAGAAGATCCAGGAGGAACTGGCCTCTCTGGGGGGACTGGGGGCCCAGAAACTGGACCCTGATAACTGGCCCCTGAGTGATGCAGCGCTGATGCACATGACCACATCAGAAGCACTTGTAACAGGTACGTTTAGGGTTGCTGCCAAGACGAATGGTGTCTATGATGTCTAAGAGGCAGATTAGAGAGCAGAAATCATAGCAAGACTACACACTAATTAGTTTCTTTTGTGAAAATGTTAATTATCAAATCAAATTGTCACTCTAATTTTACATCCAACGTCACTTAAAACCAAACCCTTTCTTTATCGGTTCAATAATACATAAACAAGACATAAGACCTGTCCAGCCGCACTTTTGATCTTTCCACATTTAGAAGGACCAGAATAGCTTCTTCAATACAGTCAATGGAAGCTGCTAGTCACTTACTGGCAGACCATCTCTGAATGACAAAAACCTGCTGACATATCATAATCCATCCTTGCAAACAGTCATCAAAGACAAACTCTCAGTAGAAACCTTATTAAGAATGCCGCCACTCAAATGTCATCTCAGGCCCCCCACAGGGTGGCCAGGACAGAAAAGTCCAAAATAGACTACTTTGGAATCCTTTACTGAACAATAGCGGGTCAGACTCCTCCATAATCTGCCGGTATCATGTTTGGCTGCAGATGCAGTTCAAAGCCAGTGACAGCGGTCCTGTGAAATGGTGATGACATCTTGTGAGATTAGGAAGCTCTATTTAGCCACAATGCCTGCATGCGCGCGCAGGCATTGTGGCTAAACACACACACACACAGAGCCAGACAAAACCTTACGGAGTAAAATGACGATACTGTATGTGGTATGTGCTCCTCTTCTGTTAAAAGGCATTTCTAGTAGCCCAATTATTAGTCATTAAAGGGGCTTATTCAATGTACGTTCTTATCTGAAGCAGAGAATAAAGAACTTAAATTAAACCCAAAATACATTACTATTTTCTCAACTCCCTCGTTACACACACTGAAGTGCATAGACTGACCGCTTCATGTCTAACCTCCCTCATCCTCTGTGTAACAGAATCGGATCCACAGTCCAGCCAAGAGGGTGAAAGTCCCTGTCTTTCATCAAAGTCCTAGACCGCTAAATTAGAGGTGATGCTTCTTTGTCAACACAGGCTCTCCCTCCTTCACACGTACAGTACACACATAAACAAATTCTAGCAGGATGGCTGTGGGCTCTGCTCAAGGATCCCAGTTGACCTCATGGTGTGTGGAAGTGACTCCCCTCGCTCTGAAGGCATGCTGGTCCTAATCTGTGGTGTGGCAGGCTGAGGCTAAACTTAGCCCACCGCAGCACCACTCATCTCACCTTGCATGCCAATCATGAATGACTCTCAGTCACTGTGTGTGTGTGTCCGTGTGTGTGTGTGTGTGTGTGTGTGTGTGTGTGTGTGTGTGTGTGTCCGTGTGTGTCCGTGTGTGTCCGTCCAGATTACTGGTGCCTGGAGGACCTCTACCGGGAGCTGGTGCGTCTCTACGTTGAAGCCATGGTGTCTCTCCAGGGCAGAGCCCCCGATCCTGCCACAGTGGAGGGCTGTGTTCACCTCAAACCTCACAACTTCCTGCTCGCCTGGCATACACCCTTCAATGAAAAAGGCCAGTGGAGATTTTAGATATTGTTTTTTATTTTATTTTATGTGTCAAACTGCAGTATATCAAAATGTGTGTGTGGTGTGGATGCATGCACGTGTCTATGTCCAGGGTCTGGGTTCGGGGCAGCTGCCAAGGCCATGTGTGTGGGTATGAGATACTGGCAACCTGACAGAATAGACAACCTGGTGGAGGTCAGCACTGAGATTGGCAGAATGACCCACAACCATCCCACAGGTGACAATGTTGGCTGTTTCTAACCTATCCAAACAAACCTGGCAACTGCAGGCTGATAAACTGTTAAGCATCTCTAATTGCATTTTACCTGCAAGATCATTGATTTAATACTGGCTTCATTGGTGAGTTACTGGCGCAGTGACTTATGGTGTCACACTTGGCTTCAGGCTTCCTAGGCTCCCTGACGACGGCACTGTTTGCATCCTATGCGATCCAGGGGAAACCTCTTGTGACTTGGGGCCGGGAGCTCATGAGGGTTATCCCACGGGCTGAGGAGTACTGCAGGAAGACCATACGGCACATGGCAGGTTAGATTGTGTTTCTGTTTGTGTTAGTGTGCAAGAGGCACATGATCAAATTAAGCTTCTATGTAAAGAAACACAACAAAAAGAGTAACATCAATATGTGTTTGTCAGTATATATAGTCATTTTCTGAGTTCGTTATGTATGCACGTGTCTGAGAGAGCATGACTATCAGCTGATACCAGTAATGTGTGTGATTACACATTCCTATGCAGAGTATCAGGAAAACTGGTTCTACTTTGAGGCCAAGTGGCAGTTTTACCTGGAAGAGAGGGAGATAGAGAAGGAAGGACAGAACAAACCTTCGTTCCCTGATCGCTATGACGCTGAGGAGACAGACAAGGTAAATCCTGACTCTATGTCACACAAAAAACATAAATCCACACATAAAAGAAACGTTTTTACGTCAGCAAAACCCCTAACAGGAACCGTGTGCTTCTGTCACTCTGTCCTTGTCCATACAGATGTATAAGCGCTGGAGCTCAGAGGGCCGTGCAGGCCGGAGAGGCCATGATGCCCCCATGATAGCCTATGATGCACTTCTAGCGGCAGGGAGTGACTGGGCTGAACTGTGTAAACGAGCCATGTTCCATGGAGGTGAGGACCACAGAATTCTGCACGTGCAAGACACATTAAAACACAGACAGATAAAACATACAGCCTGCTCACTGTGACTTCTGTGAAAATGCTCTGTTTTTTGTTTTTTTTTAGGTGAGAGTGAAGCCACAGGCCTGATCGCAGGTTGTCTCTATGGCCTCATGCACGGCCTGAGCCAGGTTCCCCCAGGCCTGTACCAGGATTTGGACAAAAGAGAGCACCTGGAGGAGCTGGGAGAAGCGCTTTACAAAGCAGCATCTGCAGAGAAGTGCATAGACAAGTAATCCTGCTCTTCATTGGCCTGAACCCTACTGGCTATCAGAGGAACTGCACATGGCTGTAAAACTGCTTCCCTTTGTCCCACACTACCCTCTAGTCCTCCTTGGTAGTGTCTCAATAGTCTTGAGCGCCATCCTGTCCTCTTCTCACCTCTCTTGCCCTCCTCTCCTTGATTTTGCTATACACAGATCTGTCATGAATTGGAAAAGTTAACGCACCTGCCACTGTAGGTGTGAGGCATAGGGACATCAAATGGGAGACAATTTAGGGTATAAAGTTTAAAGCTTTTGTCTGACATTAATGCTTTCCTGTGGGAGCATCTCTCTGGAACTACATCTGCAGTCAGTTTGCAGAAATGTCATGTTCTGTTGACAGCAGGCAGGAATAACCTGTCTCTACTACTCTACTTAATATTAAATGACCTTTATAACTTTTATTTAAACTAAGAGTTGTGAACTTGGTAACTTACAAAAGATGATTTCCTTCTCTGACCTTTTCCTTTTCTAAAGCTAACCTGTATTAACATGAAGCATATGGTTATGTTGTGTCATGGAATATCTAATTCATCCAAATCTACATAAAACATTGTGCAAACTTTTGATAAAGCCTAATTTGTTTTAAGAGAAACGTCTCTCTCCACAGTTTTTTTTTTCTAAAAATAGTACCTTAATCTAAGGCGCATAATAAATTCACTACTTTTTAATCCAAATCTACCTTCGGCTTTTTAATGCACATCACATGTGGTGGAAATTTTGAAATGATTTAAACTTTTATGCAACATTATTGAGTTGTAAAATAGTAATCATTTAATCTTATACTGTGATCAATTATTATTTGCACTGTGATGCTCTTATCAGGTATGGTGTACTATATTGTGAAAGCACCATTACATGGTGAATATTAATATATGAACATTAAAATGGACTCATATTTACATCATGCATGAAGGGCCTGTCTCTCTTTATCTTAATTACAACTTTTTAAAAATTTTATTTTGATGGACTGACTTAATTTTTATACCAGATTTCCACTTCTTGCTGCACAACCTTCCACTACAATCCCCTGAACTAATTACCTGTAACAAGTTCACACTGCTGGAACACATCATCTCCTCTGCTTTGCTGCAGGCGTGGGAGGACTACTGGTATATCCAGTTCAAATAGAAGTACTGTTTGTTGACTCAAAATCACTCAGGTAGAAGATTAATTAGTAGAGAAAAAGTAGTCCTTTTGGAGATCACTCACTGAGTAACAGCGAGAGAGTGTGAAATTCACAATGCTCCAAAAAACGAATCCCTCTCCAGTTCAGTGATGCTAATTTCTCAGAGATTGACTTTAAAAGGGGTTAAAAGAGATTTAAAGCCAACCTTAATGGAATATTCCCCCATTTATGCTGCAACATGTGTGCTAAAGCAAGAGTTATCCCCAAATTATTTTTCATGATATTGCTATCAGTTTAAAAAAAAAAAAAGCATTAAAATTTTTTGTATCACTGCGGCTGCATGAAAAACACATATTTAGCACCATATTTCGGAACTGATAAAATGGTGCGGTGTGATTGTTCCATTCTTTATGGTAAGCTGTGTCTAGGCCACTCTGTTCTAAAGTAGAGTACAATACTTCAAAGATAAACTTAATAGTGCAAGAACATGAAAAAGCTACTCCAGAGTTTGGGCAAAAATATTAGAATATTATATTATAAAAATATATTTAAAACCCATTATCCATGTACCCATTTTGTAAAGTTATTTAATTCTGTTGAAACTCTGAGTGGGAATGTGGTTTCAAGTTCAGACCAAACAATGGCGACCACCACAAATACTGCGTGTAGGCTACTCATCGTTAAAATCATGACATCATGTATTTATAATTAGTGACCATCCATTCTGACATAAAATTACATGATCTCTTCACAATTATGCATCCAGCACTGCCAATAGTAAATTTATTTATTTGTCCGTAACTATTCAGGTATGCTTAGCTGCATGCAGATGGATACAGGGATTAAGTTTTGCATGTCCTCTATTCTCCATAGACCAGATTCTCGGAAAACCAGTATCAGCCCTGATGCCAGTATGTTGAGGAAGTTGGTTAGAGACTGCAACTGCCATCCTGTCCTCCGAGGGATTCTGGAGAGTCTCCTGCATTACCTAACACAAGATCTGCCCAAGTGGACCACCAGAAACAGAAACCTGGAGAAGCCAGGGTCAGATGTTGTAGATGAAATAAACACAAGAAACACAAATTGGCCTGATCAGAGAATTGAGGCTTCATTGAAGCAGGCTCAACTCCAGACAAGTTGCACTATTGTTCAGTTCCCTGAAGAGCAAAAAACCCAGGGAAAGACTGCTGAGACCTGTTCCAAGATCCCTGAAAGATGCTTGTCGGCGCCGCAAAAACACAGATTGCCAAGCAGGTATGGAGGAGATCAAAGAGCAGGTGACTTAATATCCCGGCGCCTTACCACATTCCAGCTCCTCCAATCCAAATTCATAAGGTCCACACCCAAACCCCCCATCACCCACCAAAGGGAGGTAGGAACTCTGTCCTCCGGCAGAGGAGTGGCAGGTAATGTGAACCACAGCCAAGACCGTGAGCATGACATGCACAAGAAGGACTGGAATAGAAGAGAACAAGGACTGAAGAGGGGGGGCAGTGTGAAAGATATTGTGGCCAAGTTTGCCATGGCTGAGCAAAAGGAAAAGGGAGAGAACATGCTGAAGAAACAGCCTATCAAGCCAAGGCTCACTGGAAGAGAGATCCTCCTATCTTCCTTGATGGAGAGGTTTGAGACCATGGCCACTGTACGTAAGGGAAGTGACTTGAAATGTTCACCTGAAGGAGTCAAGGTGGTCAGTAATGTAAAACAGAAGGTAGCTTGTCATGAAAGACGGAGAGATCCAACTGTTCACAAACAAAACCAACACAAGCCAATGAAAAGTAAATCTGTTGGGCAGCAGTTGAAAGGAAATCAAACCACAAATGGGCAAAGACCCGAACAGGCAGTAGATGTTTTAACAAAAGTAAACTCAAACCTGGAAGAAAAAAATAATCTGAAAGAGGAAATGAGGCAAATGGGGGACCATTCAGATCAAAAGGCTGAAGTTCATTGTTCATTTAAGCACAGAAAAGATCGAGCTTATGGTAACGATGTTAAGGGTTGGAGGTCAGGGGATCTTCAGACTACAGTAGAAGAAACCAGTATCACCAGCAAGTTAAAATATGGACATGTAGAGCTGCTCTGTTTAACATCTGTCACCGAGAGGTCACTCCTAGAACCGTATAGGCTTTTTCCACAGGTAGAGGCCCAAGTGAACTGGCATGTGGCAACCATCATGACCTGCTCTCCCGTGTGGTCCACATGTGTAGATTCCTCTCCAAAACAATATTCTGTGGAACCACCAGGAAGCTCACACTTGGAAAAGATACCAAACTTGAAGGCAGACGTTCCTCATAGAGCCCTACAACACTCTTACAGGGAATCGAGCACAGGTGAACCTTCCACTACCGTTACTGACGGGAGACGCCCTTTAAAGCCCAAAACTGAGGGACTTTCTACATTTACAAACTGCGACCCAGTGGAGAACGGAGTAGCGGAAGATCCAAATCCAACCAAAGCTGTGACCGTTCAAAGAAGGTTGCCCAAGTACGTCATCCCATGTGTTTCCAGATTTGATTATCAACAAGAGGTTGATGATCAGACTGATTCCTCCCCTCAATCAGCACCGCACCAAGAAACTCTAACTCCTTTGGTTGCAACACCACCACGACACACTGATACTTCTATGGCTGCTTTTAACACTGAATTGGTGACAATGGGAATTTTTCAAGACCTTAACCTTTGTCCTTCTAATAACATGAAGGTACAAACCTGCCATATAATAACAAAAAAGAAACCAACAGAGGGTAAACCACAAGAAAAAGACAGGGAGGGAAAAGAAGAAGTAACGCCAGCGGCCACTAGTATGCCGCAAAGTTTCAGACTTTCTGAAGACACTGCCAATAAGGCTGCATTTGAAGACAGCGAGACCTCTGCTGTAACATCACCTGAGATTCAACCTGAGAGAGACAGTCCACAGCAGAGACCAAAGTACACAACAATCAACTATGGGGATCCTTCAGTCAAACAAACATATAAACCCAAAATCATACGATTTACTGACACCTTTACTTTCTAGGTCAGTATTCACTGGTTAAGTAATGTTTCCTTTCACAGACGTACAAAGAATTTAAATCAAAATTTCAATTACTCTCAATGTATCTTCATACATCAGCAACAATACACAAACTACTACAAAGTTACAGCAACAAAAACGCAGTGGAAGAAACAAGTTTTTCATTAAAAGTACACTTGGAGCAAATGAGCATGTGATCATCCACAAGCTACCAGAAAAAAATATTGGACCACAATTGCTCAGGCAAAACCCATTTCTAGCACTTATCTTGTGTATATTTATCACAACATTGTTCATTCAAACATTATTTTTCATTTTAATGGGCTTGTATTAAAAGCCATTTAGTGTTTTAGCATAGAGATTCATAAAAGGGCTCTACAGTATAAGGATAAGAAAAAAAAGATCACTGATAGTCCACTTGAATATTTGTAATAGTGCTGATAACCTCCAAATAACCTACAACAGTTACACTTGCTGGCCAAGACCTTATCAAGGTTGAATTGTTGCAAACAGTACTGCCAACTTGAAAACTGTTTTTTTTTTTCCTTCTGTACGAAAGTATCATCTTTTTTTACATTTGAAATGGTTCTTCACAATATCAACACTGTTAACATGGCAGGCTGCTTAAGTGGAGTGCATAAACAAGTAGTACACAAACATTCACACTGCAAAATATGACATGAAGACTGGGTATCCATCCACTTTATGCCGCTTATCCGGGGCCAGGTCTCGGTGGCAGCAGGCTGAGCAAGGAAGTCCAGATGTCCTTCTCCCAGCAGCATTTTCCAGCTCCTCCTGGGGGATCCAGAGGTGAAAAAATCCAGATGGTTTCATTGTCAGGTGTACGCCGCTCAAGTTTAACTCAAGTTTAACTGTTGCTGTATTACATCCCCAAATGTTACATGTAAAACTCCCTTCTCTTTCTATTTAACTATCAAGATACAGCACATATTATATTTAGTGAATGTAACTTGTTCATTTAAAAAAAATAAACTTCTTAAAACTATAATTGCACACTATTAATGCTGCCTTATTCATTCATTATTGTCACAGTGGAATATGGTAATTTTAGTAGGTTTGCAAACCATAAATTGAGCCTCAAATGTATTAGTACCATTTTAAATACGATTTTTGATAAAAGCTGGCTCCTGTGAGTATAAATCACTGTGTGGGGATCTGGCCAAATTTATGGTCATTAAGGTTACAAAGCCTTTGTTTTTACGGGGAAGCAAAAATATTTTTTCCGTGATCTTCAATCTGCCACATGAATGAAGACATGCTTAACTGGCGTTAGACTTTAAGAAGACATTACCCGTCTGTGGAATAGTGAAAAACAGTGTCTAGTACACACTTAAAGAGAATTAAAGTGTTTCTATACAGGACACAGTGATGATTGTCCAAAACAGATGAATGGTCGCACACAGCAGTGCCAAACATGTCAGTGGCTGGAAGCTTATCCTATTCACAAATCCACCCCACGCCCACCAGCAGGATTACATTACTGCTGAAATATTTTCACAAGCGGATATGAGATCCAGGCCTACACGATCCATCACCTGTCCATCCCAAGGCTTATCCTGATAGGCAGTGGTGGTGAGGAGTATGCTGGTGTTGTTATGGAGTGTCTGTGTAGAATTTAGAGCAGAAATGCTTAAATCAAATTTCAAGTAGTTTGATTTACAAAGGGGTAACAGGGCTAATATGGATTCTACAAATAAGTGAATTTCTGTATACTCGCATTCTGTTAACAGTGGTTAAAACAACATGCAGCACAGTCATATACACACATCCACACACTGAATTAAATGGGATATTTGTGGTGTTTATGGCTGACTCACTGTTAGCCCGGGCTGTTCACCCAATAATAACTAATAAATACAGTTATTTCTAACAGCTTGCTCCATACACTGTATATAAAATGAATGAATCCAGCAACTCCAAAAAGTACCATATCAAACAGTATACTTCAAAGTTTTTGAACTTATGTGTCATTTACTTAACCTCCTTTGAGTACAAGTTACACAAAGCACATGATTTCCCCCTTTTCCAGCTCTGGAAAATAAAAAACTACAAGGAGAAGGTGTTCAAAGATGGCCACCAAAAAGCCACCAGAACAACCTTAATGTAATTTTGTGACAGTCCTGCCTGGAACTGAGTGACAGTGTTGGGACACAGTGCCTGAGGCTCTGCTCCAGTTTCTCTCATTAGCACATAGTCCAATTGAAATCTGGTGACTTGATGTAAGGTTTGCATCATTTTGATACACGTTTTCCAGTAAGAGAGAAAAGGTTTTCCACTCTCACTTTCAAGTCATTTCAGTATAGTTTATTTATATATATACATAATATTAGCTCATTAAAAAGATTAATGTTTCCCTAAGGATGTGAAGCTGTGCTGATGCTGGGAAAGAAAGACCTAAGGAATGTAAACTGAAGAATTTGAGTGACATATTGTTGAGTTCATCTATTTATTTTCATTATACTTAGGCCTTATCATTATTATTTTTTTCAAGTCATATCTGCAAACATCCAATGATTGACTGAATCACCCATGCAACAGATATGTTTAAGTCCACGTATATTATTTACTGCGCCAATGCTGCCCAGCAGAGGCTCAGGTTAACAGGTGACTGTATTTACCTGTGCTACGTGGCTGTGCTGGAGAGGGCGCGGCTACTTACCATATTTGCTGCCTTTACGTGTTATCGGACATACTACGTTTACCATACTAAACGGGAGACCCTTGGAGTTTTAAGAGCAGGGACTTGCCGAGGTGGCAGTTATGCTGTAGGCTGTGTCTGAGTCAACAGTTGATTTTGTATGTGTTATGTTGAAATGTTTGGCTAGGGAGGCTTTTTTCTGAAATGCCTATTTTTCAAATTGGTAAGTGCAAAACAAGGGTTGCTATGTGTTCATATATAGGAAATATACAAATAAAAGTAATAAACATGTTTATTCTTGTAAAAGTGGTTACCAGTTACTAGTACATGTTGGAGGAGATATAAAACATTATGAGCAAAGCCAAAAGTGAATTACTTAAAACCTCAATCTGATGAACATCTCTCCTCCTTTTCGTTCAACCACTGTAACTCCACTTTTGTTTCTAACTAAAGCCCCGTGAATACGGCACAAGTCACATTTAGCCATCCCACGAGAGCTCTGAAGTGGGACGTTACAGGAAACACTCGAAAGCTGATTGACGTGTGTGTCCTGGGACAAACGTCACGAGTCTGAAATCTTTCATGGAGTACTTCGGTCAAGAAGAGTGGGAGTGACTTTTATTTGGAATACACTGGGGAAGCATTCATGTTCCAGCTAGTCGTTGTGTTTGGATGGTGTTAGAGCTACGGACAAGTTGGTTGTACTCCGAAGAGAGGGGGACCAGCAGCAGGTGCATGCGGATGGCGATAAAACTCAAGGCAAACTCCGCCCTCCCCACCGCTACGCTGCTTGAACATCGGCGGACCGATACAATATTTGAAGAATCAAACTAAAACGACTTCTTGGTTTGGGGAAAAGCGTAAGAATGCTTTTCACGGCTTTCCCTTTTCGAGAATAGCATGTAAATCCCAGGAAAAAGCAACGTCTTGTCCCGTCTCTCCGCACGCAAACATGGAGAAAGTTACAAGTGAACGTTAACGCTACCTCAACTTAAAACCGTGACTAAGACATTTATGTTTATTCTTACTTTTTTGGAGTAAAACAACACGGTGGATACATGGTGAGACTCTAGCACATATTTTCAGGATATCACTGGAGCACTAGAGAGGCAATGGAGAATAGGAACAAGGCGACCAATCAGACCCGCTCCGCCGACGGTAGAGCGAAAGACAGAGTGGACAGGTAACGTTGGGCTTTGACGGTTCTCTCAGCCTGCTAAAACGTTTAAAACCAATATATTATCGATTTGGGGAGGTCAAGGGTAGTTGAGTCACTTACCTGATAAGTAAATCCAGAAGCAGTTAATTACTTTATTTCTCATTTCGTGGAAATTGGAAACAGTAACGTTAGCCAACTAACAACTTTAGACCGTTACTCCAGTCGTTAGCTTAACGTACAGCTAACGGCTAACATTACTAGTACAAAAACACATGGTCGTATTTTAACAAATCACGATTACTGCTGGAGGTTATTCGTAGTTTTCTCTCCCATAAAATGTCATTTGCAAGACGATGTGAAATTGGTACGGATAATGCAACATTCTTCTACTCTGAATATACTCTAGACAGTCACTGCATTTGCAAATGTCTCTTGAGTACATGGACTAAGTTAATAATCTGATTTACAGAGTAGCTAATATACTTTCTGTAGGAGTTGTGCAGTGGCCTGCAGATGTTTATAGTTATGTTTTGCTCATTAGAAATTGGACACATTTTTCGTCATTTCACATGATGGTTCAAATAAAACTTAAGTTTTAACTAAAGATTTAACCACCATTTGTACACGTTCAGTCAATTAATGCAGTCTGATCTATTACTTTTAGTTTCTAATATTTTGTACATCCCATTTATATCAATGAGGGTAGACTAAATATTAGAAACTGCAGCCCCCAAAATGACCATAAAGTTGAATCAACACCTCTCTAAAACAGTTATTATCTTCATGAAGGTGGACTTTATTGCAGGGCTGTTGTATTAGACTGCCTTGGTTTTATCTAGATGTACCTAATAAACTGGCAACTGAGTGTATATTGGACTTGAGTGGAATTGCACTTGAAATAGTGCAGTTTATCCACTCTATCTACATGTAAACCTAGGCCAAAGCATTTTGGCTTTTTTGTAGGTGTATGAAATCCATACTTATCACTGTAGTATATGTGATTTTTTTTTTTTTTTTTTTTTTAAATGAGCAGGGGAGCTGTTGCACAGTTCAAACACACAGTGATAACCCAAACCAACACCAGCCATCAGGTGCCACTTTCACAAACGCCACACTGCTACGTCTAATATATGCCCTTGCTTTTGTTTTGGCATTTGGCAAGTCATTCTGAGATGAGGAGTATAACATATGCATAATGATAACCTGTATTTTCGCCCAGTATTTGCAGAGCCACACAAGTTAAAGCGTGTACTGTGTGTAGTATGTACAGTTGTTAAGTGGTTTCATAAAGTCTGTTACTGTTGCTTGAACATGTTCAAAGCAGACATAGTGGCCTACCACATTACTGGTCTGTAGGTGCATTTCTTCTTCAGGGATGACTTTGCCCTTGTGAAAGGGTTAAGCTGTAGGGAGATTATCGTGTTACCTAAAGCATTAGGTTGAGCCACCTACACCCACAGCTATTACGCCTAGAACCAGATTGTATAGGTAATGTAGATACACATGCTATATATGAAAGATTACATTAATAAACTAGAACCATTAGTCTTTATTTTGTGCTGTAATGGCTTTATCCAATCTAGTTATGCCTGATCAAGATGCTAAGTAAGTGGAGATGACAAGGCTTAAGTGCTCCAAACACTAGCAGTTAAATGATACTGGACTAATGAATGCCAATAATAAATAGTTTTTATATTGTAATTGGAAATTTGTTTTCAGTCTTGCCTCAAGTACAAGTAACATCATAGTACACAAGTAAAAGCACATACACACCAGCATACATAGACAAGTGCACTTGTTCAAATGAATTAGTTCAATTTGTTTGAGGTTAACAGTGCTATGATGTGAATGCGTGGTAATTCTGATGATGATTGTGATATACCGACTAAAAACAATCTTTTGATGTTTCATTAAAGTCGTTAACAGTTTCTAACTTTGTGCTTTTTGGCCCAGTGTGGATCCATATGGCTTTGAGCGCTCAGAGGGCTTTGATTATGAGTCTTATGAGGAGCTCATGTCTGAGTATCTAGTTGTTCTCACTCGACGATCCATCAAGTGGTCCAAACTACTGAAGGGCAAAAGCAATGTGCAGAAGAATGTAAAACGTGAGTGTGAAGACCGAACACACCAGTATCCTCACAGAGGCAGTGCACGTGATTAAACTGAGCTAAACTTCAATGTTCTCCCCCCTCCTTCAGTAAAGCGTTATGTACGTAAGGGGATTCCCAATGAGCACCGGGCTCTGATCTGGATGGCAGCCAGTGGGGCTCAAGACCAGCTAGAGAAGAACCCAGGATACTACCAGTCCCTGCTCGGAGCCCAGCACGACCCCAAACTGGTGGAGACCATCTGCACAGGTCAGGCTGTTTCTCATTCACCCATATGCTCACTCAGGCCTCCTTAAGACACACACCAAGACACCTAGCAAAGACTTACAGTGCATCGCCTCATGCCTTCCATTATAAATTTAATTTGAGCCTCTATCTAACCCCGATTGGGGAAATAATTGTTTCTAATCCAAAGATCATCATGAACATACAAAACAAATTAGCCAATTATTTTCACGCCAGTGTGAATCTGATTAAAAGTCTCATTATTATTATTATTATTATACTGTATGTTTGGAATACAAAACAAATTTTGTGATTTAAAAAGTTGCAATTGGCACTGTAACATTTTGTTTTGCACTGGCATTGTCGTCATGCAGTCTTGCGCTTGGGGAACAAGAAAAGGCAGGGACAAAAAATAAGGAGAAACTGCACTAGGTGAGTAAAATAAAAGATTTCGCTGGAACACCCAGTCAGAGAATTCTTTCCCACCAACTGCCACTGAGGCTGATTCAGTATGCTGATTCGGCTGACTGCTTTCTGATTAATGCTGACTTTAGCCAACTGTGCCAGACACGCTGCAAAACCTGCAGGCCACACAGTTTGGTGTTTCAGAGTCCTTACACTTAACATTACAGAATATTTTTTGTTCAGTGTGTTCAGTGTGACACATGCGTGCCTTTGTAAGTGAGATACCAGCTACCCTGTTTCCTTGTGTGAGATGCTGACTGGGCAACACTGCGTTAAAAGAACGCAACAGGCTGTGTTGGTGGGGTTGTGTTGTTTTAGGTATCAGTGAGGAGATAAAAAACAATCCAGCAAGGCCAGTTTAAATAATAGATCCATTAGTGTGAAGGCCTATCGGATTCTTTAACACTGCACAGTGGTATATATATTATAATATTATGACTTTAAGGATTTTACAACTCTGGAAAGTTATCACGTCAACAATCAATTTATCCTTCATCTCTGAGATTGCGAGGTAAATAATACTTTACCCCGTAAGTTCCCAGGTCATGTTACAAAGTAGTCTACAAGGAATGTGTGCTTACATGTATTTGCAGTATTGTCACAAAAGTCAGTGCTGTGGTGCAAATATGTTTATTGCTGCACCACCTGTGGGCCCTTAAATTAGTATTTAAGCTAGCTGTGTGTATGGGGAAATAGTCATTCGTCCAACAAAACAACACAACGTACATTGAAAAAGGTACACTTATAAAGGTTATTTGGCTATTCAAATTTGCTTTTAGACATCATTGGAATACAAGATTGATAGAAGCAGACTCTTGTGGTGCTTCCTCTTTTAAACTCGCCCACTCTCGTGCACCCATAAGCACACCGTGCTAAATTATGAGTGTGTGTGTGTCTGTGCGGCCTTTTTCTTTCAGACTTGAACAGAACATTTCCCGACAACGTCCAGTTCCGCAAGACATCCAACCCATGTCTGCAGAAAGCTCTGTACAGTGTGCTGCTGGCTTATGGTCACCACAACCCAACTGTGGGCTACTGTCAGGTAATATTACTGAAGATCCGGCCTGAAATGGATTTTGCATGATACCATTCTTGCACCTTCTTACATGTGTGACAAAGATTTAAAAGAACAGGGAGAATATCAGGTATTGCCAAGGACCTTTCAATATGATCCGGTATTGGTAATAATGATTAAAAAACCCCAACGTATTTCATATTGTTTCATTGTTTATAGTTCTGTATATAGTAACTGAAATTTGCATTGAAGGATTAAGTCCATTATTGGTGTGGTTTATGGCACAAAAATATGCAAAACTGACTTAATATGTACTCTAATATTTATTAGCCTAAATAAAGTAGGTGTAAATCTGAGTGTTTGGAAGCGTATATCCAAATCTGGTTGGTCATCATTCTGTGTAGTGCATGTGTTCCACACGTTCGCACATGTATGTGTCTAAAGAAAGGCTGTTTGTGTCTCTGTCAACTCAGTATAGCCCTATGGAAATCATTAGCATTTGAAAGGCAAATTTTATTCACAAGAACATACGCAGCTTAGTTTGCTATTCAAACAGGCAGCAGGGCTCTGTTGATTGTTACATCTTATATGAAGTGCTAGAACCCATCTATCTGTAATCATACTCGGGTAGCCTGTATCATGTCTAGTGTACACTTACTGGTCTCTCCCCTGGATGCTTTATCAAAGAGCTCTACGGTTTAATAAAACCTGCTCAGGCAGGATTGCGAGATTCATGTGTTACCTGAGTGTGCCTCTCTTTTGTCTTCAGGGGATGAACTTCATAGCTGGGTATCTACTTATCATCACAAAAGATGAAGAGAAATCCTTCTGGCTGATGGATGCACTACTCGGTAGAATTTTACCAGGTGTGTGTGTAGGCGAGTGTCTGGGCTAAGAATAATCCTTTAGGACTTCACATGGTCTTGATCTGTGGCTTAAGACCCACAGTATGTTTTCATTTGTATCTTACATTCACTCAGACGAGAGCATGTCAGTATAAAAGACTTTGGCAACATTGTTTTTGAAAGTTTCATGCCAATAAAGCCCTTTTGAGTTGAATAAATAAGAAAAGACTTGGTAGCAGCTGTGTGTGTGTGTGTGTGTGTGTGTGTGTGTGTGTGTGTTACAGACTACTACAGTCCAGCCATGCTGGGGCTGAAGACGGACCAGGAGGTGTTAGGGGAACTGGTGAAAGTTAAAATCCCCAGTGTCTGGCAGACCATGGTGGATCATAATGTCATGTGGACCCTGGTGGTCTCCCGATGGTTCATCTGTCTCTACATAGACGTCTTGCCAGTAGAGGTGAGTGTATCTGTGTATGTAATTGTTATTTCTTGTATCCTGAGTTGAAATTTCTTTATTCCAAAGTTTAGGAAAGCTTGATAACAGACTGTGTAGCAGTTTTTTACTTTATACAAGAGATGGCAAAGTTATTCAAAACTTTAATGTTTTGTTTAAAATGTGCTTCTAATCTCTCAAAGAATAAAAGCTCTGTCAAAGCAAACCGGCCACTTTACTACACAAACACTGTTCACTAAATCTACGTGCTTTGTCAGCGCTGCTTTTAGTGGATTCAGGTAGAAATTAAAAACATTTGCTTTTTTTTGCTCCTTTTCTTCCCATTTGGACAACACACCATGAACAACAGCCCTTGTTGCTGCTCACTCCCTCTGGTGGCCTGGGGAGGGGCGTGGACTGCTGTGTTTGTTCTCCAAATACACACGGCGCTTCTGCGGGTTAAACTTTATGTTATGCATTACTTTGCATGTGTTTTGCTGGTGGGATTTACTTCTTTGTTGCTGTTTTTCTGCAGACAGTTCTGCGGATTTGGGATTGCCTGTTCTACGAGGGCTCTAAAATCCTGTTCCGTGTAGCTCTGACACTGATCCACCACAACCAGGCTCTGATTCAACAGGCCCAGTCACTGCCAGACGTCTGCCAAAACTTCAAGCAGATCACCCATGGACCATTTGTTGATGAATGCCACACTTTCATGCAGGTAAAAGAAAAGGGAAGGTATGCCATCACTGTTAATAAGTCATTTCACTGTAGGAAAGACCAAGAAGTATGAAACAAACATCCCTTGTAATTTACTTCCTTTAATCCTATAATCCTGGTGTTTCTGGCCTTTCCTAGAAAATCTTCGTGGAACCAGGAAGTCTCTCCAGGGCAACGTTGACTAAGCTGCGGGCGACGTGTCGATCTCGCATCATTGCAGAAGAATCCTGAACGAAACTGGACTACCTGTTGCTCAAACTCATACACATTCCACTGGGATGAGCGCCCACACAGCTCATTTGCACCTTCTTTTTTTTTTTAATGTCGTAATGTCACAGTGACTACTACATACTGTGTTGTTTTTGTCTTATATGAGACGATCATACAGCCTAAGTGTAAATGTACGGTTCAATGACGATGCTGTATGAGCTGACGATTCCATTTGAAAATAACGCATACTTTGTCTTCTTTTGCTAAAATGTAGAATTATGCACTTTACTCCAGGAAGTCAGAGACACTGTAGAGAAAAAAAGCTTGGCAGCAAATGGCCAGCTCAGATAAATGATGTGTTGGAAGCACAGCCAAGAGGAATGGGCTTACTGTATTTTACAATGAATGGTAAATCAATGATGGACTGAGAGGACTCCATGATGTCACTACCTGCTGTGGTAATTGAATGTGAATCACACTCATTTTAGGACTTTTTTTCTCTCCAAACATTTCAAAATCCAGTTCATGTACTTATTGTTTGTTTTCAGCAAATTTCATAGTTCCTGACCTCAACCATTAATTTAAGTGCACTATGATGAATTGACGTAAGCATAATTTGAAAGTGCTGCTCTTTCTAACAAATGTGTGTCCAGTTTGTTCTGTGGCCCTTTAAACTCTCATAGTACTGACATCAGATTTTGTTGCACTGGACAAAAATAACCTTGGCACTGGTACCAGTTCTGAGTATTCTGTAATGTACACCTGCAGCTCAGAGTAAACAGCTATGTGTATTTCACACAAAACAAGATAAAAAGTAATACGATTACATGAAATACTCAAAATAAATGAAGGCTGGATTTTTAGATGTATTAACTTGTAGTAAGATGCATAATAAAAAACAAGATCAAACCATTTTCTATAAAAATAAGATCAAATCACTACAATTCATATTACCATTTCTTTAAGGAAAGGGCGGGGAAAAGCAAGAATAGAAACTGAACCCATGCACCTGTTCACTCATAACGTTAAATCAAGTTTAGTAATGCAGAGTTGCACTCTGCATGGCTGGACCCACTGTTTACACAAAGCAGCAATCTACCTTTTAATCACAATTACCAGTTTGATTAAACTGTGCCTCAGTTCAGGCTTTTGTCAGTCTCGCTGTGGAGGAATATGATTGGAAAAGACACATGTTCAGAGTTTTCCCTTTTCTTAGAGTCACTGGGATTATTTTATGGTCATGGAGCATGTGTAGGCGTAAGAATAAAACCCCACCCAACTTTTTACTTGCAAAGACATCCTTTTTAAACTTTTGATCAGCTGTGGACAAGCCATTGGAACTTTTTCAAAGAAAAAAAATCTTTGTCCTACAGTTAATTTGGCCCTCTGCCTCTTTATTTGCATGGTATGTTAAATAATTACATAGCTAAAAAACAACAAACAGCAGTTCAAGCAAATTAAACCAATTCCTAGAACATAATGAAACAAGAGTAGAGACAAACAACTGACGGTGAATTTGCAACAGCAAATTCATCTGCCTCTGTCCTTGATTACATGTGACGTCCTCTCTGGCTTCATCAAGATGCACACCATCTAAAGTTAAGCAGGTCTTTGGCCTCTTGTCATCACCTCACAAAGAATGTGAAAGGAAAAAAAAAATCCAGGTCTCATAGGATATGCAAAAACATGCACTCGCCACAGAGCAACAACTGCATCCATTCAATCATGCTTGTGTCACCAGTCTATTACTTGCTCACTCACACACCCGGGTCCACCTCTCCACCATTCAGTCTGTCAGGCTCAAGTTAAATGAAGGGGTCCATTCAGATGGTCTGGTATCCAGCATGGCTCCTCTTCCTGCCTATTAGATATGCAATGAGGACGATCAGTACCAGGCCGGCAAGAGCTGCTCCAACAATGATGGGGATCAGCATCTGATCTTGGTCCATCTGACACTCCTCCGCTGGAGACCGAAAGAAAAGAGGGAGGGTTAAGTTACATTGCAGAACTTTGGATCTTCTGTAAAACAGTTCATTATGGCTGACCACTTTCAGCAGTTAATGGTTAAATGCCCTATGGAAATGCTGCTTGAATAGAGGGATTACTGAGAGGTGAACCCTTGACCTTGTTGATGCAAGACTGCTTGAGTCATATCCACCGAATCTCTTTCTGCCCCTATTTGATGGCTGAGCCATTAAGAGTTTTCTAAGTGGTAATAAACGTCCTGTGCCATAAAAATAGTGACAGAAAAAATGCCACAAAAATGGCAACAAGTGTCAATGAGCTTGAAGTCAACTTACAGAAACAACATTTAAAAGAATAGCGTGACATTTTGGGAAATGTGTTTATTCTTGCCGAGAATTAGATGAGAAGCTGGATATCACTCATGTCGGTCCCCTAAATATGAAGCTACTGTACAGCCAGCAGATGATTAGCTTAGCTTATCTTAGCATAAAGACTTGAAAGCAGGGTAAAACATTTTGCAAAAATGCCAAACTATTCCTTTAAATCTCCATATTTCTTCAACCAACATGAAAAATGTTAGCATGGCTTCTGTGAAATAGAAATTCTCATTATCAGACTAAGGCTGCTTTCCCATGCCTCAGAGTGCCACCTGCTCCCAATAAACTACATCATCACTATCAACATTAAAGGTAAGAGGACAAAGATAAAGAAAACTTGAGATAAAAAGTGGATAACATCTGGGATGATAAAAAGAAAGCATTTGTACCTGTAGCAAACTGGTTGGTGGACACTTCAAAGGGTTGGACCTGTAGTCTGAATGTGTTGAGGGAGAAGGTTGGCACCACAGCCAGAGTTTGCTCTGCTTTGCACATGTAGGAGTGGCCCAGCGTGCTCCGCAGGTAGTCCAGACTAGTGTTACTGGCTGAGAAGGGAGCTGCGGAGAGAGATGGGTCAGTGATTGTTTGATTGAAGTAAATCAGAGGCAAGAAAAAAACAAAAAAAAAGGTGCATTGTTTGTGACAAATGACATACCAGTCATATCAGACCAATTAGCAAGCAGAGTTATCCCACTCAGGTGGTACTTGTTGCTCGTGGAGTTCTGTGGACGGGAGGAGAGGGTTTGAATAAACACTTGTATCCACACACACAAACAAACACAAAAACCGTTTGACCATGTAGCTAAATTCACAAAAGAGGAGGCGTGATCTTACCAGAGTGAAGATGAAGTTGAGCGTGGTGGTTCGCTCCTGTGTTAAAACCAAGGTAGCACTGCTGGCTTCACATGACCCTGATGAACTTGTCAGATTGGGAGTCAAGTTTACTAATTCTTGGACAGTCTGGACAAAGAGACATTTGGTTTATTTGAAGTATGTTACGCAGAATAGACTGAAAACATATTTATCGTTTATTTAACTATGACTTGTCTTTGCTGGTAAAGCTCTCTTTTACCTTATTCTGAGATGGAGAGAAATAGGAGACGTTGAGCTGCAGTCCCATTTGGGCCAGGAGACACACAGTGCCGTTGCTGTTGTTTACAGAATAGGTGCCCCGATCAGGTGTCCCTGGAGGGGTTGGTGCTGGAGCTGCGGTTGTAGTACTGGCAGTGGTAGGTGGAGTTGTAGTACTGGCAGTGGTAGGTGGAGTTGTAGTACTGGCCTGATCTGCCATACATACGCTTTCTGTGTCAAGAGAAATTATAAGTATGTAATCCATCGCAAAGAAGCAGGGCAAACAACCTAGAAACCTACGAGCTCAGGAACAAAAACACAATCAGAGTCATACCTGCTGGACTCAGGTCATTTCCTGGCATGTACGCCTCCAGCCTCATATCAGAGAAAGTGACAGTTTCTGCACCAAGTCCAAGAGTGGTGGGGCTCAGACAGCGGTAGGTGGTGTTGATCGACGCCCAGATCCCAACTGAAGATGACACCACAGTAACCACACCTAGGACAAAATCAAACATACAACAAATCTGTTAAAAATCATGTTTTCTTAATTGATATCAGCTATAATGAAATACATTTTCTTTACTTATTTTACATATTTAGATCTGGTGTAAATGTAATTATTTATACACACACTACATGCATCTAACCACACTTGACAACAAACTGAGTCTGCACTGCGCTGAACAGTTTGTTCTCACCGGAGCTGTTGGCCTCGGGGAAGACCGAAGCATCACTGAGGTTGTACTGTAGTGTCAGGTTAGCAACACTGTACAGACTTCCATTGGTTGAAAAGCTCAGCCCCAGCGCGTGGCCAGGTCCAAACACCGCCACCAGCCATGGTGAGCTGCCGTCTGTGCCACATGAGCTGCTGCCTGTATCGACCGTGGCGGAGTCAGGCAGAGAGACCTGCACTGTCCTCTGAGGAAAAAACAAGTGATACGCCTGGTGTTCACAAGGAGATACAATCAATTAAATCAACATCAATGCTCGACAAGTTGTTGTCGTCATTGTACATACTGTGCTGCTGGAGGTGTCGTATGTGATGGAGAATGATGCAGAAAGCTCAGCCTTAATGCAGGTGGAGTTCCCCTCATTCACCTCAAGAGTAACCGCCTGAACGCAACCTGCAGAGGAGAGCATAATGAGCAGGGAGGCACAATATTGAAATAATACGGAAAAACATTCCAGTAAACTTAAAATAATACTTATTTTCAGTTGTCTTTCTCCCATGTTCTGGACAAATATATGGCATGGTAATTACACTTGAGTGTTAATTTGTGTGTCATAACTCACAATACTAAAAACATCCCACAATGATCAACAAGAAATACTGATATGTTGAAAATTAGTGCACAATGAGACCTGATGGTTAGCTAGACTGCTAATGAAGTTCAGTTTGCTGGTAAAAATATTTGGATGCTGTGTGCAACCAACGTTACTGTATTGACATCAGAATACACACTTGTATACTGAATAAGTATTCATTATCTTGGTCTTCCGGCTTTTATTTGACTTGCCTGGTTAGATAAAATGAGTGTAAATGATGACAGGGAGGGTTATTAGAACATAACCAGTGTTACATGATGCCATGGCCTACATACACAATGAAGCAGTTCACACAAGCCACCACCAGAGGTCTGCAAAAAGCTACAAGTGAGAGACCAAGACCACAAACAGCCCCTGACCCTTTCATGGCAGAATTGTAGAGCTTATTAGAGCTGCTGCTCCACTCCAGACTTGTGACAGGTGTATTTTAACGTCTCCTGAGCAATGGAATCAGGAGCCATACTTCTTAGCTATATTAAGTGTGGCTCCTATGAAGAGAATTACCAACTAGCATTTACCAAATCAGCCAACTTGGCAACTTTCACACTTGCATTGTAGGCTATTAATACCTTTTCGCCCTGGAAACTGCCAACTCACCCCTGCGTGTCTGATATGTGTGTGATAGTGGCTGTAATTCTCCAACATATTGTTCTCAAGCTACAGTGTCTATTCAGGATTCATGTACTTATCGACCCACTCGCCCATTTTATAATACAGTAACGCAATACAGGAGTTTCACCACATGCTTCACACTTCCCAGAATGTCGACAAAGAAGTTGAGGCAGTTTGGCTCAAATGTGGCCGTTTTATGACCGCGAGTATTCCTCTTTGCTGAACTTTCCAACAGCACAGACACAGATTCTTATTTACTGTATGTTATTAGATTGTATTTCTTTATTCTGTTCGATCAGACATAAGTAATAAAGGACTTATCAACTGTGTGGGATCAATTAAATAAAAACTATTCATCAGTGCTGACAGGCTCACATGCCACCATCAATATTTTACTGCTAAGAAGGATTTCTGGAAATAAAAAGATGCTCCAAATAGTAGCTGGTTACTGCTTACATTGCTGAGAAACAGATTTATTTAGCATTTGGCTTGTGGGCGGTGTTAGTTGCGAACCATGCTACTGGTACTAATTTCAGAACTCATTTATTATGCAGCCACCTGAATGAGCTCTTCCCTCCCCTCTCTTCACTTCATCTCGAACTTTCTCCATTAATCTAATGGACTGATCCTAATGGAGAGAGCACTGTGCTTCAGTCCTGTGTTAGTCTTTGTCAATCACACACCTCCTCCCTCCCCTGCTGCCTTGAAGAAACTTGACCCCGATGTCACCTCTCTGTTCACCCTGAAAACACACAGCAGATGGTTGACACAACAGCGCGATCTGATCATGAGGTAAAAGCGGCTGTGTGTACAAAGTGTCAAGCTGCAGGTAGCAGCGTTGCACAATCGGGTGAAGAGGGAATAACAAAACAGAAAAGTATCCCACACTGCCACTTGTGTTGTGGGGAAATGCTGTTGCTTCAGCAGAAGTCCTCAACATGTTTCAGAGTGGAAAACTAAATACCAAGTTAGTGCATACTTACAAATAACTACAGAAACACAATAATATATATTAGAATGGGAATTAAGAGGTAAAAAAAAACATACTGCAACTACTCAAGCTACATTAGCCTGTTTTCCTGTGTCAGCAGGCAGGTGCCTGTGTGTGTTCAGGGTGATTAAACTGGTCATAAACACTTTCAGTAGGCCTCTACTGGGCTGTGTGCTACACAAAGCCATCACTGCGCTCACATGAAGCTCTCAAATGACACAACAATGAGGCCAATCTGCTGGTCCACAAAACCTGGGCATTACATTAGAATAGAATCGAGTATAAAGCAGAACAGAATAAAGCCCAGTAACTTCTATGGTAGGTCTGGTCTGTTTTGACACAACTACCTGAGGACAGCTGACCATGTGAAACTTTTTCTGTGCCAGACAGCACTGATCCACTTTTTGGCCAAACTTGGAGGGATAGCCCATGTCTGGTTACTGGCCTACACCAGGAGGTCCCTTGTTATATTCATATATTAAAGTAGACATTTATTTTATTAATCAATGGCTTGCATTGATGATTAAAACAAATGTCTACATCCTACGCAGGTGTTTCAAGATGTAAAGACTCCTCGATTGTCTCCCCTAAACAATAGCCTATCTACCTATAATATGTATTCAGCACCCAAGTACACACGTGACTAACTTACAGCTACATTTAGACAACACTTGACGGCAAATAACGATTATTTTAATTTTCTCAAATAATAAAATGAATCGTTGGCCTATTAAATGCCAAAAAAGACAGAAAACAAAAATCTAAATTGTCACACTTTGAGAGGCTGGAACAATCTGACTAATCGATTATCAAAATAGTTGCCGGTTACTCTCCCGTCAGTGTATACTAATTGACTAGCTAGCTGTTTCAGCTAACACCTAAGCTAACGCTGACACCAGAACTAACCAACCGTAGGTTTCGTGACGTCGTTTGGTCCAAAGGTAGCGGCAGGACAGCGACGAGTAGATTTAAACCGCAAAAACACTCACCTAAAACCGCAAACCAGGCGATGATAAGCGCGGCCAACGCGCGGGAGAGTTTCATCTTTCAGTTCAGATCACAACACAGGGCAGACTTTACTTTTTTTTGTTCCCGGAGAGGAAAGAAATAAAAAGCCCGGAGAAGTGGCGTTGTGTCGTCGCTGCAGGCTCAGGAGGGTCTACACGGTGCACCGCAAACTGCACTTGACTCCACGGACTGTTAGCTAAATCTGAGGCGTCACTGTTGTTGTTTACGTTTCTCTGCTGTCCGAAGATACAGGATAGGAGTTATTTAGTACTCCTAAAGGACGTCCTGCTGGTGAAAAATCAGTGAACGCTGTTACATGTCACAACCACACTGACTGAATAAGCTACATCTCATCACGTGAACTGGTAGAGTTCAGAGCTAACCAGTCACGTGAGACCGGCCCCTTTGTTTCACGAGGACTGAGCTCTATTCAAGCCCAGTACTAATCAACTGTCTGCTCCAAAACAAAACCAAAATGGCACAAATCGAGCGGGGAGGAAAAACACCAAACCAAATGCAGGAGTACATTTGCTTCGGTTGGTTGGTTTGCCTTCTCTTCCTGGCACCTTCCTCTCAAATTTACATTAAATATCAACTATATAATAGCCTACTACATACAGTAGTAGCTTTGTAAAATAGAACACTTCCTGAAATTATTTAAATACATGGCATGTAAAAGATCAGTTATATGGTACATGAAATGTATGATCTGGAGCACAACATTATAGTTAGTATGTTGTACTTAACAGAGTTAGTTAGATAGTGCTAATAAGGGAAGGTAGCATGTGAGTCCACAAACACACACCCCCTATGCTGTGCAGGCTGCAAGGTGCATGTGTTGTGGGCAGTCAGCTGACACCTTCATCAATTCACGAGGCGGTGCAAACCCCTAGAAGGAACGCAGAGGCTGCTTCAATGCTGCTGTCCAAGAGTTATCCGGACCCTGCTACATTCTCTGTGCATAGTTCAACCACACGTTTAAACAAGACATGCCATTTTCTTGTCTTAAAATGAGTCTGTTATGTCAGACAACTAGATCTCGTGACATATTTGTTTAAGCTCTATATAAGAGCTGTACATTCCCTGCTGTGATAGTGAAAGTATCAAGAAACATCCTTTCATTTTCAGTTCCATCTTCCAGTAACATGAGACATTAAAATCCCAAATGGCTCAATTCTATCAGTGATGACTCCATTTATTGAAAATAGCCTTTAAATAGAGTGCCTTTTAATTTCATAACTCATCATCATAACTCAAGTGTATGGAAAAAGAACAGACAACAATCCACTTCCTTATTGTTTCATTTGGGGCCTAGTGATACAAACTGGAAAAGGACAACATACTGTAGTGTTGTGGTGGGTAACAGACTTTGTGGTCTAACTAATGTCCATGTTTTGATGTTAAACTGCACACAACACAGCTGCACACGAGACAGAAATCCTCCTTGTTACTCACTTGCCCAAACAGCCCATATTCCCCTACTATTAACTTTTGTTTTTATTAAGATTCATTTGATGAAATCAGATTGGACTGAAAGAGTTGCACACTGTCAGCATGAGGAATTGTACGTAGCAAGCTCAAGCTGACAGAGGCAACAGAGCAGACGTGTTCAAATACAAAAAAACAAAACAAAAAAACTACCACTAGCTGGTAATCTACATTTCATTCATTGAATCATTAAATATCCATTTATTCAGGTTCACTTTTCTCACTCTTACATAGAATACAATCTGATCTACAAAAACGTCAGCACATGACATTGGACATTTGGACATTTTGGTCAAACATATAAGGTACTCAAAGAAATACCCAAGTGGCTTGCCTGCATGTCATTTAGCTTCTGTGTTACAAGCAATGAACCTTCCCTCTGACCCACACATGTCCGACCCACTTCATCCTTCTCAAGTCTCTTCTCATGTCTCTTCTTGTCCTCAACAGCTGTTTCTCTGCCAAATCAAGCAACCAACCAATCAGGTTTATGCAGCCATTCATAAGGAGAACACCTTGAACAAAAAAATAAAACAAAAAAATCTTAAAACTCAAGACAAACCAACTATAGTAGAAAATAAGTGATTTTAGAACGACGTGATGAAAAAAAAAAAATCCAAATCCCAAGGAGGAAAAAACAAAACAAAAACAGAGGAAAGTGCTAGTTATTTTCAGTTGAGTTTTGCATTAGCAGATTCGTAAGTCACATAAACCAACCATCAACAACCCAGGCCACTCCTCCAGCCCAGTCCCACTAAAGATAACGCAGAGTGGGAACAGTACAGCCAAGTCTCTTTCGTCTCTCTGGAGCTCTGTGTGATCTGGATGCTGCGTCCAGGATCGTGGATGGAGGAAAAGATGGGCACCAGAGGAGAGTCGGGTGGCTGAAGGGCTATAATGCTGTTTTTTTGGGGGGGCCAGCTGTACGCTTGCTGTGAGGAAAGCATGGCAGTAACAGTGGTACCCCTTCAGGCAACATAGTGGTACTGGTTAGGAGTCTCCTTGTCACGTTCCATGTAGTCTCTGTCTATGAGCGATTCGATCCTCTTCTTCAGATCACCTGGCTGTGGAGAGGAAAGCAAGTCAGATGCTGATGAACTTTGTGTGTGTGCGTATGTGTTGGCAGACAAATGATAAATAATGAGAATGAGAAGCTTAAGACACGTCACCTTGACAGGGAACTTCAGCTGGTTGTAGAGCTCTGATACCAGGAGGTTGTGACTGAGGGTCTTCCTCATCTTCATGATGCGCACCACAGCTGCATCAATCTGATACTGCCTATCTTGAAACACACGCTCAGTGGTGCTTACCTGCTCCTCTACCTGTAAGGGAAATGCATTTTTTTAAAAATGGGTGAGGACTATCCTTTCGCACAGGAAAACATATGTATGTGGTACGTAAAAAAAAAGAAGCAAAGTACACCCTGGTTGAGGAGTGTGTGAAGAAATGTGCAAATTTTTTTTACCGTTTCCTTCATTTGTATCTGGTTGATCTTGATGCGAAACAGTTTGTGTTTAAAATCATTGTTGAAATTGAAACGGTCTCCATCCTCCACGTCTTTCCCTCGAGGGTTCTTGTTGAGGACGCGCGCTTTTCCGCAGGCCAGGGACTGCAGTGTACGCCTGAGCTCTCCCTCCTCTGTGCAGGACAAGAGATGATGATAATGTGATACAGCAGGTGCCTCTCCCACAATAGAATAGTTACAACATATTTAAAGACATGTTTAACCTATGCCAGTGGCAGTGCGAATCTCCTCCATGCTGAATTCCTCTCCCTCATTAAACATCAGCAGCACCAGGGTCTGGAACAGAGAGACCTGCAGCTCCTTCTTACCCTGCAGGATAAAGTAGTCATTGTAAGTGCAGTTCAGCCAATTCTTCTCTCTTCTCTGTGCCCCGGTAAGATGTACCATGTCCATACCTCTTTAAACTCCGCCTTTAGTACAGCGTGGCCCAGTGTGGGCTGCCACTGCAGCTTCCTTCCACTGTGCTTCCCCAGGTAAAACAGCTTGAACACCTCCTGGAGTTTTACCATCTACCAAAACATAAAGACATGAAATTCGTACCACACAGTCTGTTAAGGATCAGATTATGACCCTGCCAAGTTTAGAGAACATCAGTGGATTCCTCAGTAAAGTCGTGATGTTGCTGCCTACTTACTATAAATCAGCACACTAAATACACTATAAATACAAACAAATAGTCTTGATGCTCAAGTTCTACTTAACCCACAAAAATAAATGTTGAAATTTAGCATTGTACAGCTTTCAGGTGCATAAACTGCTTCCAGGACTTCAAATGTGCTGGTCAAGTGTATTTGTCAGAAGTGCCAAAGCATAGTGTGCACAAAGAAAAGCACGCAAACATAGAAATGCTTACCTCTGGGGGCAAGTGGACCTCCATGGGTGTGTATGAAGGCCAGTAGCCCATAGTGAGGATGTTGACAGTAAGTTCTATGTTGCTCGGCTCACTCTGGTTCTGTATATACTGAGTAGAAATATCAGAACTTTTACAATTCTGCATGAAAAATGCATTAAATGACACAGTACAGTGGGATGCATACACATACTGTAAACATGGCATCAAAAATATAAAGCTACACATGTATGTTTTTAAGTGTGTCTATGTGTAAAAGTACCTGTTTGAACTGGATCATTATGTCTTTAGAGAGTTCCATGTCCTTGAACATCCCCTCTAGTTTGCTGGTAAATGCTGCTCCGCATTCTGGAGGAAGTCAAAAACCACACAACGTCTCAACTGACTTGCTCACACTGCCACATATGCACCCATGACAGACTTATCTAAGATTGACTTTCAACTTTAGTGCTTCATCTGCGGTCTTCAACTGGAGGGTTTTTAAGTGTATTCAAAGCAATTCACTGTTCAAATTTTAGGCAAAATCTCATCAAGGACATAACGTGGTTATACTGTACAGCCAAGGTAACCAAATTGTATACATCTTTAAATTGCTGCAGAGCCTTCCTATCATAGCCAATTTTCTAAAATTCTCAATAACTTTAAGCATATATATTGGGGCAAAGTTGTGTCCTTGGGCAAGTCACCAAACCCCATATTGCTCAAAATGGTCAGGCCAGTGCCTTGCATGGTAGCTCGCTGCCGTCAGTGTGTGAGTGTGAATGAGAGGCAAATTTTAAAGCGCTGTGGATGAAAGTACAGTGTATATAAATGCAGCCATTTACCATATATCCATGAGCCAGATGAGGATTTTGATTAATGCAAGCAACCAATTTGCCAATCCAAGATATAAGAAATTGGACTCACCATGTTTGAGCTTGGAGAGCATAGACTTTTCAGCGTCAACAGAAGCACTCTTGCCGACCAGCAGACGCTTGGCCAAGTCCTTCTTATAAAAAGCTTCAAACACATCTTTTCCTGGAGGGAGAAAACAGAGAAAATCAGAAAGGTCTCATCAGCGCGTGACAAGCTTCATAGTGGTTAGCAACTCTATTTGACTGAGAGAGCAAACATATGCATTCACCACACACACACACACACACACACACACACACACACACACAGTAGTAACAAGTGTAACTGACCGTGTATGAAACGAAAGATTATCATTATCTTGTCCAGGATCCTCTCCAGCTCCTCCTCTGTAGCCTCCTTGTTCCCTGCTCTTAACTTGGAATCCACATATTTAGCTGGATGGGAAGCAATAACCAAGAAAGCCATTATCACATGCTTGAACTAATAAAAACAACAAAAATGTGCTGTGTAGAATTATTAATGAGTACAAAGACTGTGTTTTGTACTTTTAAAAATTGGTAGGACTGAAAAAAAAAAAGTATCCGGGTCCCAACTGCCACAGCATGTCATTTATTTGTCTGACGCACCTATAAGTTCGGCAGGTTTGTTGGGCCTCTTGTTGATAAAGGTCTCAAAGGCCTCCTTCATGGCGTTGATAAATCCCTCATTCCGTATAAAGCAGCTCTGTGCCACGTTGTCCATCTTGTCCTTGAAGTCCAGCAGGTCTTGCACCATGTCCTTGTCTTTCTCTGGAGTACATACAATCTCTCCACCGAAGGACTAAGAGCAGAGAAAGTTTCAACAACATGCGTATGGATTTCTCAAGGACATGGACACGTTCTTGCGATGGTAATGCTTTGTGTTATATGTCTACATATATGTTGGTTGAGCAATGTGCATACCTTTATGTAATCCCTCCAGAACTGCAGCAGTGTAGGAAGTCCTCCCTTCACCTTGCTGAAGAGCTGGTAGAGGAGGGCCAGCTCAGTCACACGATTCTCATCCAGCAGGGTGCTCAGACCTGGCACAAAAAGATTACACATTATTGCATGTGTGCATATGTGTTTTATATATTAAAAGACAAGACTTCAACTGCATTTTAAAATGTCATGTTTATGACTAAATCTAATTCACAAATTGAAAGTTTAATGGACAAAAAGGGTAGATAATATTTTTTGCTTTAGTCGTGGACTGTGCTCTAATGAATTTCAATCAATCATTTCATGGCAAAACACAAAGCAGATAAAGTAAACAGGCTTGATTAAGATTTAAAGCAGCAAACAAAACTGTAAATGATTGATTGACCATGTAATGCAAATCAAATGAAGAACACCACAAACATTTCACACAATGAGCTTCACGAATGTAGTCTGTATTGCCACACACAAACACACATGCTAATGTAAAGGACTCATTAAAGTCTTTCACGCAGACTAACCTTTTTGTAGCATTGCAGTCATGTGTTCTCCTAAAAGTTGTTTCTCAACGCAGCTAATAAGCGGCTTCCTGTGAAATCATGAGGAGAAAATAAGAGAAGAAAAATTAGAAAATGTATCCAAAAGCTGGTATAGAGGCAAACATATTCAAAGTCTGTCGTTTGATCTTGTTACCCCCCTTTCAAGAAAAGGCCTTCAGTCTCACATCCTGACCTTTCTGCTCAGCACAATTTCCAGTTAAAGTCTTGTTGTTCATCAATAGTTTGATGAAAGCTCAAAACTGAGATTACAACTTAAGATCTGGGGTTGTGTGTTTAAAACTACCAGAAAAAACTTTTTACGCTATTAAATCAGCATTTTTACAATGTAAAAATCAACTTTAAAGAGAGCTACCAAGTTTTCAGTTATGTGGGGGAGTAAAGCGCAAACAGAATCAAATATTAAGAAACACTAAGAAGATGTTGAGGGAGCTTAATGTGAAGGAACACAGAGTACTGGACATTTAGTGAAGATAACCCTTTGTACTGGAAATGTAAGCAGTCAGTTGACACTATGACGCCCCATTTTGCATCTACTTGCCAGTTTATATATCACTCTATAAAACAAACACGTTCAAATATGCCATTCTGTCCATGTGTACTGTGTTTACTTTGAGTGACTACTCAAAATTCAAGGAGGCACCTAATGGTATTGTAAAACAGGTGCACCGTGCCTTAATACTTGGAAAGAAATGGTCATTAATGCTTATTTATGTCTACTTTTCTTTTCTTTTCTGAAGGTTGTGCACATGAGGTGTTATTTTTTATTGAAGACGTTACTTATGGAATATTCTATTTTGTACATGTGACATGAGTTTTGTCTCTTTGACATGTCATGATAAAATAATTGAAAATGTAAAAAAACAATTACTGTGTGCTCTGGTCGAGGTAGCTCAAGATACGATCGTTCTCCTCCTCCAACCGACGAGCCACATGGTGCAGGTACTCAGGCACCTGGACACATCCAAACACACATATTCAACACATTTGTGGATGAGAAACCCACTAAAATCCTAGATCCATTAATAGTGTCACTCACATCTCTCTCCTGCATCAGCCGCTGTCCCTCTGTTGCGTACAGTCGATTGGTCTCGATCAAAAATCTCTCCTCAAAGGAATCTTTGTAAACCTTAACAAAAGTCAGACAGTCCGGAGGTTACAACAGTGACGTACATTCAGTCCATCTACAGATTGGTAATGGTAAACAGGTGATCAGGTACCTGTAGGTCTGACAGCATGCCCAGCAGACTCCTGAGCAGACTGCGGTCTATTGTCTCTCCATTCCGCTCAAGTTCTATCTGCTCCAAAATGCCATCTACGGTGCGCTTCTGAACTCCGCTGTCACTCACAATGTGGGTACGAAACAGTTCCAACCCAGTGTCCCTGCAACATGTACGTAACATCAGCCTCCGTCTTTAAATAAACCTTAAACAGAATCATTTGAATAAACTGCGCTTTTACCAGATGGAGGGGAGCAGGGAGTTCTGAAGCACATAGGTACGATCCAGGAAGAGGAAGATGCTTCGGATCATTATCTATAAAGAAAAAAACAGAAACAGTCTAAACATGGGATTTACACTTTCCTGTTGGTGGAACAGTTTTGCTATGCATGTCTGTCAAACATCAAACTTACAGTTTGCCTGCAGTGGTCCTGCCAGCAGCGGTTCATTCGCTTCAAGAAGGAAAGGTTGTCCAAAGACTCTGTGAGCTCCATGCTAAAGAAAAATCTTCCATTCACTCATGTCACTAAACCAAAATTTTGAATGATCATACTTCACAGTATCCTGTGACTAGGCAGCATGTATAAACACCTTTGTTTTCGCTTGTTGGCTCAAAAAGATTTGGTGTTCAAGTTCTGTGAACTAATGGCTTTCATTCGTATCTGTATTGAGCATGCCGAGGTTCTTATTAGAGCCATAAAAAAAATCTATATTTTAAGTCCATAAAGCAAGTCCAGGCTGCCTAAACAAAGTCTAAAAACAGATTAAATAAATTAAAAGTCCTACAATCGGAATGCCTATAATTTGAGACATTTTTGTTAATCGGTGACTTCACGTTTTGTTATAAAGCTGCTGGTTTATCGTACAATATTTCAAGCATCTTTACACCATCTGCCAGTCATGGCCACTGCTCGTTAAAGCCCCATTGTGTGGGATTTGGAAACATTATGGATAACTGCCAAACTTGTTATATGTTGACCCCTTGTGAAAAAAGACTGCAACAACACCTGCACTGTGCCAGCAGAGCCCAGACTTCCTTAAGCTGAGTTTAAAGCTACCAACGCCGAAGAACATACCAGAAGCGTTGTGTTTAACAGCAGGCTGAGAACAGGACGAATGCATTTTGGTTTACAGTAAATTGCTGGTTTAGTAGGTAAGACACCGACCGTCAAGG
Source organism: Maccullochella peelii (assembly GCA_002120245.1). NCBI lineage: Eukaryota > Metazoa > Chordata > Actinopteri > Centrarchiformes > Percichthyidae > Maccullochella > Maccullochella peelii. Next base: position 186,837 of record LKNJ01000597.1, read on the forward strand.
AAGTCTCTCTCTCTCTCACAATGACTCATAATGTAAGAACATGAAACATTTACTATCCCAGCCTCAGTAAACGTTTCAATGGGGTTCGGCACATAACTTGCCTGACATGGTTGTGCACAAAAAAGGATATTCTCTAAACTGGTGGATCTGGGCCTGCACGTGATCTTCGCAGACCTGCCGCAGCTGCTTGTACAGCGTGGGGGAGACTTTATATGAACAGAGGTTCTCTACAGCCTTCAAGAAGGAGAGAGGGTCAGGGACAAGGAGAAGAGACAAGAGCACAAAAGATCGTTTTACAATTCTGCTCAAAGACAAACAGCAGGGGGAACACTTGTAACACTATATCTTGATTTAAAGGGCCAGACTGGTGTTTTGGGTCATTTATAAGAAATGATGAGTACTGTGTATTATAAAGACCTTTTCTTTTTTTAGACTTTTGTTATGTAAGTCAATATGCACATTAATGTACACCAGCAGAACACTAACTAACATAAAGGTAGAGATTCTGTTTATGATGTGATAGATTGCCTTTATCAAGCAAGTCACAAATATCAAATTGAAATGTACTGAAACGTACAAAAATGATCAACTATAAAGCATCTGTGCTAGTCATGTTGAATTGTTCTGTACTGACGCATTTCTACAATCAAACACTGCTACACACTTATGAGGGCTGGGGAGAAAAAAAGAATGAAACTGCAGGTGTTTAAAAAGACAGACAGCAAACCTGATAGAGCTCTTCCAGATTGTACTTGATAGAGGTGCTGTTCTGGATGGCACCCACTGCATCCCGTAGCTTCAGCCACGTGTCCTCAGTATAGTTCTCGGCTAGTTTTGGCCTGTCTGTTACAAAAAGCCAGCAGCAATGTTAATTTATAGGTCATACACATTGGGAACTGCAAATGAAACAATATCAGCATTTGGAAACAAGATGTTTTGACATGTTTAACACAAGAATGATAAGTTGCACATTTGGAAACTATCAGTCCATCCAGTGCCATTTTTCAAAGGCTTCTGTCAAATGTTAAAAGTAAAAACAATATTTTTCTACAAGTAATTTCTTACTTAGGTCCACACCAACATCTGCAATAAGCAGTATTGTATACACCTTGGTTAAAAATACAGACGGATACAACGTAATATTAGTTTTCATGGTCATTGTTGGGATAACCGACAATGAACTCAGGAGCGCCTCCTACACCGCACACTTTGGACCCACAGGTATGAAAATAAATACATTTTTCATGGCATGAGGGGCAGAAAACAATTTTGAGTCTTATCACTGAAATAGTCCATTTCTGGTTTCTTTAACAAGTAAATAAATTGGACTTATTGTTGTTATTGCTGAAGAAGTTTGCACATACAGTACGTCGTCTTAGAGAATTCTTAGTTTTACTTTTTTTAAAGTATGTTTTTGTAGCCAATGAAATATGTCTCGTTAGTATTTGAAGATTTAAATCTTAGATCATTAGCTGTTGAAATAATAGTTGTTGTCTAAGATGATTGTAGTATGAATATGCATAACACATGCCTGCTAAGCTGCCTATATGAAAAGTTACTGTGTTATAATCAAAGATTCTAGCTGAGAATTATTTTTATTACCTACTAAACTAATTTTACATTTTTTTAATCTTTTGAATAAGCATTTACTCTATAAAATATTAAATGCCTCTTACAAGTTGTCAAGTGATTGCATATTATTACTTATTTAATCTAACCAACAGCCAGAAAATGCAGTTATTATATTTTTATTTAAAGGAGGTACAGTAAGCAACTTTTTGCAGTTAATGCTGTAACTAATATGTTTGTTTTATTAATTTGTGGGGTAAATAAAACGACTTTCTGAAAATTCACTCATCACTGTATTATACCTTTATTAAGACTTGAAGTACGCTACAATCATATGTGCAATCCTCTGATGGGACGACCAGAAGTTGTGAGAGGCTTTTAAAATCATCACTGCCCATAAAATCAATGCATCAAGCAAAAATAACTAAATCACTGTGAGATGCAAGCATGCGTGTTTACACAAACAAGCCCTATTCAAATCTGACGCGTGAAGCCTTCTAAGCAACTGCTGTCAAAAAATGTCAGACAACTTTTTTACAGTATGATCTAAAAGTTACATCCTCTGTCGTATTAAGATAAATCGATGTGACTGATGCTGTTAGATAACGAAGGTGAAAACGATCAGTGACGATACCTTTGAAATTTTTGATCACTAATTTCTTTGAGGCGCCAGTTTTGCTTGAGGCCACAGCGGAGGTCCTGGCCATTCCGTTGGTGTTGTGCTCCGTTATAGCGGAGAAGCCGGCTCTCTTGTCCTGTCGGGTGTCCTCTGCCATTATCAGATTAGCGCTTTGGCTTAACGCTGTATGGTTCAAGTGTTTTGCTAAATTAGAGTTAGATTGTTCAGTCGCCTGTTTATTTACTGTCAGCAACACAGCCTCTTTGTTGAACCTGTTGTCTTTGGTTGACAGCACAGACAGTCGTAATGTATTTAAAACACATTTACAAACAAACACTGACCAACGTTAGATTAATTAATCAGAAAACTTAACTACCGTCAGCTAAGTAAACAGATAGCTAGCTAACAGTGTGATATCTGAAACTGCAGCACACTTTAGCTACCAGTTTTCGTCTTCCCCACACTTTAGCGTTAGCTGTACAGGCTAGTCCATGCCAGTCTTGACTACTTACAGATTTTAACAAGTTCAAATATTGTATTTTGCGACAGTAAACAAAAACGTAAAAGCGACATAGTTAGCGTTGATATAACAGACCCATATTATTGGTGACTTTCTTTACCCACATAGCTAGCTAGCACAACAAAATGGCTTTTCTCAGACAGTTCAGTTGGACAGGTGCATCTTGGGTGAAAAGCGGCCGAGTTGCGTTCAGCGACAGTTTGGACTTTTGGGGTCAGTTACAGCTTTTCTCATTTTGTTGCAGTTCTTAAAGCATTAAATATACAATTACTACATCAATTTATACTGCACAGCACAACACTTTATTTGTCTTGAAAAAGGTCAGAGTCAAAAGAAAATAAAGTACATCACTGCCACCAAAAAGGCATTTCTCATTGTTTAACCCAAGACAGGTGAAGGCCTAGAGAGCAATAATAAGATGAACTGAACTTTTCCTGTATTCTATTACTCATTTAGACTTAGTCACAGTAAGCACTTTACAGCAATGTAAAATACAAAACAATTAAAGCTATTAAGATATTTCAGTAACATTGTAGGGTAAAAATAAATATCCCAGTACCACAAACGCGTGTAAATAGACCCTTTTCACAGCAGACATTTGACTTGTCATAGCAGGAAAAGCACAGGTGGAATTAATAACATGAATGATGGCTCAGTTCCATTAAGTGTCCCAGTAGGCTATACCAGTGATGCCAGGACATCCCCTGAGTGGAATACAGCTATAATGTTATTAACCACACTAAATACGCTTGTCTTGCTATGACATGTCAAAATGTCTGGCCACAGCACTTTATCCACCTTACATTTGATATTTGCTCTTACAATACACAAACATCTTTTGGCATGGTGCAACCCTCCACTTCATGTATGCTGTAGTACATGACTTGTGATCATTTGCACTAAAATTTGAGGACACTCATATTATAAATATATGAATTTATTATTAAGAATGTTTATGCTAATACCAGATTACACATTTCTGTTTGGTTCAAATATTTTGCATGTGAAGATTGTTACAATGAGCATGCTGATGAATATGTCTGAGAATTATGTTAAAAATGAACTGTAGATTTGAAAATATCACAGTGTTTTGATAATCATGATTTGTGCCAAGCAACTGAGAAAAACTGTCAACAAATTTGTTGTATGAAGATTATAAAACTTGGCACGGTTGATACATAGCTACTGTAGTAATACATATCAAGAAGTCAGTTTAAAATGTGTTGAGAAATCGTCTCATACAACTTTCCTTCTGGCTAGACAGTCTTGAACGCACCCCTGTATCACCTGCAGCCAGCAGCAGGAGTTCAGTGCAAATGGGCGGCGTTTTATACTGGACCAGGAAGACCTAACGCTACCATTCAAGCCATATTTTCAGCTTGTTGGTGCGGTGCCTACTGGAGCACCATGGCCATATTAATGTTTGACTGTAAATGTATGTCGTGGCCGTTGTTTTTGGAGTAGTAAGGCTCGCCTGTTTGTGGTGATCCGGCCTGCCGTCCTGAGCGCTGCCTTCAGCGGTAGGTTTGCTTGCTAACGCCAACAGCTCTAGAGGAAACTAGGGAGGGAGTTGGTGCGCAGAGCAGCATCTCAAGGAAGCAGAGGCCGGTTGAAAACTAGGTGTTTTTTCTTCAGACAGACATCCCGTGATTGTAACGTAAGAGCTCATTTGAACGCCTTATCAATAAGCCCTTCTTTAGCCTTAGCGTTAATTAGCCTGCTAGCATTGACATAACTGGAGAACAGTCTCTTTAAGCTAACGCTAGTTTAGCTAGCTGGTCCCATAGCTGCCTAATCAATTAAAAACTGACCACGACTTCCTCACGTGCTTAATCTACCTTAGTTTACGAACAAAATAGTCCGCCTCCAGACAGCCAGTGTTAACCAGTGAACTTTGTTTTGATAACTGTTAGCTGCCATGGATTTGGCACGCTAGCAAGGTAGCGTTAACGTCATTAGTTATTAACACTTGAGTATGAGTATGCTAGCTAATGTTTTCCAAAACGGTTGAAATTTAACCTTGCATTACACAGGACATTTTGGTAAGGATGTGAAATGCACGATGGTAGGGAATGAGCTAATTTACCATAATAGGACAGACACTGAAGACATCTTTAACATTTATTGGAAAGGAAAGAAACACAACAGTAATTTAAATATAATCAATTATCTGTATGACCAGGGTGGCTAGGCCATAAGTAGTACTTTTATTAAAGTGTCACACAGCCCATATTTGGGCGTACAAGACTTGCTTTAAATACAGGGGCAAGAAAGAACAAAACACATGATACAGTATATATCCATATGTGTCAGAACATATAAGATATAAACTTATTAAACATACAACACTTTTATGTGTTGATTGTAAGTCCTTAAACCCTGAGCTAAGTTACATGCCTATTCTGTATTCTAAAGCCGTCTGTGATGTCTGGCAGACATTTTTAGTAAAAGTTGAACTATAAGATCATGATTGAATGCCCAGAATATGTTTATAAGGCTGCTAATAAGCCTTTTCATTCTAGTAGTTAGTCGATTAGTTGTTTGAGCTATATAATGTCACAAAATTGTGAGAAATGTTATGTTTTAAGGCTCGCACTCATGTGTGTCATTATTCAGAGGTAAATCAGAAACGAGCAAAAGTCTGAGCAGGCTAAAAGCAGAATAGATCCAGAGTTTGTTGTGAATGAGGGACGCACCCATGCCTCAGTATATCCTATTAATGAATAGTTATATTGCCACTGAATGAATAATGTATCACAAGAAAATCTTTTGCAGTGTACTGTCATATTGATTATTTTAATCTGTCTGCAGTTTTGTTGATGCCTGTCTGTTTTGTATCATCTAGTGTAGATGCCTTGGCTGAGATGAGTTTGAAGGCTTTTGAGCTAGTCCCCGCTGTGGAGCGAGATCTCCTCATGGGCGACAAGGCTCGCATCAACATCGAGTGCATTGAGTGCTGTGGAAAGCACTTGTACATGGGTACCAATGACTGCTTCATCCACCACTTTCTGCTGGATGAGGTCACTTCCTCCAAAGGCAAGCTGAGTTACTCAGCTCAGAAGCTGCTGCACAAATACCTGGGCCTAAAGAAACCAGTTGCTGAGCTGCGGGCTGCCTCCGCTTTGGAGCGTCTGATAGTGCTTTGCGATGGAATAGTGTTCCTCGTCGACATGGTGACACTGGAGACTGTCCCCTCGGCGGCAGGAGGTGGAGCCAAGATCAGAGGTGTGACAGCGTTCTGCATTAATGAGAACCCGGTGAACGGTGATCCATTCTGTGTGGAAATGGGTGTGCTCTCCTCCAAGCGGCGGACAGTGCAGATATACATGGTGTATGAGGACAGAGTGCAGCTGGTCAAAGAGGTGACCACTCCTGAGCAGCCCTGTGCCGTCAGTCTTGATGGTTACTTCCTGTGCCTGGCCCTCGCTACACAGTACATGATTCTGAACTACAAGACAGGAGCCTCTCAAGACCTCTTCCCTTACAACAGCGAAGAGAGGAGACCCATTGTGAAGAGGATTGGCAGGGAGGAGTTTCTCTTAGCAGCACCTGGTGGTCTGGGTAAGTCAGGACAAAAACAGGGTATCTGCAGGTCTCTAAAAGTCTTAAAAAGCACTGAATTCAGTTCCCTCTAAAATACCTTTAGAGGGTATTACAAAGTCTTAATTTACAAAGGTCTTGAATATTTTTATCTATAAAATACAACTGAGACAGTTGTTTTAGTCAGCACCATCAGACCTATGGTAAGCACTGTCACCACTGCTAGCTGCAGTAGTAAGGAAGCTCATCTACTCATAATGGGCAAGTGTCAATTTTAGCAGAAACTGAAATTAATTAATTATTTTTCACTTGGTTAATCCAGCCATCTATTTTCTGCCACTTATCTGGGTCCAGGTCATAATTGATTAATTACATTACTAGGAACTATTGTTATATACAGCTGGGAAGTACTTACAAAAATGTGTCAATAAATTCATATACCTAATAAATAATTGTAGGCCTTATATTTCCTTCTGGTTTTCCATCAATCTTCGACCTGTATAACTTTGAAAAAGGTATAAAATTGCATTTTTACAGTATTATAAAGGTCTTCACACTGCAGAAACCCTGAAAAAACATTGACCGTTTTTCTTGAGTTTGATTGTGTACTCATTTTTAACAGTATTCGATTTTATTTGTATTACTCCTTAATTTATTGATATTTTTTAGATGTGCAATATTTATCTTGTAGTTTATGAATTGTCAAAACAGGCTAACCTCCATAATTTTCAATATTGGAAGTCTTTATGTATTTGTAAAGTTCTGAGTATACATGACCTAAGAGAATGTTTGCTTAACATATTCTCATTTATCTTCAAAATTGGTCTCTCCACATCCCCCTCCAGGAATGTTTGCCAATGCAGAAGGGGTATCTCAGCGGGCTCCAGTCAACTGGTCAGAGAGCGTGATTGGTGCTGCTGTGTGTTTTCCGTACGTGGTGGCTTTGGATGAGAGTTTCATCACCATCCACAGCATGTTGGACCAACAGCTAAAACAAACTCTTTCATTCAGGGACGGACACATTATGCAAGACTTTGAAGGTATCCTCACATACAGCTTTCTTAAGGGTTTTCAATCCACCTATTTCCAGAATAAATCAGAAGGAGTGATTTATCTAAATGATGCCCATGCATTTTTGCCATTATTCAGGTTGTAACAGCTTTGATCACAAAGGTCAACACGCTCCCATAATATTAATGAACACTTGTGTGAAATGATGTAAGAAGAAGGCGAAGAACTGATATATAAGTTTCATCTGACCGTAACATTATGTTTGTTCGTCCTCCGACAGTTCGGTCAGAAAATGCTTTTATACTTTTTTTTTTTTTTTTCTTTTCACCTATGACCTGTAAACAGACTTTGATGTTTAAAATCGGCAGAGTTCCCCTTGAATTTGTCCATCCCATATAGATAATAGAAAATGGAGTGAAATCATGTGTTTTTAACTGTCAAGAAAAATGGAATTGGAAAACAGGCCTTGGTTATTGAATATTCCAGAGTCATTGCTTTGGCTTCCTGGACTGAGAAACCAAAACCTTTTAGCAGAAAGCTGTGTAGAGCTGAACACTGGGGTCTTGAAGCACTAGCAGCCTTTTCCTATCGCACAGAATCTTTCAGTTTTTCAGTGTTAGATTAAAAATTATTACTCAACGGAGCTTTAAAAAATAAGCAACTGAAATGACGTTAAGCTCTGGACAGATGGAGAGTTCAAGTGCAACACACGTTCTCGTACTTGATGCTCAGAAATTGAACCAAACTCTGAGCTGAAGCTGGAAACTCTATCAGAGGGGTTTGTGGATATTGTGTACCAGGATTAAAATTAAGTCAGTTTGGATGTTCATTAACAAGCTACTTTTTATATCACCATACGTATGTGTGACTGTTTGAGAGTGTTGAAGTTCTGACCTGTGAGTGTGGTTGTTTTTTGTTTTTTTTAGGAAAGGTCATTCTGGCTTCCACAAAGGATGTGTATGTCCTGGTACCCCTGCCGCTGGAGAGACAGATCCAGGACTTACTGGCCAGTCACAGAGTGGAGGAGGCGCTCATCCTCACAGAGGGAGCACAACAAAATATTCCCAAAGACAAGTTCCAGGTAACAAACAGCGTGTTGTTTTGGCTGAAGTATGTTGAACGGATCATCTTGTGCATAATTCATGGGCCATACGATTATACTGGTACCACTAGTAATGATAATATGATGACTTTGCCTGGCTTGAGGTCTTTAATGTAAACTGATAATCTGAGCTGAATCACGTTGACAGTATTTTTCTAAACTAAAAAACCTGCCACTTTCTGCATGTACAGATCTTGCACAAAAGAATCCTCCAGCAGGCAGGTTTCATACAGTTTGGCCAACTTCAGTTTCTCGAAGCAAAAGAACACTTCAGGTAAGAGTCTTGAGTCTGTGTTTGATCACTTCCAACCTTTTGCTATACTTCTCTGTTTGGTCATGGGGTTAAACTGCCTGTGGCTTGAGTCTTAACAATTACCATTCAGGCCCAAGGTTTTCTAAGAACAGCCTTACGTTATGTTTTCCCATTCATTTCTATCTCTCTGTCTTTTCATAGCTTGTTCAGTTCATTATGACAACCAATTTCGGTGACCTGACCTTCGTTGCTACCCCATAAGTATATAGTTATAACTGTTTCTACACTTGAGTGCGAACCTTTAGTTCCCAATCTTTGTAATTACTTTACAACTTAAACGAAACATGATACGTGCAACGTGATTTCATATATGCCTCTGCCAAGGACGTTACGTTTCCAATCCTGTTCGATTTCCTGTTTAAAAAGTTTGGATTTGTTTTTGGTGTGAATCTGAATCCACTTCAGAAAATTGAAAATGTATTTTGAATTATCTATCAGTGCAATTTTCTCCCATACTGTAAACAAATGTAAACATGTTCTGTCATTAAAATGCTAACAAATGTTGAAGTTTTGCAGCAAGTGTTTCTGTGACTGTTCCTCTCATTTCTGGCCTTTAGTTGTTAATTGCCTCACTCTTTAGCAGTTTTTTGTGACCATACCTTTATATTTGCAGGAAGGGTCAGCTCGATGTGCGGGAGCTGATCTCGCTCTACCCATTGCTGCTGCCAGCTTCCTCTTCATTCACACGCTGTCACCCTCCTCTCCACGAGTTTGCAGATCTCAACCACCTGGCACAGGGTGACCAGGAAAAAGTGCTGCGTTGCAAGAATTTCCTTATCACTTATTTGGGAGAGGTAAATAACTGGATTTTGCAGTGAGTTCACTTGTCAGATGTCCTTGTAGGTACTGTATATGTATTACCTAATGTTTTTCTTCTACTCCACACACAGGTACGAAGCACAGAGGTGGCCAATGGCTGTAGAGAGGACGTGGACACTGCACTGTTAAAGCTGTATGCTGAGCAGGATCATGACAGCCTTCTGGACCTGCTGGCTTCAGACAATGCCTGCCTACTAGCAGACAGTGTCCCATGGCTGGAGAAATATCACAAGTGTGTATACTATCATCTTTGCTTTTGAGTCGCTCCTTTTTAGTTCATATAATTTATTGCATGAAAACTACTGCATTTTAACAAACACAGACATTTTATAGTCTCGAGCCATTTACATCTGTCGAAGTGCTATTATTGGAATGGACACACAAATACAAATAATCTGAACAGCATCCACTCATTTTGAAATTGTTGCTGTACTCTGGACTTAAATGTCACCTTTTTGTGTGTGTGATTTAGTTGCATGTCGTGTCATGCTTCAAACTGTGGTAATTAGCAGGAAAATGAACACTCTTACAGGCACTGTGGCAATCTGTATACTTTTCATTAATTATTGGGGTCACAAAATTAGCAAATTCCTAGAGGGACGGACTGAGAGGGGGCTTTGTTGGGTAAATACTTTTCCATGCCCCTTGCTGTTAATTACCACCTTTGTAAAGCGTTAATTCTGTGTCCAGATTAGTCAAGCCAGTTTAATTACTTTGTACAAAAATATAATTTTGAGGGAGAGGCTTTGATTCCAGGGATGGAAATTGGCACCAGCTAACCAGCTATCAGCCAAATGCTGGTAAAATATGAAAGTGGCTGGTAGGTTTCAGACACAGAATAATTTGTGTGCATGACTGATGAATTTGAACATTTATCTGTCAGTGACTGGTAGATGTTCACATTTTAAAAAGTTAATTTCCCACCCTGTATGCTTCATTCCTGTCTCTTAGATATTTTGCACTTGGGCTGCTTTATCATTATAATGGTCAAGATTCAGCAGCACTTCAGGTATGTAAGTCTAAAGTCTACTATAAGTTCTCACAGAAGAGTCGGCACCAACATAATGTGTAGGAATTTAACGTATTCCCTCTTTATTTTTCGCACAGTTGTGGATTCGCGTGGTAGATGGGGATCTGCAGGACTCCACAAGATCTGACCTTTACGAGTATATTGTGGACTTTCTCGGCTCCTCTTCCAGTCTGGAGCTTGTATGGAAGTATGCAGACTGGGCCCTGCGGAAGGATCCCACCGTAGGTTACCCAGAACCTTTTTAAATGACCTCATGAATGTAACAGTGCTGTCAGTCAAAGATTATTAGTGCCAGTCAACTTGACGTAAAGTGGATTTTTAAACTGGTTGAACAACAATGTAAACTAAGTTACATTCATGTTTTCTTTTACTTCATCTAAATGTTAATTATTAATTAAAGGACAATGCCCAATGAGTAACAGGAAAATAAATGCAAATAGGCCACAGTTAGCCAAGAGGCCTCATTTTTATTAGCAGTCCCTGGTCAGAAGATCAAAGGCACCATAAAAATATAAATTTAACTGGACAGATTTCCAGTGCTAAAAAGCCATTTCTTCACATCCTTATTGAATAAAAAGAAGGTATAGAGTTCTTATTGAGCTCCGGCATACAACTCCATTCATGTGTGGCTTGAATAGAAAGAACAGATAGACTAAATGTGCTTTTTTGACAACTTTTCTTGTGACACTGTGGGTTGTCGAGTATCTTATATTCTGCATGCTTTCTCCTTTGCTTGTTGCCCGATTATTTGCATCATTTTCAATCTTGCATGAAGTGGCAGAGCTAAAGCGGTAACCTTAGGGCTGGTCGATAAAATGATAATAATAATTATTGCGATATAATTTTCCTTAATATAAACATAACAAATGTTCGATATTATTAAACCACCCATACAGCAGGAGAGGGGGGCGCTAATGCACCTTAAACACTAGTTGCCACCTGCCATTGAACAGAAGAAGACAAACAGCCAATCGTGTTGCAGAAATAGAGGTATGCTTACAGACACAGCGGCTAACAGGCTTGTAGCAGACGGGCAACACCACAAACCTGATTCATAATTTGAAACGATATCGCCCATTAGAACACGCAGAAAGTAAGAAATTACAGTACCTCAGATTTGTGAAATGCTTCGCTGTTTGGCGAGTATTTGTCAAGTTCTGACAATAAAGAATAGTTTAAAACCACAAGTAAGCCTTACGGTAACCTAGCCTTTCTTTTTTGCTCACAGATGGGTGTCCACATCTTTACCAAGAGGCCTGCCAGTAAACATCTGTCAGAATTGAACCCTGACGATGTTATCACTTACCTGGGAAAGCACAGCCAGGCGCTGCTTCTCTACATGGAACACCTGGTGCTGGAGAGAAGGACACAGGTACAATAAAAGGATGCAAATGATCAGCTGTTAATGGCAAACGTGACAGTATGGCTTTGTGGTGAGACAGAACTGGAAGACCCCATGTTCAGGTCTTAGTGTCGACAAGTATTTGCTCTGTTGACGTGTCCTTGAGCAATACACAATCTGTGCTGGCCCCAGAGATGCTGTGTTGTCGCTGATCCAAGCACTTACCTTCCTGCAGGGTAGCAAGCATTAGAGGAATTTCCCAGCAGTATCAGTTCTCCAAAGTACTGAATTGCATTATTATAATGCATACATTTATATGGACTTCAACAATCTCACTATTGACCACATTCTAAATATGAAACTGGTCACATGTGCTTAGCGCTGTCCCTTGACTTCCTCCTACAATCCTGACCTGTCAGTTACGTCAATTAGGTTGGATATGTCCACACTTATGTCTTCAAAGTGGAGTTTGTGTGTTCTCCACGTGTCCGTGTGGGTTCTCTCTGGGTACTCTGACTTTCTTCCACCATCCAAAGACATGCATTTTAGGTTAATTGCTGATTCTAAATTGCCTGTAGGTGTGACTGTGAGTGTGAATGTTGGTCTGTCTCTATGTGTCAGCCCTGTGATTGATTGCCGACCAGTCCAGGGTGTACCCCGCCTCTAACCCAATGTCAGCTGGGATTGGCTCCAGCCCCCCGCGACCCTCTGAGCATAAGTGGTATAGATAATGGATGGATGTTTTCAAGGTTAGGAATATGCTTGAATTTGAATATACTCCATGAAAATTTTTAGATTTTCAACATAATCTGGTGTTTCATCTACACAATCACTCATGTAAACCAAAAACTTTCAATATTTTAAATGAAACCATCCTGTCGTCATATTAGTTTGTTGTCTCCTGGCATTTATAGTAACAATTTATATGTGATGATAAAGGCTTTGAGAGTCTGGAAATCTTTGGTCTAGATTCCTTGAAAGTGCTTGAATTGAAAAGCTGTACGTACACACACGGTATATGTGTACTTGAGAACAAATTCACACTCCAATGTAGACATGGGCATGTCAGTAGTTATTATGAAGGTGGGACCAAAGACGTTGCCTCCACATTAGGTTTACAATGACTACTTTTGGTAGTAGTCTGAAGTACTGAATCAAGTTAATAATATCTAAATATTGCAATCAATGTAAACAGTCTATTTAGGATAACTGTTTTGGAGGATTTTGCTCCTAATGGAAAGTTTATTGAATTCTGATTGTTTTCTTCCATGTTTGTGGGTGCAGAAGGAGAAGTTCCACACGCACCTGGCTGTGTTGTACCTGGAGAGGGTCTTGTCATTGCTGTCAGAGTCACCAACAAATGAAGAGCGGCTCACCAGAGCTCGAGATAGGCTCCAAGCCCTGCTCAGGGAGTCCAACCTATACCGTGTACAGTGTCTTTTAGGTGATACACAAGTCTGAAGATGCCACTACACTTGAATGTTTTATTTTTAAGATGGATCTTTCTATTTTTGTGTAAACTTTGATGAATTCTGTGTAGCAGCATTTTAACCAGCTTCTTGAAGATTTTAATGAAGAGGTTATTCTGTTTTAATGATGTTGTCATAGTAAAATCAATAACTGTGTCATCTTAGACTTAACACATATTGTATGGCAGATTGTAGCACCTTGAATGTACTGGGTACAGAGGTGACTGGAAAGTTCTTGATAACAAGGTGATTCTCAAGACTTTGTGCCTTTGTACCAAAATGTTTTGACCTTTTAATATCCTTCTGCTCTGTTCAGCTAAGATGGAGAACTGTGAACAGCTGCTGCTAGAGCGTGCAACACTACATGGAAAACTGGAGGAGCACGATAAAGCACTGCACATATTGGTGCACAAGCTCAGAGACTTCCCGTCTGCCGAGGCCTTCTGCACGTGGGCCTCTTCCTGTCGGGATTCTGCTTACCGACAGCAGCTATTTCACCTGCTCTTGGGGGTGTACCTAGACGGGAACCAGACAGCAGCAGAAGGTGGCAGTGGAGACCTGGAGATGGCAGCGGTGGACCTCCTAAATCGGCACGGCGAGGTGTTTGATGCAGTCCGCGTCCTGCACATGCTCCCTGAGGGCTGGTCACTGCAGCTGCTGCGGCCCTTTCTGGGTCGAGCTATCAGGGCCAATATGCATGCCTGCCGCACGTCCCAGATCGCTCTGGGGCTAGCCCACTCTGAAAACCTTCAACTGCTGCATGACAGGGTGAGAAACACACAACATAAATTAGTTAAATAATACTTCTTCCTCTAACTGCTATACCTTTTTATGTGTTGTTTTACAGGCTTGGGTGCGACACCGTAATTTATTAGATTGTGACCTTTTTTGTTTTGTGACCAAGTGTGTTATTTAAAGCACAAGACGGCATTAACTTTACAAAGGGTTAACAGCAATAATAATAATAGGAACAGAAATTACTTGCAAGTTACATTTCTCTCAATACTTCTCCAATAGCTGGAGCTATCCTGAGTAAACCAATTCAAAAATGAACAACTGAGGTAGAGCTGCAAAGATTAGTCGTTTAATTGATTAGTTGATTTGACAATTTTTTTTAAAATTTCTTTTTATTTTTATCATCGATTTGTGGTTTTAGTCATTTTTCCAAACAAAAATGACAAATATTGGCTTGTTCCAGCTTCTCAAATGTGGGGATTTTATGCTTTTTGTTGTCGTATATGACCGTAAACTGAATATATGTGGGTTTTGGACTGTTCGTCGAATAAGACAAGACATTTGAATATATCCGTCTGTTTTATGACATTTTATTGACCAAACGTTTAACCAATAAATCAAGAAAATAATCGGCAGATTAATTGATTCAAAAAATAAAAAACAAATCTTTAGTTGCAGCCCTCAACTGAACCTTGACGACCTTTTCTGAAATGTGGAACTTGTAAACTAATCAGTTGAAGTCTTGGAGCTTTCTGTGAACTGAGATATAAAACAATGTCCCATTAATTAGGTGGAGGTGGGAGCAGAATTGTTTCACAATTCAATAATTCTTGGTAGAGTAGGTTATTCATCTTAATGGCTGAAATTTCAATTGGCAGACTACCCCATTGAGTGAGATCTGATTGTATCAATTTTAAATCAAATTTTTGAATTTCTTTGTCATGAATCTTGTCTGATTCTGGTTCATGGTTAACTGATGATTCTAAATTGCCTGTAGGTGTGAGTGTTTGTCTGTCTCTATGTGTCAGCCCTGTGATTGATTGCCGACCAGTCCAGGGTGTACCCCGCCTCTAACCCAATGTCAGCTGGGAATGGCTCCAGCCCCCCGCGACCCTCTGAGGATAAGCGCTATAGATAATGGATGGATGAATCTTGCCAAATTTTATTTGATAACTAGAAAACTAGATATATAACAAGATAAAGCAAATTAGGGAGTGTGTGATTTATATTGTCCATAAAAAGTAACATGTCTTCTGTCTACAGTTAAATGTAGTTGTTGGACCAGTGACAAGTACAAAATAAATAACACTGGAGAATTGAGGCCTCCCTGTCAATTACCTCAAAAATTCTGAGAAGAACAAATATTATTAGAATAACACATGTTGAGTGTGTTATCTTCATGCTCATTAGTGCTTTAAGTCATTGTAACTCTGTACTTTATTGTATTTTCTCCACAGCTGAAAGAGCGGAAGAAACCGATCTTTGTATCTGAAAAGAAGGGATGCCACCTGTGCCACAACACCTTCAGTGAGCCTGACGTGGTGTGTCTGCCAGGTGGAGTGCCTGTCCACACTCACTGTGTCGCCCAGAGAGTAAGAGACTCTCCCACAAAGAGACAGTTAACTAATAGCAGTAACCATACGTGAGATTTGACCCTTCAAACTACCATGTGGTCTGTGATCAGAGGCACCAAACTAACGCAGGACATGCTGAGTACTGTGGGGAGAACAATAAGCACAGAACACCCATTGCTATAGTAGAATCTGCTATGGAGTTTATGAGAAACGCAAAGAAAGCTGTGTGTGCGAGAGTGCAAGGGAGAAACGGATGATTTCATCTCTTTATTCCTGTGCCACAATTATACCACACTTTCAGACTGCAAGTTTTTATAGAAGTAAAAAAAACCCAACAGCCAAGTCACCCGGCCCTTAGATCCATTTAAACAGAGAATTAATTAAAGACAGGCTCCTGTGCTTACCTGTGGGTTCAGTGCTGTGCCGGTCGTTGTCTTTGCTTACCTGAATTTGACAAACTGCTTGAACTACAGAACACACAATATTTGAAACCTGTGTGCAAATAATTCTGAAGCATGCATAGTATTACCACTCATGGTTCTGGTCTAATCATCTCATATGGATATTGTATTAATATTGTCCTAACTTGCACATTGCAGTGTTGGGTTTTAACGTGAAATACTACAAAGACTCATCAGTACTGATTGAAACAGAGTCTTTTATGTTTGTCTTTTACTCTCTGAGATCTGGTCTCACTGCTGCTTTATTTTCCCACATAAAGGGCACTGGATGTGTGTGATGTATTTCAGTCGGTGACTTGCCAGTAACTATTTGATCCAAACCTATTCGATTTTGAATGTCCTGTTCTCAAGGTTAGAGGCCTTGTCTCAGTGTATTGTCTGTGGAGCTAAAACACTACATGCAATCTTACATTGCTCCACTAATCATCAATAAATGTAGCTGGGGAATCAATATTCAAACTGCATCGTGGACCAAATCAGATTGACCCTCTAAAACCACACAAATCATCTTTACTGACTCAGTTATAAGTGGCAGATATGATCAAATCATGTGAAATCAAGCTTCATAAAGTTTGTCTGGTTTTGAGTAACCAATAAAGAAATCAGGAGGGATCTTCACTGCCCGCCTGCAATCATAGATCCATCCATTGTTTGTTTGTTTGTTTGGCCAGGTCACATACAGTGTTATGGATTATAGTTAATTTAAATCATGCTTCTAGCATCATTAAACAAATGTCAGTCCCAGTCAAAATGTGCTGGTGGCAAACTTGAATAATATTTAGGAGGGCCACATAAAGACTGAACACGTGTAATTCATCTCCGTTATTACTATTTGTGGGTAATTCAGTTATTTTTTCACATCTTACATATTGGGATGCAAAAGCTGTCCTTTTTTATTTAAGATATGAAAAAGTATTTCACCACAAGATGGCAGCAGTGTGTACAATGTTTAACAATAATTGAATGAACCACAGGTGAAATGACTTGGTGGAGAACTGGTATTCTTTACTGTTATTTTACCAAACGCCCTGAATATGCTTTTTAAATAACTGGGGGGGGAGAGAACTATATTAAGGTGTTTGGAACAAATACTCCAGACCTGTTCCATTTTATTCCATCTCCTCTTCTCCCATATTTTTTACACCACACCACAGTGCATTAACACATACCCTGGTCTGGACAGGCATTGGTACTGTGCTGTTAAAATAATTTCCCAGGAAACATGAACATTTACAAACTCATTGCTCGTACTGTTGTCAGGCATACTGTGACAGTGTGCAGCATTGGCATGAAACCTTCAGATTAAGCGGTTGAGGATGAATTTCTGCTGCATTTCTAACTAAAGTAATGAATAGACTGTCAAGGAAAATGGTCGTATCATAATGCATGTTATGCACTGCACATAACTCCTAAACCATTTTTTTTTTAATGTTTGGAAATTGTCAGAAAACCTGTATCATCCACCGCTTAGATGGTCCAAGAACAACATGTAGCTTGATACATCCCAGCTTTCATAACGGCCTTCCCCAGAGTGCTGGAGTTATAGCTTTAACCTTTTCATCATGACACCTCTCTCAAAAACAGAAAGACACTGAAGTCAGCCATATTCTATCATAATGAAGTCTTAAAATTCTTTACAGGCTTGAGATCACAGAACACCGCTTTGTCCTTTTAGCGCTTTCCAAACGTCAGATAACAAAATACAGCGTGGACCTTTTAAATGTTTCTCCCATACAGACACAGCTAATGGCAGGTGGATAATGTGTTTGTGTAGCTAAATTATGAACGGTCAAAATCAGGGACATATATTCCAAAATATCTGCTGGAGGCGATGCTTTGCTGAAAGGTGGTTTATGTCAACCTTTCAGTTTGGAAAAAGTGTTATCCGAGGTGGCAGAAGACACATGACTTTCACAAAGGAGGAATGAGAGAAAACCCTGACACAAATATGGTTATGTAAATGTGCTGAATACAGAATACACTCTTTATAAAGTTAAATCATTGTCCATGTTTTCTCTCGTCCTAGAAACGTGCCACTGTCTCTCATTGAAGATGTCTTTCCAGATTTACAGTGATTTTTAAAAAAAGCAACTTTGACGGTTGTAAGTGAAAATGAATCCTTACCTTTAACACACTACAAACTGTGTACAAGATATTCATCCAAACTAGTTCTGAAAAAGAGAAAATTGGTCAGTATTCCCAAAATCAAGCCTCCATGGACTATAATGTTGCCAGTTTCTGAGTAATGCAACAGAAGCAAAAACCAAAAGAACAGAGAAGTGTGTCTCCTCAAATGTTTCTTTTTTACTCATTTTGCAATTGTTCAACCTTCTTAAACACATCACTGTTGTGGGTTTTGCTTGTTTCTCTGGTGCCTGTGCTGTTGATGCTAGCCTTCTGTAATTGCAACCCATTTCTGTAGGGAACTTTGTGCAAACATGGGGACTATTTTTCTAACATGAAGATCTGAATATTGTAGATACTGTAGGCTTGACTCACTTTCCATGACAGAAATTCAAAGCTAATGCACAGCATCTTTCGGTCTGAACAGTTTAAGTGTAGCTTGCTTAAAAGGCCTCCTAACCATTATTCAAATCATTTAAAAAATACAGTACAATTGTGTGGAAAAAAATGCTATTGTATTTTATAAATATATGTAGTGTATACTGGTATGTATATACTGCATTTGTACTTGTTTGTTGCTTTCTAAATCAATGCCAATGTGGATGGGGTGTACAAACTGTAAATCCGTCCCATTTTAATAAACATGAAACTGTATATCAACTCACAGAGTCTCAATTTCACATTTCACACAACTAAAAATGATTCCCATGTGTATTTTGGCATGATCGTTGTTGGACAGAATGTTGTGTTTTCCTCTCTGGCAATGATACTTATTTTGACAATGAAGGTCCTGTGGGCTTAATTGTGACAACGAAAAAATAATTAGAGGTAATGGTGAAGAGGATTGTTTAATTAGCTTTGGTATTTCGTTGGATACCAATTAACTTCCTTCTGAATGTGGATCAAAGTGAAATCATGGATTTTGGTACGAAAACACCATGTCTAACATACTGGATCTCATAATTGCAGTGGCTGCTTGCTTGTTGTAGTGTTGAGGTGGCGGGGATCCTAACCCGTCCCTGCAAGTAAAAATCAAATGCAAAAAAACCAAAACAAATTAAGTTGAACTCGTTAGTGACTGTTTCATTGCTTTTATTAAGCCACAATTTCTTTACTAGTTTGATTTTTAGGCAAGACTGGATGAAAAACGTGATTTATTTTTAAAGGCTTGTGTTCTTCAAAGTTTAGCCAGGTTATTGCTTTGAAACCATTTTAAATATTTAACCACATTTATATTAGTGGATAAGGCTTTGAGGCTAAAGTTAACTCATTCAGAATATAAACATACAGTAGTAAGGGAAAACTGATTAAATTAGCTAATATGTACATAATGGAAAATGTAGCCTTACAGTTCAAAGTCTTGCATTAAAAATGTCACTTAAGTAAATGTATAGTACATACTATTAGCAAAAGGTTCTTAAAGTATCAAAAGTACTCATAATTCAGAAAAATTGCCCCGCTGAGTGTTACTCTACTACTACTCTATACTATTATATATGATATGATTATTACAGCATTTTACTGTTGTAGATGGTGTAGTTACTGTTGCGGGGTTTAATTTACAACAGGGCATCATTTCATAAACTCATCACGTTTTGTATAGTAGTAAAACTGTCAAATAAATGTAGTTTGGTACAAAATACATAATTTCCCACGTAACTGTAGTGTAGAAGTATAAAGTAAAGAAGCACCCTTTCATTAATTTGAAGAATCTTTATGAAAAATACTTTACACTTCTACTGCTTTACATTTTGGAAGCCAATATTGTACTTTTTACTCCACTACATTTATTTGACAACATTAGTGACTACTGTTGAAACCTGAACGGAGTTAAATCAAGCGTTATGGGGACTGCCTCCAGCTGAGTGAAAGAGCGCCCCCTGCGGGCAGCTCACTGTAACTGCAGGCGGCCCGCTGACTCGGCTCGTCACACAACAACACCAACGCCATCTTTGGCTGACAGGCGAACTACTGAAGCAGCAGAGTTGTGGCACGAAACTAGGTCAGGCGCTCGGAAAAAGAAAACACGTTTGAAAAACTAGCTTTATGAGCTTCTAGTCAGTGTTTGCTAACCTTCCGACACACCGTGCTCTCCTATGGTCCAATGTGTTTGATCGGTCGGCCAGCTAGAACGCAGTTTTCTTGTGTCGGTCCCGGTTGACGTTGAGTGATCGCTTTTTCTGACAAACAGCCGACGGAGGTGAAAAGCCAGGTAAGAGGAGGACGGGGTGGATAACTGCTGAAAGTATAGACCATGTGTTTAACTGAACTATTTTCCAAATGCAACCTTTTATTAACTACAACTTGTTTGCTAAGTACGGTGGGTAGAAGATGTTCGGCTAAGCTAAACGTTAACTCTCGTCTTTACGTCTCTTTGTTTGTGTATTGTCATTTAACGTCGCCAACATCGCACCATTTACGTGCAAAAAATGTGCAACAGAGGGCAGTTTTTGCTCGCAAAAACTAACTTTTAGCTTATGAATTGTACATCAGGCTGATCAGACGGTGGCGTTGGTTGAGGCAGAGGGAGGCGTGTCCTCTTATACGATGTTTGCATTGTCAGGTGAGCAGAGCCAGTGGAAACACACCTGGTTGTTGACGCTTTGGGACAGGAAAGATTTTCCTTTTGTAATCAGGACAATTTTCCAAAATATATCACAGTGTCATTTTTGCATGCATGATAGTGGGGAAATCAACCAGGAACCCTCATTTTCAACTGGTACTCTCAAATAAGCATGCACTGCATCATATCAGCATCATATCACTACGACTAATGCTGATATAATAAAAGATCAGAAAACTGTCCAATTCATGACGAGGCCAATTATTAGGCATACTGAGTCAGTCTTGATGTTGCATTTTAAAAGCTGGTAGAAGGAGTTGGAGATAGGAATAAAATCTATCATGGTATATGTAATGTTATGATGTGATATTGATATATATATTGTGATATAGCACATCTTCTGGAATATCAATAGAGAAGCTGTTGATGGATAAAACAACTTGACAGGAATGTCCGTTTTTGGCTAAAACAGTGAATGAAATAACAATGGCCCTAATAAAACCAGAGATAAAAAAAGAATAGATACCTCAGTATAAATGTCAAACTATATGTATACACACACCTTAATAAAATATCAGATATTGATATTGGATTAAAACAAAAACATATTCCTGTTTCAGCCATCATTGTGGGAGAAATCTGACTTGTTCATTTCTTGGTAGTGTTAATATTGATAGCAAATTGTGTGTCATACAAAAATATTACATGATTGATAAGTGCTTAATATGAATGTACTGTACAGCCTGACAAGTCGATGTAAAGAGGTTTTCATGTGGCAACCCTGTAGTGCTTTAACGATTAACTGATTAATCTTAAGAAAATGTACAAGTGACAATTTAAAAAAATCTGTTAATTGTCATGAGGTCATTCATCAAATAAAAATACCTAACAGTGCTTGGTTACAGCGTCACAAATGTGAGGATTTGCCACTTTACTAATGTTCATAGACTTGTGAATTGAATTTCTTTTATTATTTTAAATATTTCATGGGCTAAGAAATGAATTGAGAAATAACTGATAGATTAACTGATAATGAAAATAGTTGTAGCTCCACAGCCATGTATCATTTCACACATATTTATTCAATACGCGTCAGCATGCATCAACTTACCCGACACTGACTTCAAGCCTGTTAATAATAAGATAAATGGGATAACATTTAGGCTGCCAAGCACGTCAGGTCTAGTGATGAAGAGGCCCTGCATAAATAATACTGCTAATCAAGAGTTTCTTTCCCCATTAAGTTAACTCAGCCCTACCATCTGGATTTAGTTTACCCAGGATGAAACGAGGTCTGCAAGGGAATGAGCAGGAGGACGGAGGTGGCACCAGCGGCGGGTCTCAGGGGACTCTTAAACGGTCCTGCAAGCAGAGGAGGGAGAAAGATATGGAGGAGGAGGGAGCCCGCTGGGAGTGTCTGCCACAGGAGATCCTGCTCCACATATTCCAGTACCTGCCTCTACTGGATAGGGCTTACGCTTCGCAGGTACCCATGTAATAATGAGCCATCAGTCCCTACACAGGAAGCAGGACTTCAGAAACTTTTATCTCTCAGATGGTGGCATGTAAGAACTCACTAATCATAACTGTTAGATAGGGTGGCTCCTAGGCTTGATGCAGGACTGTCATACGTCATTTACTTTTTATTCATCTTATTTAAGACTGAAGTTTTTATCCTGGTCTGGATGAAATAACGAAGCAGGCTGCAAATGAAAATGACAGTTTTGTATTGTTGTTGCAGTATGGCTTTTGTTTGTGGTCCGTTGGGCTCTTAACAATAAACAAGGAAGGGAGAAACACACAAACATACACTCATACCTGGTGTTTTTCTGTCCCAAAAAGCCTTGCCGGGGTGAAGGCAACTTGCCTCAGGGCAAATTAATGGTTTCTGTTCTCTCCTGTGAGTCACATTTTGTCAGCTTGCCTAGGGATTCAAAAAGCATTTTTTGGCCACAAGCCCTCTTGTGGAAAATAATGCTTATTGGAAATAAGATTCAGTGTAAAAGATTCAGTAGTAAAGTATTCAGTTTGCCACTAGCAGTTTTATTGCTGATGTTAGCTGCGTCAAAATTTTTTAAAATTGTATTATATAGGTTAAGAAAAACTTGAATTGCTTTTTGTTAAGTCAGTTTTGAATAACTAAATAATGTTGCTTACGATGAACCAAATGAGGAATATTTCTGAGGGAGACAGATCACTTGAAGAGTTGATTCTTCAAGATTCTTCAGATTCTGTTTTTATTGATGTCGCTACAGGTGTGCCGGGGCTGGAACCAGGCTTTTCACATGCCAGAGCTGTGGCGGTGCTTTGAGTTTGAGTTGAACCAGCCAGCCAGCTCCTATCTGAAGGCCACACACCCAGATCTCATCAAACAGATAATCAAAAGGCACTCCAACCACCTGCAGTATGTCAGCTTCAAGGTATGAACTGATTTTGTGGTTAGGGCGGTTAAAAAGATGAAGAGGAGTGTGCAGCGAGGTGAATTCCTATGTTTTTATTTTCACTCTCCATGCTGATCAGGTGGACAGCAGCAGGGAGTCTGCAGAGGCAGCGTGCGACATCCTCTCTCAGCTCGTGAACTGTTCTTTGAAAACATTGGGGCTCATCTCCACAGCCAGGCCCAGCTTCATGGAGCTGCCCAAGGTAAGCCTCAGCAAGAGAATTATTATTATTGTTATTATCTTTATCTGCAGGCAAAGCTTGGACACTGTATTGTCTTGACAGTCACCTGGTGCCACATGTTTTAGATTACTGTTGCAATTGTAGCATTACAGCATTTTCTTTGTCATGGTTACAGTACTGAAACACGAGCTTCTCTGAGCTGTAACATACTGTAGGGATGTAACAATTCAAAGCTATGATCCTTGATTCATGTTTAAGATAAATCCTAAACAAAGTGGCATGGCTGCACATTTGCATGTTTGTTTTTTAATGTATGCATATAATCTAAAGGTAAAGGTAATGTTTTGATGAGCGGGTTCCTGTTTTGGTTTGTATCT
Source organism: Maccullochella peelii (assembly GCA_002120245.1). NCBI lineage: Eukaryota > Metazoa > Chordata > Actinopteri > Centrarchiformes > Percichthyidae > Maccullochella > Maccullochella peelii. The sequence continues at coordinate 210,627 of LKNJ01000597.1, forward strand.
TGTGCTTTACAAGGATGCACACACATCCATCTAGACAAGGGTGACATGATAGACGTGTCTGCCAACTGCAGAGGGCGGGAATCCAAATGTACAGTGGAGCTAGATGGCAGTTGCTAGCTACATCTGCATGTCAAATTGCTTGATGTCCTGGTAAATAAAACTAGCATTTAGGGCTATCATGTTTACTAAAGAAAAGGGATGACTAAATGTTTCTCTCTTTTGCTCTGGTCAACAGTCTCACTTCATCTCAGCTCTGACAGTGGTTTTTGTCAACTCCAAGTCCCTGTCGTCCCTGAAGATCGACGACACACCTGTGGACGACCCCTCCCTCAAAGTCCTGGTGGCCAATAACAGTGACACCCTCAAACTGCTGAAAATGAGCAGTTGCCCTCATGTTTCACCTGCAGGTAGTGACAAATAGAAGAAATGGTAGATATTAGGGATCTTAATGATTAATAATGATTGACTAATTATTGTTAAGAATTTGATTGATGAAGAACTATTATACCTGACACTCAACATCAGTTCCCCTCTGTGATGTTTTTAGCAGCAGCAGAGGTGACTTGGAAAACAGGAACGTAGATAGGAGGGGATGTTGATATTTTAATATAGATATTTTAGGGTTTTTATTAAGATGTAATGACACACCAATAAAATCAACTGTCTAGTCTAAAAACTACGGGGAGATAGAACAGTTCGGCCAACATTGCTTCACCATTTTTTCTGTGCTCCCAGGTAGATCTTTAGTCTCTTTAGTGTCCTTTAATTGACTTTTCTCTCTATCCCAGGCATCCTGTGTGTGGCTGATCAGTGCCATGGCCTGAGAGAACTGGCTCTCAACTACTATTTGCTGAGTGATGAACTTCTCATCGCCCTCTCCTCGGAGAAGCACGTTCACCTCGAGCACCTTCGCATCGACGTGATCAGTGAGAATCCTGGCCAACAGTTCCACACCATCAAGAAGAGCAGCTGGGACGCCATGGTGCGCCACTCTCCTAAATTTAATCTAGTCATGTACTTCTTCCTCTACGAGGACGAGTTTGGCCCTTTCTTCCGCGATGAAATCCCTGTTACACATCTGTACTTTGGCCGCTCTGTCAGCAAAGACGTGCTGGGGCGCGTCGGACTCACCTGCCCGCGTCTGGTCGAGCTGGTGGTGTGCGCCAACGGGCTGCGGCCATTGGATGAGGAGCTGATCCGCATCGCCCAGCGCTGCACGCAGCTGTCAGCCATCGGTTTGGGAGAGTGCGAAGTGTCATGCAGCGCCTTCGTGGAGTTTGTCAAGATGTGTGGAGACAGACTGACACAGCTATCCATCATGGAGGAGGTACTGGTTCCAGATCACCGCTATGGGCTGGATGATATCCACTGGGAGGTGTCAAAGCATTTGGGTCGCGTCTGGTTCCCAGACATGATGCCTACCTGGTAGAACTCTGGGAGAAGATTTAAGTTGTGTTTGTGAGTGGATGAGTATGTGTGTGTGTTGCTTGGAGACCTGGGTTTTTTGGAGATGCCCCTCACCTTTCTCCTGTTTTTGAGAAAGGCCCTTTCCCAGGCACTGTATGTATGTGTATGTGGTTTTCTCCCTGAATACGTGACTTGTTGTCACTCATAAAATTTTAGCACCTTGTTCTCTGAGCCCTTTCTTAAGGGCCAACACCCTACAGATTGGTTAGATGTAGTGTTTCAGGAGTATTCTGGGCTGACACTTTTCTATGGGAATTAACAGGAATGTCTGGGAATTATTGGAATAAATGGGACATTGTAGGGATTATTTCCACAGCCACATGTCCACAGCCTGTTTTTACTGCATTATATGCAGGCAGAAACCTAAACATTTTGCCATTTCATGAGCGGGCATAAGTACAAATCCTTCTAATAGAAATCAGAAATTTCATTTCAGTAAAGTTACTTGTCAACAGATTGTCATCACCACACTGAAAGCAAAATGTCTTTGAGGTCATGCAGTGTGGTAGTTTAGAAGATAGTCTTCATGTGTGATGGAAAAATGCACAGCACATGCATTAGATGGGGATGATCACCACTATAAGCCAGTATGTTTTGCTGATAAAGTTAAAATAACTGAAATTCCCATCCTTTACTGTCATGGAAGGATTCTGAATTGAAGCTTGTTCTAGACTGGGTAGCTGATCACAACACCACAGTCATAAGGATTACATGTTGAATACTGTACATACGTCTTTGTTTGGTTGTGGTCTCCATGTCCTGCCTCTTATCATCGTGTCTATATTTGACGTCTTTGAATGTGTTCCTTAGTCACTGCATCTCATTTGTGAAGGTGATGCTCTTAATTTACCTTGGCCATACTAATCTTAGTCTGTATATACTGTGTGTGTATATATAGAGTGAATGTATAAGAGTGATGTTTGAACATATTTTTGTGTATTATACAGAAGCTATCTTTCTGCATTGCCTGACCCACATTCCTATTGTAAATGTAAATATCAAAGTGTTATATTGCAAAGTGGGTGGGGGAAATTTTAATTGTGGGCGTCATATCTGTACATTTACTGAATCCTACTGATGCACTTTTACTCTAATGAAGGACCCAAGTTTTGCAAGATGAGCATTAGGGCATGTAATTAACAGACGTTGCAGCCAAGTGATGGTCGGTTTTGGCTGTGGCCAGTAAATCTGTCAATTCTATGAGTGACCCTTGGTACTTAATTTGCTTTTTATGGAGTTATTTTCTATTCTTACAAACATTTTAGGTTCTAAGAAATTAAATTGGCAGGTGGAATTGTTTAATTGTTGTTAGTTGACACACAAAAATCATTCTGGGAAGCCTCTGGGACAAACCAAACCTGCCTGACAGCACAATCATTCACCAAGCTAATAGCTTATACAGTTTACCTAACAAAGATATATTCTGGCAGGTCTGACAGGTCTTGTAATACATGGACAAAATCTAAGTTATTAATGTTTACTGATGCTGTTAAAAGTGTGTTAACATCAGCAATGGTTGTAAACAGCAGAGAAAAGGCCCATATTTTCAATTATGATTAGATGACAAACACAAAATACATTTCTATCTTCAAGAAAAACCGTTTTGGGTTTGTTTTTTAAGGTACCATAATTAAGGATTGAGGATTTAAATGGTAGTACTGGGCTGCATAATGATGCCCAATGCTGTACTTAATACATTAATCATTTTTACAACTTCAATTGATGGTGGTCCTTTATATTTAGTCCTAGATCATATTTATCTCTTGCATAAAAGCATTAAGTTTCATCCAGAAACTCCAGTGCTTATTTGGGTGTGGCAACTGTTCTAATGTAACTGATAAATATATGGAAATCATTATCTGTCAATCAGGTAGTCGTGCAGCCCTGAAGACAAGACAAGTGTGGCAGCTGAATGTGTGTAAGAATTAAATATTTATGTCTCACTATTGTTTTGTTGCAATCGAGTGAAAGAATAATAGTTGGAAGAAGGTGGACTTATCAGGGATGTTGTTGCCTGTGCTGAAAGATAACACCCTTGGACTGTGCAATGGAAGATGCCTGTAAATCGTGTCCAACTAAAAATGTAAATATTATTAATAATATAAATATATGTAAATATTCATCCTTGTTTGTGTATTTTGTTTGCAAATGTTAATTGCAAAAAAAAAAAAAATCACTACTTCACATTAATATTTCTTCAGTTGTTGCCCCCTTTTAGGGTCCCACCATGTCTTAAGTGTGTGTTTTCTGAAGGTACATTTTATTGTGTATTTATTAAATCATGCCATCTGCTGGTTAATATTAACTGCATTTGTATTCAGTGCTTATAGATGATTATTGAAATACTAAAGGATAGGCCAAGTAAGGGCTGCAGTTTTTAGTTTTTCAGTTTTCATAGAGTGTACACTGACTGTGTTGTTTTTATCTTAGCTAAACAAGGCAACATTGTAGTGAGAAGATTCATTGGAAGGTAACCCCTTGTACTTTTCCCAAAGATGTGTAATATTTGAGTAAAGGTCAAAGCTACATCAAAAATGCCTGCTTGAACGTGTATTCAATGTCTGAACTATAAAGGCAACACTTTGCTTTAATTAGTGGGGTTTTTGTAGCTTGTGTTGCACAGTTATCTTGTTTCAAGACAATAAATGTCTGAAGAGAGCTGAGCTGAGTTTGACCTGATGCTCCACAAGGTTTAGTAATACATTTAGTAAAACATTAACTTTAACTCTGGATGACGACGCATGAGGATGAGGGCTTACCCAGGATTCTGACACCAGGATATGGTGTTTACATGCGCAACACATAACCGGGATACTCCAAAAGCCAGATCATAACCAGGTTAATAGAGCACATCAGTGAAACTCACAAGGGCCCATGGTGAGAGTTGTGAAGTCTACAGTATGTCACAATCAATTTCACATTTCTAGATTGTGAGAAATTAGAATCAGACAAACATTTGATTTTTGTTGAGGAATTTGGCAACTTAATATTTACTTCCAAGCTTCTCACAGTTTTGATCAGCAGATGATGTTTGCTCAGCTGTCGCCACGTGACCTAAGTATGGCACCTTTATATTGGCATGGATAAAAGCTGGTGTGACCCTGCATTAACATTTTTTTCCAAGGTCAAGACTGATCTTCCACGTTCAATTCAGGGACTGCTTTATGAAAGCTTTCTGTCAGATGTGGTGAAGTTTCATTTCATTGTGTGAACAATGCCTCAGTAAATTATAAAACCTTGAAAATGTAATGATTTTTAGATGTTTGTTTGAATTAGTGTCAGAGTGCAGAGATGTGACAGAGGATGTAAAGCCTATACACAATCTATGATTTTTTGAAAGATGTTTTAAGAGTGATGTTGCTTTTCTGGAAAGCGGACCTTGCTGGATCCAACAAAAATAGCAGAAATGTTTCATTATATTCTTTATTCTTCTCTATAATGCTTTTGTAGCCCTCTAAAATTCTTTTGTGTTCCTCCTGCAGAGCTCTTATCCTCTGTCCTCTAAATCTTAATGGGTCCAGGGAACATTTTATGAGTCAAACACTGTGCAAAATCTCTATATCTAATGTACAGATGCAATTTGTTTACAGTGAAAAATAGGCCAAATATACTCATAAGTAGAAAAATACAGCCCTACATAGGATATACAGTGAGTCAACTCATTTTAACTTTACCAGGTTAAGGTTGGATTGTGGAGTGTAATACAATACAAGCAAATGTTATTTATACTGTACTTACCTCCAAGCAGAGTGCTTTACAAGAAGGTATATAAACAACAGTAAACATGAGGACATAAAAACAGGCACAAGCTAGTGAGGACACATTCAAATAATAGCTCCATTAAGTGAAATCAGATAAAAAGACATAACTTGAGTGTTGTCTCCTGTTCCACACACTTCTTTTTTTTAGGTCTTAGGATTTAAAAGGACAGCAAGTGATATTTCTTAAACAGGAAACATGCTGGTATCACTTTAGGTATGGACTAAGAGCTGGTGAAGTCAGATTGCTGGTGTTACTTAAATCCACATTATTTACCACATTAGTGGTTGAGATCATAGTTGAGATGCTACATGGAAAAGAGGCGTGGCTTTAGCTCTTTAGCAGTAGCCTAATCAAAGTTTCACTTATTCAATTCAATTCGGTTATATTTATATAGCGCCATATCATAACAAAGTTATCTCAGGGCACTTTTTCATGTAGAGCAGGTCTAGACCGACTCTTTATGTTTACAGGGACCCAACAGTTCCCACCATGTTCAAGAACTAGGCGACAGTGACAAGGAAAAACTCCCTTTTAACATGCAGAAACCTCGAGCAGAACCAGAACCAGGCTGTGGGTGGGCGGTCATCTGCCTCGACCAGTTGGGTTTAGAGAGAGGAGAGGGAGAGAGAGAGAGAGAGAGCAGGAGGAGAGAGAACATACTGTAGTACAGTACAGTTCTACATACAGATGTAAAGTAATAGCAGTGGTAATGGTATTGATGTTAATATTAATAAAAATAATACTAATAACAATATTATAATAGCAGCAGCGGCTTTTGAGCAGGAACACGGGGGCAGCAGGCGGCCTGCAACCACAGATCCAGACTCTGCAGCTCCAGAGGCAGAAATACCTGCAGAAAGCAACAGGAGGAGAGAGAGAGAGAGAGAGAGAGAGAGGAGAGAAAGGGAAGCAGTCGAGTTAGAAACAAGCATTAATGAGATAAGGGTGCGTACAGATGGAGAGGGAGAGGAGGAGAGAGGAGCGCAGTGCATCATAGGAAGTCTCCCGGCAGTCTAGGCCAATAGCAGCATAACTAAGGGATGGCTCAGGGCTCACCTGAGTCTGCCCTACTATAAGCTTTATCAAAGAGGAAAGTCTTAAGCCTACTCTTCAATGTGAGGAGGGTATCTGCCTCCCGTACACAAACTGGGAGCTGGTTCCACAGAAGAGGAGCTTGATAGCTGAAGATTCTGGCTCCCATTCTACTTTTAGAGACTCTAGGAACCACAAGGAACCCTGCATTCTGGGAGCGCAGTGCTCTAGTGGGGTGATAGGTTACTTATATCACCTACAACCCCTAAACAGGTGTTTCGCCATGTTTTGATTAACCTCTTGACTGTGATGGCATAGGCCTATACCACACAATCCATGCTTGACTGACATCTCCCTGTAATGGATATTGGCCTCCAGCCTACTGCATGTGATGCAATACCATACTTTGTCTGATAATTAGCCTACTAGAATAGGCTTCTCAGGACAGGACAAACTTAATTTGTGGCAAATATTTCATTAATGAAAAGTGTTTTAAATTTGTGTTAACTGACTGAGACACCCACCCCATAAGTATGAGAATCTGATATATGACCATACATAAACATATATACTGTATATCTATGTTTTTTCCATATATGCCCATATATCAGATTGTTGAATGGGACTGTCCCGTCTGCAATCCAGTATGATGAGGCTGTTTAAAATCCAGACCAATCAAGGACAGTTCGGTGTAGCAGATTTAGAAAGCTGTTGATGTTAAACTTCCATGGACACTCCCCAAGTGGGTGGCCTGAGGTGGCTGCCAGCTCAGGCGCTGGCTCTGCTGGGAGGGGCCGACACGGCGCAAAACGGGTCTGCTTTCCCCTGAAAGCTTTGGTAACTCAGCGAAAGGACTTTGCACACCAATTCATGCAAATTTATTAGCCGCGTTTCTAAACCTGTCGTGCTAAGAGGTGATGCTGGGGGTGGCTGGAATGACGGGCAGGTAAGCGTTTTCATTAGCTTGGGTAGTAGCAAACAATACACAACCGCTAACTTCAGCCAGCAAGCTAAAGCTAATGTTATATTAAATGGCCAACATACGTGGGGTAAAGTTAGCTAACTGTTGCGCTAGAATAGATGTCCCCTTTTTAAGGCACCAGCAAAAATGTTATTATCAATACATATTTTGGTCCAGGGTAACAGTTTAACTGTTGATATGTTGTAGCTAGTTACCTAACGTTAAGGAAATAACGTTAGTGTTCTTCCCCACATTGGAGCTAACAGTAACTGTAAGGTTAGCATGCTAGTTATCTGTATAACTCGCCAAATTTCCTTTTAAATTCTCAACATTATACGAATTATTACCACTCACCGCCCCTGAACTTTAATGTCCTTTATGGGCGGTTCAGGTATGACCATGAATGATTTGAAGTTAGCTACTTGAAGACAGCAACTAATTACCAAATTCGGTGATGGCTGTGGAGTGAGTATGAGTGTTAGTGAGTTCCCTAACTGATTCACATATTATTTCCGTTCTCCATGGTGACAGCTGCTGAAACAAGCACTGCACTTAATGTAGGAGTTATGTGAGAAATGATAAACATTGGTCCATCCTAGCATCCCAGATATTTGTCAGCCTAGCATTTCACAGGGACTCTGGGGAAGTAATGTACTAATATGTATTTTATTGTCTCGTGTAACAGCATTGCTAATGCCCTGGCCACTGCGGCCTGTGAGCGATGTAAGAGTGGCTTTGCTGCGACTGAGAAGATTGTCAATAGTAATGGAGAGCTGTACCATGAGCAGTGCTTCGTGTGTGCCCAGTGTTTCCAGCAGTTTCCAGAGGGACTCTTCTATGAGGTATTGCACTCAAATAGTCACCGTAATTCATTTCACCAGTCAACACAATGACGAGCTATACTTTGCGCGCTGCATGTGCATTGATGATTTGTCTGATACTGTCTATATATAGACAATGTTTTGAAGGTGTCTCTAGAGTAAAGGAATCTCAATCTTCTTCACAGTTTGAAGGAAGAAAATATTGTGAACATGACTTCCAGATGCTGTTTGCCCCTTGCTGTCACCAGTGTGGTGAGTGTTATAGGGCCTCATTCGTTTAGGGCCTGTCCAGACCCCAGAAAGCCTAGAGACCACTTTGTTGACGCTAACAGGGATCCAAATAAAATATCTTGTCCTAGCGACCACTTTGTTGACGCTAACAGGGATCCAAATAAAATATCTTGTATTCAGATATATTAAGAATATGTCTAGATCTAATTGAGATGGACTGCAGTTTAGACCTGGTACCAGAATGCATCTGATATGTCCCTCAAGTGATTATTTGTGATTAGACTTTGCTTCCCATCTCACATTTGATTTATTTTGCGGGGACTGAAGCTAGACAGAAAAAAAATTACATTTGCGCTTTGCCATATGGCTAGAGAAGGGAACTGTTTGGGATTTGCAAATTGGTTGTGTGTGGGAGGTTTGTCATGATATAAGCACATTAAAATGTTGACTAAGCCTTCATTTTATACATCTGCGTTCACGCTACTGCAGTACATATTTGAATATAAGCAACACTGACCTCTATATGTTGTTTGAGTAATCAGAGCCCAGTCTGTCCCCACTGATCTTTAAGTATATTCATACTTTTATTTAGAACTTCCCACTTGTGTTTAGATCACCCAAGATGCATTTTAGTGCTACATACGCTTAATTTAAATACTGCTTGACTGTGTCCAGGGAGAGATGGACATGCTCTAATTAAATTAAATGGACAATTAAAATGCATTCAACATTAAAGTGTCACTTGGAGAACACTATAGAAAGCACTGTAGTGTATTATAGTAACACTAGGAGTTCATAATGGAGTGGTCATTAGGAACTACTGTACAGTACCCAAAAAATAGCATCAAGTCCCATTGGAAAGTCAAACTTAAACTTGCCTCAAGCTGATCTCTCACTTTCCCTCAGGGGAGTTCATCATTGGTCGTGTCATTAAGGCCATGAACAATAGTTGGCACCCTGACTGCTTCTGCTGTGACATTTGCCAGGCTGTGCTTGCGGACGTAGGGTTTGTCAAAAATGCTGGCAGGTAAGTATCCCATCTTATTACAGTCTTAATATAACACTGAGACAGCCTGTAAAGCAGGTGGTTACACACACGTCAAGCTGGTGACTCACTCACTTTTGCGTTCTAACAAATAATGGAATTTTGAGCAGCTGTGACAGAGTATGTCAAAACATTAGTTGAGGCTGCAGACTCTTTCTTGATACCCCTGTGTTTTGTTCTCCTCCATTTACCTCAGGCACCTGTGTCGCCCATGCCATAACCGGGAGAAAGCTCGTGGCCTGGGCAAGTATATCTGCCAGAAGTGCCATGCCATCATTGAAGAGCAGCCACTGATCTTTAAGAATGACCCCTATCACCCAGACCACTTCAACTGCAACAACTGTGGGTCAGTCTTACCACGCCACCCCACTGTTTAGAAGAGAAAACAGCACAGTCTTAGCTTCAGAATGTTTCAGCTCCACTTGAAAAATGATCTATAACAGTGGGTTCAAAGCCTGTGTTCCTCTGTCTTTAATGTGTTTCAATGTTTCTGTCCACAGGAAGGAATTGACGGCTGAAGCCAGGGAGCTGAAGGGAGAGCTCTTCTGTTTGCCCTGCCACGACAAGATGGGTGTACCAATCTGTGGTGCCTGTAGGAGACCCATTGAGGGCCGTGTCGTCAATGCCATGGGCAAGCAGTGGCATGTGGAGGTTTGTGAACAAGAATGACATAATGTATAACATGTTGCTATTTGTAGTTTTGAGGCCTAGTTTACTTTAGGAGTTTACGCTGCCTAAAGAAAGCAAGGTCTTTAGGAGTTTACTTTAGGAATCATGACAGTGTTTATTGTATTCATGATTTGGTATTTGTTTGGAAAGAAGTAAGGATAGACATTTTAGTTGTTTTTTTTCAGTAGTTGGATAGCAAAAAAATCTCAAGTGTAACTGATTTGGACATCATCTTTGCCAACTTGATGTGTCCAAATTTCCAGAGAGAGGTACACAAAATGGGCCATTAAACACAAAAACCAATGTGGCATTAATTCATGCAAAATTTAAATGAGTATAATAAGAATTTCTGTAAAAATTATATTGCACATTGCAAGTTGGACTAAACAGTAGGCTTCAGAAAGACTACTGACAGGTTAATAGTAGTGGACAAATGTCATGCTGATGACCTTTTAATAGTTGATATCATATGTAATGCTGCCTTCAAACAGAAGCACAATAAAAATCTATAATGAATTTCACAGTTAGTTATCATTACATATGCACAAGGAAATTTATTTAATAAAATAAACCACTTTAGAACCAAAACGCTGTTAATGAGCTCGTTCCTCCTGAGGCAGAGCGCAGCAGATCAAGTTGTGTTTTCCTCCATCTGGAGGCTGCTGAATTTTATGCTGTTCAAAAAGCTCAAGACTATCAACAGCGTATAGCAGTCAATTTAATGCTAAAGATGGTCATTAGCTGAAATTAATGCTGTATCTTACCACTTCAGGAACTTTATTTGGCAGGCAACAGAAAAGTAGAACTATCTGTGGGAACACTACAGAATAATTACCTTTCTCCATACCACAGTTGGGCTAAATGTGATTTAAAAACAACACTAAAGGATTACTAGTCTATAGTAATATTTTTTCATAGGTGAAGTCTGTAACTTTTAAAAGCATTTGTAGGTAAGTAAACATATTCATGTTATGCTCATGTAGTATTCATGTTTCAGACTACTAAAAAAAAGAAAATGGCACCCTCTCCATGTGTGTTGGCACCTGCTCCTCTAGTCAGTGTCACATGCCTTCATTTGGAGTTTTCCCCCTGTCCCTCAGCAACATTTGTTTTCGTTTACAGCATTTTGTTTGTGCCAAGTGTGAGAAGCCTTTCCTCGGTCATCGGCATTACGAGAGGAAGGGGTTGGCTTACTGTGAGACTCATTATAACCAGGTAAGAAAAAAAAAAAAAAAAAAGAGCCAAGTACAATAATGGCTTTGGAGGACATGACAGGCATCATAATGTTAATAAAGTCTCAAAAAAATGACACAGCACTAGTAACCCCTCATTGCTTCACCAAATAAACGAATTTGCGTTTGCTGTATAAACACCCAATCTCCTTGTTCCTCTGTTATCAAGCTCTTCGGTGATGTGTGCTATCACTGCAACCGTGTGATTGAAGGTGATGGTAAGTATCAGTATAATGAAGCTCATATTCAGTACAGTGTGTGTAGTCATTTACATAAAATGTTGCTTGAAGATACAACAGTCAAATGTTAATAATTTTTTCCTTCTGTGACCCCTTCAGTGGTGTCTGCTCTCAACAAGGCCTGGTGTGTCAGTTGTTTCTCATGCTCCACCTGCAACACAAAACTCACTCTCAAGTAAGTAATGTTAATCATTAATAGCTTCTTTTACTAACTAATCGTGTACATTACTACCAGCTGATTGTTGTTTTCCTCTCAGTTTTCTGTAACACTCCTACTTAACCCCTACTTTAGCGTTAGTCTTAACACTTGTCTTTCTGTCTTGTCTTTCTCCTGCTACAACTCTTTCCTCTTTGGCTCTTTTCCTCCAATTTCTGCTCTTACATGCTTTCACTATGGTAACTCAGAGATAAGTTTGTTGAAATTGACCTGAGGCCAGTGTGCAAGCACTGCTATGAGCGCATGCCTGAGGAGCTGAAACGCCGCCTGGCCCGACGTGAGCGTGATGCCAAAGACCGCAAGAAAAAACCTGCTGTCTGTCTGTAGAGTTATTATTCTTTACAACTCACCACTTCATCCGTTGGTTGGTGCTATCTCTGCCTTCCTCTTTTTATGTGGTGTTCCTTGTTTACTCCTTTGACAGTACAGCATGATTTCATTATTTCTTACCAACACCTAGCAATTGTTTTGTGTTAATGGGGTTTGTGCAAAACCTCTGAAGTACACATGTATATTAAACACAGGTTTGGCTCAATTGATGCTTATGAGTAGGGCTTCAACTAACGATTTTTTTTTTTTTTAATCGATTAATCGGCTTATTATTTTCATGATTAATCGTTTAGTTGTTTGGTCTGTAAAATAGCAAAAAAAAATCATATTTTTGAGTCCAAGGTGAAGTCTTCAAATGTCTTGTTTTGTCCAGTCTAAAACTCAGATATTTGGTTTAAACTGATATAAAACAGAAAATCTCTTAGTTTCAAGGAGCGTGAACAAGCACATTTTTGTATGGTGGCCCTAAGAGCTCAAACCAAAACACAAGCAATAAAACATCTTCATCAATTTGACATGATATGCACAGCATTTAAAACAAAAACGCTGCAAATACAGAAACGCTGCAAGTAGAACACAATGTAAATGAGTTTAAAAAATGTTTAATTCACTTAATAGAAATGAACTAATGTATGTTTTTTTTGTTTGTTTTTTTTGTTTCAACATTGTGATTGCATGATTGAGATCTGAATTGGTAAGTAGTAATGACTCAATGATGCAATCAGAATATTAAAGGAGAAACAAATTACACAGTTTGCTAATTTTCCATCACCACTGACTGATATTCAAATTCAGTAACTTCATGAGCCACAAACCATGGCAACAAATAACGTGTCCCAGCAGGTGTGCTGGGGCATGTTCATCACTTTTTAGTTTCCCCTGGAAACTTCTGTTGTTTTCCATTATGTTCTGTACGACTTGGAGCACTTCTGTATTTGGTTGTGTTTTCTCACTTTGCAGCGTTTTTGTTTTCTAAATGCTGTGCGTGTGCTGTCAAATAGGTAAAGATGTTTTGTCGATTTGCATGCATTTTCTCAAGTTGTCGTGCGTTGAGCTTTCAGGGCCACCGTATTTTTGGCATTTTTACTTGGAAGATCGACTTGAACGATTGAACGATTATTAAAAAAAAAAAAAAGTTCCCAATTAATTTTCTGTCAATCGACTGTTCGATTAATCGACTAATTTCCATGATAAATGGGGTGTTACCGCCTAAAGGGTATGGTCTTAATGCTAATATAATTTCAAGTGAGGAGATTGTGACTTCAGATACATTTTAACCTGCACTGGTAATATTTTGATAAAAATTCTACAGGTGGGGGGGAAATCTAAAAGGTTGATGCTAAAAACAAGTCATTGGATCACATATTTAGTATTGACATGGTCTTTCTTTCCTTCTTTGCAGGAACAAGTTTGTCGAGTTTGACATGAAGCCTGTTTGTAAAAAGTGTTATGAAAAGTTTCCTCTGGAGCTGAAGAAAAGGCTCAAGAAGCTGGCTGAGTCTTTGGGACGTAAGTGAGCTGCTTCCGGCCAAACAATCCTGGAAGTATTCCTTCTGTGTCTGTGATGGTAAAATATTCAGGAGAACTGCTGCGTTACAACACAAGGACCCAGCATTATACCAGTACACCAATATTAGTCATTTGAATCCGGGATCCATTTAAAAATACAAATATATATATATATATATATATATATATATATATATATATATATATATANTGTGGTGTTTTTTTTGCTTACTATGCAAATGTACATTTTTTAATACATTCCTAAATTGTCCAAATTTGTTATTCTCTCCTAGACATGTGGTGTCCCAGTTTATTATAAGTTTGCCATGAGCTAACTGCTATGTCTAAATCCGAATTTCCGAGTTTGGCATTAATTTGAATTACAGGTGTGCCTTGAATATATGAACTATGTGTCTTAAAATGCAAATAATGGTTAAAATGTAACTTACATACAGTTATGCCTTAGTAAATCTATCTTAATTAGACAAAGTATCTACTGAAAGCAGAATTTTATTAGACTTCCCACCTTTTTGAGATTTTATACCTCAGTATGAGTACTTACAAAGCAACCACTGTGTTCTTTAGGATATTGTAATGATGTCTCTTCTTGCGAACATGAAAAAATAAATAACAAGAAAAATTTAAAATGAGCTATTACTTGGAGCAACTCCCATCTAAAAACCACTGTTTGTGTTAATGAATATCCACCCTTGGGTGTGTTTACTCTAATACATATCAAATGGTGATGTTAAATGTACATTAGAAGTTGGTACGTAATGTTTAGAACTCTTAGTTTCTGGTGCCTCCAGTCACATCAGCCTGGCTCGACAGCTAAATAATCCACAGGTAAATATTTTATTCAAAGAATTACTCCATGACTGTTGATTTGTCAAATTGGCCCCTTAATCCCAATGTTTTGAACAGTGAGTTTGGAGAAAATATGAGATCAGAGGGTGCTATTATGATTAGAGAGACTTTAAAGTCTGTCTTTTAATGTAACTTATTGGTGTTGAGACCTTCACTATGTACTGTATGTTTTCAGTATGTATGGTAGTGTAATGGTATTGCTGTTACTGTACATGCCTGGGGTAAAAGGATTCATCTGATTATTTAACATGAACACTTTGATGTTAAAATATTAATGAGTCAACACATTGCTTGGGCTGTTCGTAAACTGGCAAAGTACCACGCAACAGAAAAATGATATTTGCTTGGATGAGCATTTTTATTATGGAACATTTGCATATACATTTCATTTGCCAGAGCTGACATTTTATTGATTTACATGAAATGGAGAATTACGCTTTACTGCAGCACATTTACTATGGTATTTGATTTTCTGCTTAATGATCAATAAAGTATTCCTAAACACATCACAGTGAATTTCAATCGATTAAATACCAAATATACCTTGTTAATGTCTGTTCAGGCTCTGAAATAGATGCAATCCTACTATGTCTCTGAATCAAAGGGATTTCCACAACCTACCTAACGTTCAGTTAATAATCTGACTTTTTTAAAGAGTTGAGGTTTTTGGAACTTGGAGCACACATTCATGATGGATAGTATAGGCACATCGCACACCTCATTATAAACATTAACTGATTCCAGAATAAAGCTACAATAAAAGTTACAGTACATACAAAAAGTGCTACCAGCCAAAACCACAACAAAAATGGAACGTGTAAAATCTACAATCAAGTTGCAATTTTGAGCATGAAGCATGAACCCTCACAGTGAAATGCACCCCGCAATTTAGATAAATATCTTCATGTGCGTACCACTGTGTGATAGAGTGAAAGACTGATAATAGAGCCTCTGAAGCTTCTTATTTTCCTACAAAAAGGCCATGTAACATGTAATTATACAGTATATTTTAATAGTACTGAAAATGACTTTAAAAGCAAGAGTAAAACAATAGTTGGTCTGCATGTTTTCTTTAGGCAACGTGTTTCACACATGGTTTCACAGCTTTATATCTTCCTGATCGTCTTCTATTTGCCACCTGTCCTTTTATAACACATTGACACAGAAAAAGAGCAGAACAGTGTTGTCTCATATTAGGCACTGAACCATAAACCAGTTAGGTTTACAAAAGCCTCTGCAATAGCAAAATAGTACGTGATGATTTTATTTCTTCATGCAAGTATGAAGCTTGTTGGTCAGTTTCCATCAGCTGTATAGTATTATTTCATCATGTCACATACTTAATGTAGTTTATCTTCTGAGTATTCACAAGTATATATGACTGAACCAGAATGCCTAAAAAAAAGAGTGATAAACCAAAACCATTCAGTCCAGTCAGGCTGCAGAATGCAGTTCAATTTGGTATTAGCTATAAACCAGTGGTTTATAGCTAATCTGAAGACATACTGTGGTGATTAATATTTGAGTAACGTGTGAGCCAGCTTAGTGTTAAACAACCAGATAAGCTAATGGTGATTCAAAACATTAATTAATTATTTTGGGGAATATATTTACTCGCGTTGAAGGTTGATACCACTCTTATGTGCTAAATATGGAGCTGGAGCCAGGAGGCGATTATCTTAGCTTAGCATAAAGACTGGGAGCAGGGGCAAACCGCTACCCTGGCTCTGTTCAAAGTTAGAAAACACGCCAAAGCCATCCATACAAAACAGAAATGTATAAAAATGTCAAGTTGTGGTTTTACTAGGAAGTACGTGTTGTAACTCTTTCTTGGCGAACGGTGGCCGGGTGCACTTATAAGTGTTAATTAGTGTGCTTTCGAGGTGTTGGTAGGTGTATTTTTAAACTTTTGACAGTGCCAAACTAATGATCTACTGGCTCTAGCTTCATATTTAGCATGCAGACATGAGTGTGGTAATGATCTTCTTACCTATCTCTTGGAAAGAAAACGAATAAGCAAATTTCCCAAAATGTTGAACTATTCCTTTAATAATTTATTAGTAACATTGACACATTTTACATACAATTTTTAGTCATGCATTGCTTTCTGTATATGATTTTTATGCACAGGTTGTGTATTTTTACTGTAATGATTGTTAATAAATGTTACACATGCAGATCATAATTTTAGGGACATCAGGCTTACTGGAAATGGATCAGATTCCTACACGCAGCTGTTACTGACTTTTAGACGAGTAATGATGGGGAACATGTTGGGTAAATCTAGGCGGCTGGTTCTGAAGTTGAGAAGGTGTTGGTGGCATGTTCTTGTATTGTGGTTGGAGATGTGGTGGTAAACCCAGGAAGTGCAGTCTGAAACATGCCCATTCACCTAAGGTCATATTTAGGAGGCCTTTAAGGTCATCTGCTTCACCAAAGACCAGTGCCAAACCATTGAGGTCATTGCTTCTTGCAATGTCAGTATACCTACTTGGGTATTTCATCCTCTCCAACTAGGAAAAAGAAGAAAATTTAAGTATCATAAACACAGAGGAGTAATATGATTTTGTTCCTAATCCTTGCTGATATGACTAACTTGATCTAAAAATCCTTTTCTGTTGCATTTGCAAGAGTCCAAGATTTGCACCATCAAATGAGTGATGAGTGTGAATAAACACATTACTTTGAATAAATAAATACTGCTTTGTTACAAAGGTACATTAAAGTTCCTTAAGATATACATGAAACGAAACCCCATTTTTGATACTGATATGGTCAGCATTTTTCAGCAAAAGCCATTCAATATATTTACATTCAGTATTTACTTCTCTATATAGTCATTTTCATTGTTAGTGCCAGAGTCTGACATTCCCGTGCTTGGTTAAAATTTCCTACCTACGCAGACGAGATTCACAGGAAATGATGCAGCATGTAATTAAGTGTTACTGTTTGTAATTTTATATCACCGATTACTGTTTGCTGTTAACTCTCCTAACTCTGTAGCTGTATTAAGATACTGTCAGTACAAACTGAACATTTCTTACTGCTGCTGCACATTAAAAGAATTCAACTGGTGACACACAGGGTTGCTTTTATTGTGAAGCAGTCACATAAAATACAATGTATTTCTCACAGAGGTTAGCGCTGACATCAGTTCATCGTTCATCAGAAATGCCTCTACAAAACGTCAATTCTCGGCATTTTTTGACAGTGCATTAGGTTTTTATATTGCAGGGAGTAAAGAAACTAGAAGGAGCAGCCACAGTGAGCTGTTGGATGAAGAGCGGCAGGCGAAATCCACTGTGCCCTCCTGCTGTGTAGAAAACTACTCGTGCCATGTGAAAATCACATTGTGGTTGCTCGTGGCATGATGGAAAAAGGGCAATTATTGACTTCTTCATTAAAACAACATGAGTTTGTTTGGCTGAACTTTAAACAGATACACCAGTTGTTCTTATGTTGTATTTCTGATAAAGTAGCTGCTCAAGAAGTGTATGCTGTAGTATTACACCGCACTTGCTGTTACCACCAGTAACAACAGGTGTTGACAAATCAACCAGGACTGAAATCTTAGAGATTATAACTTTAAAGAAGTGTCTTACCTCTTTACAAACATCCTCTGTATCCATATTGATGATAGTTGTGATTGGCAGGGGAGCTAGGTTCCTCATCCAACCAGAATCTTTCAGCCTGGATGTCCCTCTGATCTGAGCCAGCTCCTTCCTAATAGTATAATCCAGGTTCACCGTCGCCACTTCAAATACCTTCAAGTCCTTTATGGTCAATTGGAAATCTACTGCGAGAAATCTTTCAAACATCTCAGGATCTCCATCCTGCTCGAGGAGGTCCTCAATCTGTGCACTCATCACATACAGCTCTGCCCTGGACTCACTGAAGACTTCCCATAAGGTCTTTGAATCATCAATGTTGGCGACATTCTTATGATCAATATCTGCTCTCTGCTGAGCATCTTCCACGCACTGGATGATCCAGCTGAGGCGACAGGGCCACTGATTGGCCAAGACCACCCATGCTGCAATGTATTCTGGTTGTGGAAGTTCTTTATTCAAGGCCTTCATGATTATCACAGTCACTCGAATGGAGTTGATCACCCTCCTCATAGACATGGCATCATCTAACATGTACTTGTTTAGATTCCTTTCATTGCTGGTCAGGAAGCTGCTGACCAACTTCTCTACTTCCTCCGCCGTTACATCCAGTGCTGCTGTAGTTTTATCCATCAGTGGATTTGACTCTTTCATTTCCAATGCAATCTCCTCTACAGCTACACCCGAGGAAGATCTCTTTTTGAGGAACCCACTTCTACGTTTATCTTTCCTCATTCTTATATCCTCACAGATTTTTGAATTGCTAGTGAGGCTGTAAAATAACCTGCGCTTTGACTCATCGCACAGTGGTGGGACCGTGAAGGCCAGAGTCACAATGCAGTTCAGCAGTGCATAAGCTCTGTCCTCTTTGCTGAAGCAGCAATCTGCAGAGTTCACTTTCTGTACAAGAATATCTGGGTTGACGGCCAGAATGGAAATAAACGGACTTTCCTCATCTGAAAGCAGAATGTTGATGGCATCCAGAACGGCAACAATTTTCTTGGGGGAGCACCGATCCAGATTGGTGATCTTCAGTAACACTCGGATCCTTCTCCTCTCAAACACCTCCATAAACTGGATGAAGCGAGACAGAAACCACATTTCCTTCCTCACTTCGTTCATGAAGCCCAGTTGGTTGCTGACCCGGTCATTGTCCATCCCCTTCTTGATGTTCAGATCCTGGCTGAAGATTAAGTTCTTACCCATCAGAAAGGCAAACCTCAATGCGCTTGCTGCAGGGACTCCTAATGAAGCGATGACCAGGCTCTCCAGCACACCCACCTGGCCTTTTGTTCCATTCTCCCCCTCATCTGGTTTCATGTTTTCATCATGTTTGGGCAGGCCAAAAGTAAACAGGAATACCAGGATGAAAATTGGTACCAAAAGAATTAACAGGACGAGAAACCACAGAGGGCAGCAGCAAACCTTTTTGGACCTCCAATGATTAGGACCATCCTCCTCCACTATCTGAATGTTTTTATAAAAACAAAACAAAACACAGAACAAACAAGAAGCAGGTTAGACACCACTGCCATGTTTAAGCCACGCGAGTGGTACGGCTCTAGAGATGGCAATGCTGGTCAATGGTTCGTAATTTGGTCTACCACTTTGGTCCGGACTGATTGATAAATTGCCATTCAATTTTGTGCAGACATTTATGGTGCCCAGACGATGAATCTAATGACCTTTCATCTAGCGCCATCATCAGGTCAAAATTTCACTTTCTCCAATACATATCTATACTATATCGGCTAAGATTTTGAGGTGTCTGCCACAAAGACTTGACCTTCCATTCTAGTACAATGACGGTGAAGGGCATTTTGTTTGTGATGGTCGAAGCATCAAAAATTCACGTTTGTGCAACTGAACAGTGATGTGCCTTTGCAGAAACACAACACACCTTGCTTTCATCAGTTTTCACCGGGCACAATTTTCTATCAAAGGTAAAAACAGAGGCTGGATACAATACTTTGTTTTATAACCAAATACTTGCTAAACTAGTGACATTCCCATCACCCTTAGCTGTACATGTTTAGTGCCAATTAGCACATTAGTTAACATGCTAGACTAAGTTGGTGAACATAACCTACACATCAGAATGTCGACATTGTCGTTATGAGTATGTGAGCATGCATTTAGCTCAAAGCACAGCTGTACCTGAGTACAGCCACACAGAGCTGCTGGCATGGCTGTACTGTAGACTCTGTTTAATAACTGAGAAAAGTTAAGACAACTCACAAACCTTCTTCTTGATTTCCTCCTCTTCATCATGTTGAGCCACACGGTAGAGTGCAAGCTGTAATTTCCCAAAGTTAATCTGCATGGCATGAAACAGCCGTATGACTAACCCGGCCCAAAGCAGGTCACTGCCTGCAAAATGCCAGGCACTAAAATGCACAGAAATGAACCTGATGTTATGGTACTGCTGGTTCTCCGTAGTCCAAATGGGCTTGTAGAAGAGCAGTCGGCCAATGAGCGCTAGAAAGCCAGTAAATGAAGGCTTAACTGAGCGAGGCCTGGATCTTCCTTTGTATTCCTGCTCAGCCTCCTGCTTCAAGTACTCTGAAGAGACAAAACATTGATAATATTTACATTTAGGATAAATCATTTAGCTGGGTTGGGGCATATGTGAATCAAGGCTTGTAGTTATAGAAGTTATAGAGTTAGTTATAGTGGTAGTTATAGAAATAAGTTGAAAGTGAATTACTTATTTGGCTCTCGCCACCTCTGATAAAATGCCCTGGAAATGGCACTGAACCCAAAACACGTTCCAGGGAAAATAATTAGCCTGACTTTTCTGCAGGAATACATAGTCACATGCAAAGGATTGTGCTTTTTCAAATGGTCAAAGCAAGATGCACAATAAAAAATTCTAATGTAGAGTTATTGAATAACAGTATTTATTATCTGTCTTGCCACACCTTGAAGTTTTATTATTGCGTGGACATTAATATGTGAAGATAAAGCCTGGTCCAACATGTGCAATACTGTTTGCCAAGGTTTTCAAAAAAAACCAAATCATGACAACTCTATACATCAAGACCTTCTGGGTAACACAAAGAAACAACCTTAAGCTTGTCTTTTCTATTGGAGGCCTCCAATGAATGGAGTACATGCTCCATTCAGTCTGTTCAATGTCACTTGTGTATAAAAGGAAAACCTGTATTTTCGTGTTTGAGTCTTAACATATTTTGTGCGTATTTTTCGTGTGTGTTTTTCATCCTTACATTTTTCAAAGTTCAAGGTGGCATCTGTTTGTCCATCATTCACGAGGTAAAAGTATGCTTATAATTTTGCAGACATTGGTTTAAACTGTAATTTGATGCTGTATATTTTGCTTACATGGCGATTGTTTGGACACAGTGGTATGTACAGCCTCTGAAAGGGTATTTTTAAGGCAACGACTTGTAATTACCATTATTTACTATACATCCCATATGACATAGATGTGTGCTAAGTCAGTGCAAGAATTTGCCACAGCATTTTTATTGTTAACAGGTGCAGTTTCTACAGTCAACATACCATAGTTTCACAAACTGCGGTCATGTTTACAGTGAACATTGTGGAGTGAACACTAAAAACATAAACAATGTTGTGTAAAAAATTTGAAGTTTAGGTTTTACGTTTGTTGCCAACATCAAAACCTTGTAACATCTTATAGTTCTTGCCCAAAGACTGTAGAAACTGTCTTTACGTGGTTGATCAAAGCAAGAGCCATCCAGCAGACAAAAGAGACCACATGCTGGGGTACAGAGAGAGTGTTAACATACCTTCCATTTGTACGAGGATCATGTTAATTCGATTCTGACATGAAGAGTAGAGTCCTACAGTTGTAGGTGATGAAACTTTTGTCAGGGTCTTGGACAGCGCATAGGCATAAATATCATCTGAAACGAGATTTTAAAGAAAAATAAAAACACTTTTCACTTTGTATCCCCATACATTTTATCCACTGAGTGTTCTGAGAGCAAAAACATTACAAGTAACCTAAGTCGGAAGATTATTTGACATACCTATTCAGAGAACGTCTCACATTTAAACTGAGAGAGCTGGATCTCTGGTAGACACGCTCACAGGATTAATTATTATAGAAGGTTCTTGATTGAAGGCAAATATGTTTTTCTTATTTAAGCTCACCAATGCTGAACTAAACTGCAACGACAGTGCAGGAACATGATGCTTGTTCATTTAGGCATTAATAAGGTTAGCGTTTGCACTCATTTCAGGAAAATGTGTTCACAGATGAGCATGTCTGTGAGCATTTACATTTTCAGAGTAAAACAGGAAATAAAAATGGAGCCCTTGAACAGGAGTTCAAGGAGTTAGAATTGAATATTCTATTGTACAGTATGCTATATACTCTATAGGCTATAATGTAGGTTACATTAAACTTAAACGTGGTACATCTGTAGGCCTGTCACTTAAGCAACTGCATTTGTCATCGATAGTTATTTCAAAAACAAAAACAAAAAAAAGACTCACTTGCCCTCACTGGCAATGTGTGTGTGTGCTCTATAGTGTCAAAACAATAACAACAAATGAATAGGCCCATGTGGATTAATGTAGCGGGTAAAACAAAAACAACTAACTCATCCCTTTTACAATTATAATTATATCCTTGTCACTTCCCAGTTTAACAATAGCCAATTGTCTCCTCAGCATAAAGGTATAGCCTGTAAACCTTAATTATCCACAGTCCAGTCAGCAACAGCCAGTTACAGTGTGGAACATGATTCAATCAGTTGTAAATAATCATAGTAGCCTATAGACATAAATACTGCCATATATGCTAACTGATTAATGACAACCAATTAAAAACAAAACAGTCATAGAGAAGGTGTTTCAAGAAAAAATACAAACCAACCATGACTGCTAAGAGCAGCATGAGGGGAAAAAGTGAAATTGAAAAGGAAATTGATAGAGGCTGGACACTATGTGCAGGTGCCTGATTCAAACATTATAAGAATTTACACTCCGTTCATGATAATGTTCACAGACAAGAGTCTATAAGCATTTAATTAACAAGGTGAAAATAAAAGTGAAAATGGAGGAGAGAAAATTGCCACGTATGAGCCATTACCTTCAGATAATAACTTGACTTTTGTTGGCTGAGACATGATGACTGTGTGGTGGGACATGCAGCTTTCACAGAAAATCTCTGACCTGTGAAGAAATAGAAACAGCAGGGACCTCAGAGCGCAGGCAGTGGAGGGGTGTGGGCACGCCTGTGCTTTCTGTTTAGCTACAGGTCCCTCCTCGCTTTCCTCCTTCACATTTCTTCCTCACGTCGATGCGACGGTGGAGTAATCATAATCACTAAATGGGACACCATGTGCAACTTCTGTTGATTTTTAAAAAATCCAGTGTATGGTGAGAATACATATCCTATAAGGTGTGGAAATACTTTAACAGTTTTAAAGAAAAACACTGGACACCTAATGCACAATTATGTATTCTGCTCTAATACGAATCACAGATTGTGACTGAATAGAAATAACACCAACATCTGTTTATTACTGAGGGCAGGACATGGGGCAGGAATTAAAACATCTATAAATACTTTGGATAAAAGTGTTGTATTTGGAATGCAGGTACAGTGTCATTTTAGCAGTAATACAGTAGCTGCTGCAACTCAACAATAGTATTTGCACCTCATCTCGACCCAGAGTGAACTGAGAGAAATAGTAGACAAAGTTGTGAAAGTGCACGAGCGAGAACTTGAGGAAGCTTGAAACAGTTGGTGTAAAAAGTGTTGGAAAATACAGACACACTGAATTATGTCTGAGCACACAAAGCTGCTTTCAGTCACCAGTGAGGGGAGCTTAAATGCAAAAACTTACTGATTTGGACACTGGCAGTGTTGATTCAGCACACTCAGTTTAACTTGAGGATTTGGTGTTAAAGATTTGTTTGTATATGTACTAAACACCTGTACAGCTAAATGGAAAGCACCACATGTGGGATGAATGTCCTTAAAGGTGCTTACATAGCACAAAAACAGAAATCCACAACCCACAGTGATTGTCTTTTTCTTTGACTGACAGGCATTTAAGTGAATTGTTTTAAGATGATATCCTGACATTCATGCATGGGTATGCACCCTCCCAGAGTTTTAGCATTACCTTTTGCCTGCTGGCAACATAGTTTCTCTTTGTGTTCTTGCCTGCACATGCCTAATAGATTCACTGACAGTCTGACAGACCAAGTACAAAACAGAGTTACACAAATACTTATTAACTTATTTTGATAACGTTTATGTTAAACTTTTATGGTGCAACCTGTGATCAGTGTGCACAAAAGGATGCAAATGTAAAACTTCTGTAATTATGCCATAAGCGCCCATAAAACAATGACTGACGTGTTATTCCTGGGTAGAAATGTGTTACTGATGACACAAGCTTACCTGGTTACTTTCCAAATGTCACTTCTGATCTTTAATTTGACTCA
Organism: Maccullochella peelii; assembly: GCA_002120245.1. NCBI lineage: Eukaryota > Metazoa > Chordata > Actinopteri > Centrarchiformes > Percichthyidae > Maccullochella > Maccullochella peelii. The sequence goes on from LKNJ01000597.1 coordinate 235,064, forward strand.
TCTTGAATCGCTACTTTTAACGGATCCAGAAAACAGAGAGGACTATGCAGCAGCAGCTAAGGCGTAGTGAACCTTACACCACCAAGACCTCTGTGCAGTAAAACTTTACACACTGATAAGAACACTGATGGGGGTGGGGGGGAGGCACCTTATAACCACAGGCTATGTCAGTAGGCTTGGACACTCTCCAGGAAGTGAGGTCACATACAAGATGAAATTATTTCTGAGACATGGAGCTGTACATTTCTTCCATTCTCCTTTTCCAATCCGTTATCCCATACTCCTTCTCCCAATCTTCTCTCTATTCATAGAATCTGAGTGAAGTGGGTAGTTTCGGAAAGCATTACGAGGTAGAAAAATCCCCATTCTTGCAATAGCTTCTGGCATTCACTGTCCAACTTTTTCAGTCCATGGAAAAATGGAACAAATGAGTGATTTCATGCTGGAGCGTGGGGTCTGCATGATTCATGAACTGAATTCCTAGTTTGGAGTCCCTCAGGTTGAGAATGGCTGGATTGCTCTTCCTGGCTTGAACTGACATGCATAGCAGTCAAGATGCCAAAGCAGCAGCACCAAAGCCTTTTTTGCCCAGAGCAGGACTTGTTATGACATAACTGGTTAGTCAAGCTTTGAAAAACAAGCTAGGAGCCTAATTTCCCTTGGCACATTTACATTTTATTTTGGATTAGCCTACTTTTACCATCTGGTGTCGCAGTGTACCTCACATCACAAGTCCTTCACATACAAATAAACTTTGTGGAGTAAATCATGTCAAGATGGCTTTTAATAGATACATGTCCAATGTTGCAATTAAAGCATGTACACAGCTCCTTTTACATGTGCATCTTGGTTGAAATGACGCGATTTTGCATTAAGCTTGTCTTTTTGTAGACAGATGTCAACTCATGGCTCCTATTGCATATAAAAATACATCTTAAAACATACTGGTGTAATCATAGATCAATACTAACACAGACCTCTGTGTGCACGCTTATGTTCAGGTACATAACCTTTGGCTTTAGAAGCAGGCAGGTTTTATGGTAAATACTTTATTTTTTAAATTTGATTTAGGTGATATTGAAGATTGAAAAAGTCTGTTTCATGTTTTAATTCTCATTCCTTCATTTCAGTCCTTCACTTTTGACGAGTTCTTCTGGATGGACTTGAGTTGGGTTTTAGGATGGGAACTTTTTTTGTGACAGATTTTATTCATTGAGCTTGGGATGGAAGACAAAATTCTTTGTTTGCAGTGTAACATTAAATGTTTCAGCAAGTCCACATGGGCTGGGCACAATACATACCATAACTACTGTAACTAGCTATACTTTTTAAAATTACAACCACGCATTTGGTGTCAACACTGTATACAACCTCACACACAAGCATCTGGGAGCAAAATACTTGATTTTTAGGCTAGTTGCTGAAATGAAGTTTAATTAGTGTACGTCTGATAAAGATTTAAAGTGCTTGGCCTGAGGGTGACTAATTCTGTCTTTACTCCGAGTACCTGATTGTTCAACTACTTTAATTAACTTGACTGTCATAGAGAGAGTGAGGGTGTGTGTGCATGCGTGTGTGTGTGTGTGTGTGTGTGTGTGTGTGTGTGTGTGTGAGAGAGAGAGAGGTTCTCAGTTATTGCTTGGCCAGAAGACTTTTGCAAAGCAATACTGAATGAATTGAATCGTATCTCCTCTTCTATGAACCCTCACCACACCTCGCCCTTTCGCCACATAAACCTTGCAATTAAGGTTAATGAATTCACCTTCATGATTAATCCGAGATAGGTATCAGACACAGATAAATTATATTTCAGGATTGGGCAGACTTGGAGTGATTTGCTAAAGGCAAGGGGAAATTAAACTAATATTGTAATATGTTAGGCTCAGGGGATGACAATTATTAGTCAGATAATGTGAGATATACTGTATGTATTTTTTCAATCATGTTATAAACTAACACACCCACAGAGGGCGCTAAAGTATTGTGCATGACGGCAGGACAATGACATTTGATCAGCCGCCCTTCATCACACGTCTCCGCTCTATTTGGTATGTAGGAGCAGACCCAACAGTGAAGGAGGCATTTACTGAAAATGGGGTGCGGTCAAGAGCTTAAGATGTGCTAGAAATTCTCTTGGATGGGCTGATGATCATTTAATGTAAATCAGTAACTGCAGCGCACAGAGCACACACACACACACACACGCACGCACACACACGGTAATATCTATCTGCCTTTATTCCTTATCCATTCTTCCTAAGGGCAGACAAGCTTCAGTATTGACATGAAGTCTGACACCAGACCTAATTGGCCTCAAGACCTCTTGTTGGTGTGATCTATTGATCAGTCTCACTGCAGATGTTGCTAAGTCACAGGGAAAGGACAGAGAAATGGCCAGATATACTGAAAGTAAGCACTGCCAAATCTGGGCATGATGTCTTAAGCTTTGCGGCTCCCTCTGCAGAGCTGTGCAGCAAGCAAAGATGATGGTAGGGTCCTCACCCTAAGGTGCAGGGGTCCAGATCCTTGCCACAAGCTGATTCACACACACTGATTGTCCTTTATTGTTACCAAGGGGATGACGGCACCAACAAATGGAGGTTTCTGAATGCTCTGACCCCCAAAGATCTATAGACACTGTCTGCTTTAACAATCCCACCAGAGACAGCGAGATGAAAACTCCTCCACACTCGCAAGATACGCTTTTTGTTTGATACCTCTGCGGCACATATTAGGAGGGTGAAAAAAAGGCAGCTATGAGATTGCCACAGAAGAGCCCTTCTGGGGCAGGGGTGAGTGAAAAGGTATGCATGCTGATCTTATATCTATCAGCGCAAACACCCTATACATGATTATTTTTGCCTGCACCTTCAACCTCCATTCACATTCAGATCCCAAATCACGTCATCTCATTCTCATACATTTCCATTTCGACTCCTCATCCTCTCCCTTCTCAAGCAGTACAGCCATTTCAATGTAAATAGTGTCTCTGCTTATCTGCCTCTTAATCCTCCTCCCTCATTCTGTACAGCCTTCCTTTAAATCCTGGAAAAAAAACTTATAAGAGAAACATGCGTATGTTTATGAGGCCTGCCACACAATATGTCCTTCATTCCCTCATAAAAGGCAATACATTCTTCTTTAAATTTCCTATTCTCTCTTGTGTGTGAAAGCTGTATTCTCATATGGTATTACATTTATGATGCATGCCAAGGCTTACAATTTTCCATCTCCTCTGCAGCACACTGCAAGTAACCAGAGCTGTCCAAAAGTCATGGCTGTGACAATGCCGATCATTATACATTTTTCTTCCTGTGTGGCTGCCTCTCTGTATTCCTCTCCATGAAATCTGTCTTTATCCCGCCATGTGAGAGTATAGCTTCCAGGTTCATACTGAGCTCTTCTCTGAGCCAGTGGTGTTGAAATGAGTGTCCACTCTTGGACCTTTTCACCAGCACGCAAACTTACACGCATGTGTGCACACATTCACGCCAACCCACTGATCCTGCCTGCTGTTTTATTGTCAATATCAGTCAGCTCAGGGGTTGTAGGGGTTGATGGCTGTTGACAGGGGCTGGATTGTTGAGGTAAAGATGATGGCAGTGCTTGCAGGGATAGAATAGCTGTATCTTGAGACCCCTTGGAAGGTGTTATTAGGCTGTTATGAAATCTGCTCTCTATCAGACCTTCACTGAAGCAATGAGAAGGATATAGCTGCAAAGTACAAGTGTTGAGCCTCTCCCTTCCTCCTATAGCTTCCTCTTATCTACCTCCTGCTTCCTCCTCTCAAACACAAACACACACATTTCTCTTTAGCATCGTACCACCTGTGTTTTTCAGCCAACACAGCCTGCAGTCTACCTGCCTATTTGCACGAAGGTATTGCTTTATCATACAAGAAAGGGCACTAATCTTGTTTGTTTTATATTTCATGAACATATACACCTCAAGGCGCGCAGCATGCACTGCATCATGACACCAGAACCTGCTGTCAGGTTGCTCAAAAGCTCCTGACAAGATACCTGAGCACACACACAGATCATCCCAGCACATGCGAGAGAGAGAGAGAACTGCTGTGAAACATAGTGATGTATCAGCCATTAGAAGAAAGTGAATGTGCACACGTGTGCTGCACACAATGTGGAAGGAGAGCATGTGCATGGCACTTCAGTTTGAACGATACACATATTTGTGTATCATAATAAGTCAGCAAGATCAAGCAAAAAAAGCTGTTAAATTGATATTTTGAGTGTATCCATAGCACAGAAGAACAAAAGTCAACACTCTGGGTATTTCACTTTTGCATGTATGCTTTTCTTTGATGAGGTTGTTTAACTTTACAACACAGAAGTGTTTTGTGTATTTCAACCTTTTTGCTCCGGTCATTATCACACATCTCTGGATCTCTGGAGTTTTTGGTTTTTTTTTGCCATGCTAGCGGTGGGGCTCTAGAGATGTTGGTCTGTCAGTCGGTCCACCACTTCGGTCCAGACTGAAATACCTCAACAACTATTGGATGCATTGCCACGAAATTTTGTACAGATATTCATGACCCCCAGAGGATGAATCCTAATGACTTTGGGGATCCTCTGACTTTTAATCTATTGCCACCATATGCCAACTATTGAATGGATTGCCATGAAATTTGGTTCAAACATGTTCCTCTCAGGATAAATTGTACAAACTTTGATAATTCCTTAACTTTTCCTATAGCGCCATCGTCCCATCAAAATGTTAATTTGTCCAGTACTTTGGTTTATGACCAAATATCTACAAAATTAATGACATTCCCATCAGCCTCAGCTGTACTTTGTGTTTAGTGCTAATTAGCAAATATTAGCAACAACACACTAAACTAAGATGGTACACATTGTAAACATTGCACTTGCTAAACATCAGCATGTTAGCATTTAGCTCAAAGCACCGAGCTGCTAGAATGGCTGTAGACTCTTAGTCTTGTTTAAATCTATAAGGAACTTCAGTACATAAAAGTCAACGTGTAAATGCCTCTGATGTGCAGAGAGAATGTGTAAAGATCTAGCTTCTCAAACCACCTCAAGAGGCGGCGAGGGGTGCTTTGGACGGGATAAAGTGTAAACGCAAAATCAATGAACACACAGCAACAACACAACCTGAATAAATGTTGACGACTTTGATGTATTGTCTGCCCTTTTCTGTATTTGCCCACATTGCAATAAAACATACACAACAATGTCCATGTGTGATTAGTAATGTGATTGAAATTGACCAGCTGGGGCCTGCGGTGTGTTCCTGACACATTTTGAAATAAAAGAATAAGTGCTGGCATTGTTATGGCCTCTGCAGAGGCAATGTTAATAACAAAGAGTAATCACTTTGCATTTGCTGTAGAAAAGACTGTCAGGCTGGCAATTGTACCTATTTGAATTTTGAAAAGGAAAGAGTAATCTGATTTCACAAGGATAGGTAAAAAGCAGCTTTAATGCATGTTGTTTGAGAAATGTGACATAGACATAATAAGGTGTAAATGAGATTTGAAGGAAGTAGTAGTGACATGTGGGAGTTGCACAGGTATGTGTGTTATTCTTTTGACAGGAGAAAAACAGGTTACATCCACTCATCAAAACACAATTTGTCACCCAAACACACACACACACAAACACACACACACACACACACACACACAAACATGCATATGGAGATTTCTGCAGAGACATCAAGATGTAATAATGTCTTCTTATTCAGTGCAAAGGTTCTGTCTGCTTTCTTTTAGCTGTTGCATTTATTATAAAGTATTCAGATGTCAGTTCTGTTTACACGGTGCACAGATGCAGCAGCCATTCAAACATCCAGGCGGGAGAAAGGCAATAGGTGGACACAGAAATCTTAGCGTGAATGTGAATCTGATTTGTGAGACAAGAATCATTTAAAGTGACTCTCGGAGCTCGTTCTAAACCCCTTCTGTCAGCTGTGAGAGAGCCCGCTCTAATCCATTGTCACTGGGTGGATTAATTTGCATAATTCCACTATTGTGCAGTCCCAGATCTTTTTCTGTCTCCTCCTTCACAAGCAAAAAGAAGAAGGAAAAAGGAAAAAAAAAAGGAGACTCTCAAACCGTTGCTACTTGTTGCTTTGGAAACAGGGGTGGAAAAGCGAAGAGAAGTACAGTAGGGCAAGAATGAGGGAACTGGCAGAAGAGAAAGGACTCAGTGGTGCAAGGGTGTAAAGAGGAGGGGAAAGAAAGAGGGAAGACTGATAGAGAGAAGAGGGGAAACTACTGTTCAGTGAATGGAATACAGAGCAATTTTCTGTTACTTAAAAAGCCATTTATCTATGTCGACAGTCTATTAGTCATGTATTCGAGTGTGACCCCCCTGCACACACACACACACACACACACACACACACACACACACACACACACTACTACCCTCGATCACACCCACAATGTGTGTGTCACTGTTTGCGTGTTGTTGTGTGTCTGTGTGTATGATAAGGCTGTATTGCTTTTTCCTCCAGGGAGGGGAGCTGGAGGGAACAGAGGCAGTGCTAAATTGCACAGATAAGATCAATATGTAGTTAAGGGGTGGAGCTGCGCCTTTCAGAATGAACACTGTAAAATATTCCATTAGCCCTACGCAGCGTTAAATGGATTATTCTTAAAATGTTATCTGGAGAGCTTATCCGTCAAAGAATAAAATTTTAGGACAATCACTCATTACTCAGTGATTACTTTTTCCTTTTTTTTCCTTTCAGAGTGCGCACAGGAAAGGTAAGTTACAATGAGACTGTCTTCCCAAGAAAAACAACAGCACCAGTTGCAAATGCCCAACGTCAAACGATTGTTCCCTAACCTTAACAACGTTGTTTTTGTACCTAAACCTAACCAAGCATTGCGTTATCACGTCACAAAATGCTTATGTGTTGCTCTGGAGGGCAGTTGTAGTTTGTCATTTAAAGAGGAACACATTTTTTGTCTGTAATCACCTCGGTTCTTGTTAGTGTGTTAATATGTTAACACAGGTGATTTTAACACATATTTTGTGCAAAAAACACTTTTGTTGCTCAAAACTAGCTGGTATGCGTCTCCTTGTTGTTGAAAGGTTGATATCTGTGATGTAATCTTATTTTGCGATGCATTGTCCGTTCTTTGTGACTACCACATTATTAAACTTTTTTATGGTTATGTTTTGGTACTGGCAACGTTTGGTTAAGGTTAGGGAAACATTGGGATCTGGTTTAAAGGTGTGGTAGGCAGTATTTTTTTGGCGTCATTGG
>LKNJ01000598.1:0-57330 GCA_002120245.1 Maccullochella peelii
TCCCTCATCTTTTTAAGTGGGAGAACTTGCACAATTGGTGGCTGACTAAATACTTTTTTGCCCCACTGTATAAGTTGAACTGCTGGACAACAGGTGTTTCCTGCTTCACTGTAAAGTCCATTCTCAGTGGATGTGCGCTGGAGGCTTCAAATTTCCACATCATACTATTCAAGTTGAACAGTGGGCCAGGATTGGCTTCCAAACTATTTGTGATGTCACAAATCATGCTTGTAAGCCCACCCCTGAAAATGGGATTTAGGTGAACCCATATAACCACATTTTTTGCATATCTACTTCTATGTTTTACAGTAGGTTTAAAATTTTCAACAATCACCTTTTAAAGATAAGATGGTGTTATCCTTTTTTGAAATTGCCACCAAATCCCATAAAATGACCAAAATCAACAATGTGTTAGGCTCTCTCTCAAAATTTTCCTTATCCTGGCAGCTGCACTCACTTACAAGCCCTTTTATTCAAACTGAAGACATTCATCTTAAAAAAAAAGTCAAATATATAGTTTCATTTTTTAAAAGCCTAAGTAATTTTCTAAAATCATTGGGCACCGTAGTTCTTAGCAAATGTTACAGGAGTAAATAGTGCATTAGTTGGGAACTATTTTTGGTCGTGGATTAATACACATGTGCTCTAGTGAGTGTTTATGGTAGCAAGTGCCCATGTTCATTGTAATAAAGTGTCACCCACCTCATTGATGCATTCTTAATAGTATTTGGACAACAATGGAGCTCAATGGCACAGAGGAATAAGCTATATCAGGCTTTGACTATACAGGTAATACTTAGTAGTATAGTAGGATCAATTAATTGGTGGTTTTGGTCTTTTTCATGGTTTTTGTTAACAAAAATATGAAATATGGCCAGCCTTATCCTTTAAAGCCTGTGTGGCTTCTGACAGTATTTCCAACCTAAGTGTAGGTCTCTGTTAGTAGTTTGCAGGGGAGGCCAAAAACCAGAGGAGACTGGGCCTTGCAATCAGGGCCCCTTGATTTTAGATTGACATGTTGGAGGAGATCAACTTAGCTAGTTCTTTATCTCCATTTAAGTCTCTTTTAAAAATACATTATTTTATATTTCCCCTCTTGATTGATTGTTTTTTATGCTGCATCTTGACAGAAAGCTGGAAGATAAGCTGCACTGTTGTTCTAAAATCCATTTCTGTAGCATAAAGGAAGAATAAATATGAAAAGCATGAATCAGTGAGTGTGATATAATGTGACACAGGAAGTCAAGATAGCATAAAACAATGGCTGCACTTTGTTGCAATGCATTGGATGACTGAAAGGGTTGAACTCATACAGGAGGTATGCCTGCATCTGCGATGCCAATGCCTGCATCTTGAAGCTGACCACATACCACTTCATCTTTCAACCACCTACTTAGTACATAGACTAGCCGTCTATATCTCTCTCTCTCTCTCTCTAAAACAATCTAATCCCATTGAAGGCGCCTGAGGCATCACAGTCAATTCACTAATATGGTTACCTGCAGGGGAGTGTGGATGATGAACCACGCTCTCCTCCGTACCCCTCTTCTCTCTCTTTCACACACAAACACAAGCGATAAACTATAATAGATGGGCTGCCAGTCTCTGAGACACTGACACGGATCCATTTCCCCTGAGATACAAACTACAGCATATATAGTGTGAGAAACGAGAGTGGGGAGTTAGAAGGAGCAATGAAAAAATGCCTTGCTCCGATAATAAAACCACCATTAAGACGCAGAAGAGTGCATCACACTGCAGTTAAAACCTCACTGGAATGGCATGCAAACACTGACTGCTTAACAATAGCGACAGTATCCCCCAAACTAGCTATTAAAAGCCAAACACCTCTTAATGGAAGATGGTGCACAAACAGGAAGGACACACTAACAAAACCTGCATGCATTCATTCGTTGTAAACTACGTTTACACCACACAGGCTCTCAACAGCAGCATTGTAACCTTTAGAAACTGAGTGTGCGCACTGGAATGCAATGGAAGTTGGTAAAAAAACAAAATGCATTAATCGCCTGCAGAGAGGAGTTGATGCTCTAGATTCTATCGAGCAACAACTCATGCCCTTAAGTTACAAATTCGCATTAATCCAGGCAACACCCCAGCTATCTGTCTCACTCGCATGAACACCACCTCTCTTTCTATCTTACATTCTCTTCCTGCTGCCCACATGCACCCTCGGATGCACGTGCACAATTCAACATGGATCACTAAAGCTGGGTTAGTCGTGTGGGTGAATTTGCCTTGTTTGTAAAAGAAAAGATGTCAATCTGCAACCGAATCAAAGTGGTGTTTGATCACCACAGCTGAACTTTTGCCTCAGCACTGCTAGCATGTCTGTAGACTTTTAGTCTTGTTACATGTGTGTTTTTGGTTTATTTATTTCCTCTGCTGATTTCAAAGATGAATCATATGAGCCTGGACATACCGAACATGTTAGAGATTTGTGCATTAAGTATTAACTATACAATCGAGGACTATACGAACACTGACCGTCTTTTATTTTACAGTTAACCCCCAAGTGTACAAGCTCCCCAATCTGGTGTCAAGTGTCATTAAATCAGAAGACCTCAATATACAAAGACATTTGCGTGAAGCCCCATGTTCGACAGTAGTTTGATTCGGTTTCTATACTGCCATTTGAAGAGGCACAAGAAAAGAGTGAGTGCATGTGTATGAGTGCATCAATTCCTCATAGCCCTCTGTTTCCTGTCAGGAGTAATGAACTGAGAGGTTGGTATTTGGCTTGAGGAAAACAGAGCTACTGTGTGAATCAGCTCCGGCCTGGAGGGCATTCAGGACAATTTGCACACAAACACAGGCATCATTTGCTTACATTAACATTTTTCACGGTAGCCAAGAATGTTCATTAGCAGCTAGGTGGGGTGAAATCTCAACAGCATGACATAAACTACTCTATACGGTCAAGGTAAGAAAAAATGCAGTCAAAATTGTCTGCTGAACTCATTTTAAAGCAAATTTAGCTGCGCATTTGTACGTACATGTGGGCTGTTTTGACAAAGGAAGCTGCTGATAGTGACTGTGGATGTTCATTTGAAATCATTCTGTGACTTCCTGCTTCTTTGCATATTTCCTAGTATCTCATCCAAAATGCTTTACTCACACCTGGGCAAGATCACTGTATGGACTGAGGACGACAGAAGGAAAGGGGCTGAAAAAGGGAAATGTGAAGGAAGAGAGGGGGTGAAGGAAATGAAAACCAGGAAAGGAGAGTGGCGATAATACTTTTTTTGCATTCATTTGAATGTCTATCAAGTCAGGCAATAGATAGGAGAGGAGGAGAAGAGTGAGAGTGGGTGCGAGAGGACAGAGTGAGAGTACGTCTGTGTTGTGTCAGCTGCCATCTGTGTGTCAGAGCACATCACAGAAACTGTGAGGCGTGTGCCCACACCTCCACTATCACCCTGCTGTCTGTTCGGCACCAACACTGGCACATACACATGTCTCCAAACCACCAACATCACTCTTTTTCTCAGACTCGCACACTTTTGGTTACATTTTGCCAGCACTTTGACATATGCACACATACAGTACATGCAATCAGGTTCAGGTTCAGGTTCCTTTATTTGTACCCGTAGGTAGATTTGTTTTGCAGTTCAGAAGAGTTTAAAGACAGACATTTCTCCCAAAAAAACAAATTCACACATTTAAACACTTTCTCACCGACACAGANACAGATAAATTCATAAGACTAAAAAGCCTCCCCTTACATTAAAAGTCACCCCGACATAAAACAGAGAGAACAACAGTAAGTTTTAACAAAGTTTTAAGGTTTGTAAAGTGCAAAAGCTTCAGCATTTTTATTTGCCCAATTAATCGCTACCGGTACAAAGCTGTTTTTATATCGCTTAGACCTGCTTCTCGGTACAATGAACCTCTGTCCAGATGGGAGGAGCATAAATTCACTGTGTAGGGGGTGTGAGATATCACACATATCATCTGTACCTGTCTAAGATACAGGGTTGCAATGTTAACCTGTGACCCCCCCCGTCAACTTATTGGCCCATTTAACGATTTGGTTCAGACAGTTCCTACTCTTTAGACGAGTATTTCCAAACCATGACACTAAGGCAAAACATAAAATCGATTCAATAAAAGTATGACAGAACATGGTCATCAAGGTATTGTCAATATGTAGTTTTGACAACTTCCTTAGACAGGACAGACGCTGCCCTTTTTTGCACAGGGATTCACAATTCTCTTCAAATGACAATTTTGAATCAATAATTGTCCCTGGGTACTTGTAAGAATCTACACATTCCACTGTTTGACCTTTAATAGTTGTAACATCGTATGTGTGGTGGTGTTTTCTAAAATCAATTATCTCTTTAGTCTTTGATAAATTTAATTGAAGGTAAGACTCCTCACACCACGTGATAAAATTATCGATAACCGGGCCATGTCCAGTCTCATTGTCCTGGAGCAGACTGACAACAACAGAATCGTCCGCATACTTCAGAACAGTCCTGTTTGGCAACTTACTCTGACACGGTTGTGTAGAGAATATATAACAAGGACGAGAGCACACATCCTTGTGGAGAGCCCGTAGAGGAGTTAGCTCGGTCAGACAGCATGCCATTTACTGCAATTGCTTTCAATCCACGGTGAGTGAATGAGTGAACCAATCGCAAGCCTTTTGGTCTACTGAGGGCCCCCTCAAAACACCTGTATCTCTGTATTTTCTATAACGAATTTATCCTTCTTTGATTGAATATCTTTATATCTGAAGGACTGGAACCAAAACCATTGGTATTTTAATGCCCTGCAATTTCACTGATGTGTTGATGTACAGAAGTTGTCAAACGTAGCAGGAGTAACACAAACTCACTTTTTGCTATGCTCCATTTCACAAACGACAGCTTTACGCAAATTGTCAGCGATGAAAACAAAAACAGCAGCTTTCTGACAACTAATTTGAACTTGTTTGTATGCACCTCTGTTTCCCATGTTGATTTTCTCTGCATGTGACAGCTGTTTGTACCTGTGTTCTCTCTCCTGGGGTTGCTAATCAATGTCTGATGGTGAAACCTACTGAATCCTACCCTGTAGAGGAAAGGCTCAGCGCTGCTCAGAAATGTAAATATTTGGGTACTTGCATCCTATAGGAATCTATAGGAATCAATTTGCTGACATGCTTGCAGCTTAATCTGGGAAACTGAAAAGAAGACATACCAGTCGCTCTTCATTTTAGCACACCACATTAATGACTCTGTACTTTCCTTAGCTCCTGCTAGCATCAGCCTCCAAACTAAAAGCATTAGGATGCATTAGCTATTTGTAAATCAGTGTGTTTGTTTTTCCTTCCAAATTATTAGTAGCTACTTGCTAGCTACTAACTACCAATCCATATTAACTCGGGTGGCACCATTAAAACTGGAAATGTCTTAGCTACTAAAGACTTTTGTAATGTGTAAATATGTTGCTAGGAAACATCTGTAGCACGGTCCAATCAAAAGCTATCACCTTTCTAAACAGGAATCCACTGTAGCACCACAAGCTAACTGCCAAAAATAACCGTTTTAAGGGGGCAAATAAGCAATCCTTTATATTACTTATTTACTTTTTGTCTATATATGCATACATGTAAAAATACTATGTCTCCGAGTTAGTAATCATGCAGGTTAGAATGAGTAGGAACGATTATGCTAACCTAGCTGACGTTATTCTAATTAGACACTCTAATGTAATCTAAAATCTTCCCAGTTTACATCATGAATCATTATTAAACTGCATTTTGATGTGTCAGACAATTTTCCTTTTTTACAATCTAAATGAGTCATATATTACCAAGCCAGATATGGTCAATTACACCTGGCAGTTAGTGCGTGTACACAACAAATAACTAATCTCCACGTAAGAACTAGTTTGTGTGGTGCAACCTGATTTAATTTAGTCATGTGTAAATCTCTTCTTAGAAGTAAACACTTAGTATTGTTGGGACTAGGTTACATTTAAACTTTGAAAGAGCTGGTCTCTGCACATTTTTGGCTTGTGACCCCTTTTAAAGTTTGTTTTATTCGAAGGATTTTCAGATGAGTAAAGAGGTAAAAGTAATCAGTTTTTTGCAAAAACAGCTAACTTATCCCTTAAATATTATCCCTTTAATCATTCTGCGACTCATTAGATTTATCTTGAGGCCCCTTGAAGGGTCTTGACCCCCCAATTGGGAGCCACTGATTTAACCTTTGACACACTTCCACATTCATGAACTCCCAAATCTCTCTCATTCCCCTCAAGGGCAGAGCCATATTGCTTGTTATTTGCTCATAATACACACATTTGACAGACTGTATATGATGACATCTGGGGATCTAATGGAGTCTTGCTATCCGTATGGATGGCCTCGGAGTGTGTTCATCTGACAGACTGAAGTCAAGGTCAGCCAAAAGACAGACACACACACACACACACACACACACACACACACACACACACACAACAACACTCCAGACTATGGCAGCATTTACAAGCACAGATGGACACAGACCTGTCACCTCAGTGTCACCTTCAGCTAATCCTTGCGAGACAGAGAGAATCCATCCACTGGCCACACAGATTTACCCATAATCCCTGTGAATGAACTCATTCAGAGCAGAAGTAAGCTTCCTCAATGTGTCAATCTGTCCATATATGTGTCCACACGCATATTCCGTATAAACTGCAGATAGATAAAATGCAGATATGCTATACAATACTTGTGTAAACTTAAAAAAGGCACCTTGAAAGACTATCAAAAAGAGAATTTAGGGAGCCATGATAATAGTGAGTGAGTGTTCTTTTAGTGTGTGTGTGTGTGTGTGTGCAGACGCAGATTTAATTGGATGGGAATGTCACGTAGGACAGGGAACATGAGTGCTGCCGGTGGTGTAGGTCGTACACCAATTACTGCTCCACGCTCTTCAAAACTAGACGGGTGATGGAAGACTGAGACCCCACTTCATTACCAAAGTAAGCCCTTGTGTTGATAGCAGCCATGTAGGGCAGCATTGTGGGGTGTGGGGTGGTGGTGGTGGGGGGTTAAAATTAAAATTGACACCCAAATTGCTGGGGAGAAAGTGGCTGCAGCCAAAGCTTGAGGTTTGATTGCTCAGTTGTGGGTGTAAGAAGCTACAAACTGTGTCATGTAACATGTAGCCATTGCAAAAAATGGAGTATGTCACTGCTGGCTAGTATGTAAACAGTGACACTAAATGAAAAGGTTTCATTAAGAACGGTTCATTAAGTTTCCTGCAACATTACTCCATATAAGTTTGGGCTGTAAGATAACTAGAGTCTATGCTAAAATATTTGAAAATAATTAATGTAGGGACAGCCTTGAGCTTGCTGTTATATATACATACATAAAGTTTGTATGTATGTATAAAGTATTTGAAAAAAGGAATAATAAATGATTCCCATTTTTGCCAGTTAAAATAAAATTAAACTCTTACTGGTGCACACACACTAGGAAAACACCTGCACAGAAGTTGAAAACAGCACTGTGTCTGCACTTATCTCGTGTTGATGTGAGCACCTTCACCTTGGGCGTACACACACACACACACACACACACACACACGACAAATCTATATATAACAACTAATCCTCCCACCTCCAGTGTTGACCCCTCCCTGGGTGCCGGCGAGGTGCAGTGTCTGGATATTGCGATGGTTTGTCAGGGCTATGCTTTCTAAAGGTCAGTCGCTGCTTCCTCCTGCGGGGGGACGACGAACTGACTGCCAACACCTCGGCGGCATCTGTCACATCCTAACTACTGATAATTAGCAAGCAACATACTGCTGCAGCCTGAATGACTGCATGAATGACTGGGAGACTGGGTGGCAGCCTGATGTGAGAGCGAAAGACGGGGATACAAGGGGCATATAAGTTATAAGTGTGTGATTGCCTGTGTGTTTTTGACAGAGAGAGATGGAACGTCAAAGAGAGAAAAAGAGGATAGAACGGGGCACAGAAGCAGAAAGAAGGCGAGAGAAAAATGACCTGCCTGTTGGTAAAGGCTGGAAATTGTCCTAAGTGGCAGCCCATCGGTTATCAACGAGGTGGAAGCATATACAGCTCGTACTACTCATTACCTGCGGCCTCTCTCTGCCTTTTCCTAATACCATCCCCGAGCACACCTGCCGCTGCACGGCAATGTTTCTCTATAACTGTCACGCACACACACTCATGCATGCGCACACACGCGCTCTTTGCATCATCCACCTCCATGTCTCTGAGACCTCAGCGCCCCATTAGAAGACAATGAAGAGGAGACACTGTCTTTGCTCGAGCATGTCAGACAGATTCCACATCACCGGCCTTGCAGACCCCAAATGCACCCATCATCTCCTGCCCACCTAATCAGCGCTGTGAAGAGACGGAGGGAGCAATGGGACAGAAGGTGCAGGAGAGGTTGGGGATTGTGGTTAAAAGAGGAAACAAGGGGGAGGATAGAGGGAGGAGAGGAGGCATGGAGAGGGAGAAATATGAGAGAGACGTGATGATCTGCCTGATTTGGGCCTACTTTCTTTCAGCCGTGTAGCTTCAAAATCACAGAGACACAGCAGCTCCTCCATAGAGCTGGGAAATGACTGTGCATGTGCATACAGTACACAAAAAATCACATAGGCTTACAGGTAGAATAAGTTCTTAATGAACTACTCAGGTTGTTTTAATCATGCCACTAATGACTGCCCAGTGTGTGCTTTTAGCGCCTTCACTACAAATCGTGTACACTTTATATTTTTGCTGATCACTTTCAGTGCATGCTGTACAGTGGTGGAACAATAGGTTTCAAATTCAGCAAGTTTCAAGATCAGTTAGACTCGTTTCAATCATAGTGAACATCTGCATTTTTTTTTTTGTCGTTGTTGCATTGTATTTAGGTCTGCAGCTACCAATTATTTTCATTAGCCATTCATGTGCAGATCAAAAATTCGCCAATGAATCAATTGTTTAGTCTTTAAAATGTCAGAAAACCCCCCCAAAAGAAATGCCACACAGTGTGTGGTGAAAAAAAAAAAAAAAAAGAGAAAAGCAACTAATCTTCAGATTTGAGAAGCTGGAATCAGGTTTTCATAGGACTTAACAAATGAGTTAAACAATTAATTGATTATTAAAATTATTGGTAATTAATATTCTGTCAATCAACAAATTGATTGACTAATCATGTCAGCACTGATGCTAATTATGTGTTTAGGAGAAGATTAATTTAAAAAGTCTGCACTGCATTACCTGATAACTGTAATGTAACAAAAATGAATGCAGCCCTGATGTTCACTGTGATGGATTACACAACACAAATAAATTTCAAGAGTTTGCCAACACATTTTCATATTGTGGTAGAATTAAAGGAAACCAATGAATGTCTGGTAGTAAAAAAAAAAAAAAAAAAAAAAAAAACTAAGCTGTGATGTAAACAGGCTTACTGATACATTAGCTGTAACATGCTAAGGAAAAAAGTGAGCAGGACAGAGAGACATGGAGACATGAGAAGTGAAAATCGACACTGACATTTCAGAAGGGAAAGGGGTGCTATTGAGGGGCAATGAGGGTGTATGCGAGTGTAAATGCAGGGGAGGGATGGTGGGTGGAGGGCGGTGGTGTCTGGGGTAGGGTTGGAGTTTGAAATGGTGCCTTGACAGCGCAGTAGGGACCAGCGCTGTGAAGTTGGTTAATCCTGAGGAGCAGGGGATTAGCTCGGCAGGGAGGAACCGCCTTGGCAGGGGGGCTCTGGGAGCCTGTTGTCCCTGACCACAGTGCCATGCTGCGGGGCTACCGAGGCCGGCTGTCCCCCTGCCCACCCCTTAACCCCCTCCAAAACTAGCTCCAGGCACTGTCTGACCTAGTACTTGGAAACTGATATACACAGTAAAACACACATAGACATATAAAGGACATACACAACAGCTCATCAGTTCATTATTGCTGTAGAGAGGCTGGAGGGGCTGGGCGAGAAGAGTGAGGGTGTCTTCACATGAGCCCATTGGTTCCAGTGTGACTGATTGTGCAGAGCTCACAGGGCCACCTGGGGGCTGCTGCATCTACACAGTCCTCTTCTCCCGTATCCCGTCAGCTCGGTGCTGCTAAACTCTTCTTGGCTCGCTCCACTTCTCTCTCTCCTTCCCTCTTTCTTGACTCTTTCGCTGCAGGGTCCCGAACACCTGGGGCTGCAGAACGGCGGGGCGCTCCGTTGTTATTAGCATCATCACCCTGCTGATTATTTCCCCACTGTCTCCAAAAGAGAGTGCTGTTGGGCAGGGAGCTGAAATTATAAAAGAAGGGCCTCCATCTCCAAGTCACTTGGGTTTTATGTGAGAGAGCTGCCTGTATGCATGTAGTGTGTGTGTGTTTATGCATCTGTATTCAGGGTGTAACATCTAGAGGTGGATGGCATTATGTGTGAGCTAAGTAAGTTTGAATGGACTGGACCGGTGTTGATCTCCTCTTTCTGGCTGCATGACAGCTTCTTTTTGCCTGCAGACAAAGGAGCAGATCCCGTCAGCCAGGAGGCAAAACGTGCTTCACCACAACTCAAAGCACAGCTGTAGCCTCTGAGTGCGACGTGGGGTCTCTCCCACCCCTGGTGTCCCACAGAAGGGGACCTTTCTCTGGGTGACTGGCAACCCAGCGTGCACACCACCCGCGGACATCAAGTACTTAAGGACTTGTCAGTTCACGGAGCAGCCCACAGAAGACTTCAACTCTGTGCAGCGTGACGCATGATGAAACCTCCCGCTGGAATCTCCATTTTGTTGTATGTTCTTGGTCATGGTTGAGTTGATGAAATTTCCCAGGAGCCATTGGATGCTCCTCCGCAAGGTCTTTCAGGCATTGCGTTTCACCTCCTGCATCAGATTGGGAAACAGCCCATTATGCTGGTCGAAAGTATAACACCACTTAAAATTCCATAATAACCGTCCAGCATATTATAGTTCAAGAGGTCTGAGAGAAAATCTCTGCTACTGTCCCTCCTCTTGGCTCCGTTTTCAGGATTCAGAAAATCTATCCTGTGATGGGAGACTTTGGCCAATCATAGGTTATTTCAGAGAGATGGTATTGACTGAGCTACAAATGCAGATGCGCGTGCACGTCCCTTCAGATGGTGAAAGCCTGATTCACTGGCGGAAAATCCTGCAATTTGTGAAGAATTTCCAGCACCTCCTTTGTCTACAGCGGCGTATATACAAAACAACACGTCCCGGCTCCACACGGAGCTTTGGGCTCTTTATGTTCGATGCCATGGTGCTCGTATCGCTGTGGCAAAGAGGCATGATGACAAACAGTGGGGAATAACTTTTGAGGGGGGACAGTGGTGTGTTTATGGTGTTCTAGCCTCTCATCCCGCTGCTGGACGGCGTTGCAGCTGCCTCTGAAGCCTGGGGCGCTCTGCAGCTGCGAAGTGCTGGAGTCGAAGTTGTGAGTTTGGTGGGAGGGGCTTAGCGGAGTGATACAAGGCAGCAGAGAGAGGCGGAAGGTTTGGCGTAGGTGTAGATTTTCCCAACCCCAGCTTTAATGAGAAAGTAAAACTCATGAAATAGATGGAGCAGGGTTGTGTTAAAGAGTAGGATAAAGCCATTGGTTAAGAGCAAGGCTGACCACTCTAGAGGAGCTCAACAACACCTTCAATAAATATGCACAGTGGTAAAGTGCAGGAACAAATTAGCCAGCTAACGAACATGAACAATGGAGCTTTCTCCACGGATTTTACAGGCACATTATGTATTTATGTATTGCAAACTAGAAGGTTATTTTAGCTTGAAAAGCCATAAAAAAGCCAGAAAACATAATCTTTGCAAATTGCTCTTCTCTCCTCGATACGTGTTAGCCAAACAACAACATCCCTGATGAGAAAAGCTAGTTGCTGTACTCAGTGTCATGTTGCTAACAGTCTTCATGCAATATTAACTTGCAATAGAACTTGGAGGACGCACAAACCTGTGCATAGAGTGCAATAAATAAAACAAAACCATCTGTGATTGACACATCATTAGACACCCATGAATTATTCAATATCTGCAATCATATTGGTTTGCCAAAGGATCAACATACTGAGGAGCATGCAGGCCCAGAGTACCTGATTGCAAGTTAAAAGCCTCCCGAACTCGACTGCACCCATTCCTAAAAATCTGTCAGTCATTAGTGTAGAGAGCGGAGACAGGAATAAGCCTGCTCGGTCCTCTGAGTGTTGATTTGGACCTCCTGCTGTTCCCAAAGAAAGGCTGCATCCTACTAGCTTAGAGATGGCTCTGATTGAAGACATAATTGTGAATGTAGGTGAATTTCATGGTTAGGAGCGTGAAACCCTCAGTGAGATGGATGGAGAGATGGGGAGTGAGGGAGGCAGTAAAAGGACTGCAAATTAGGAGTCAGGGTGCTGAGAGCCAGAGCTGGAAGGTAAGAAACCTCAGCTGAGACCGGCTGATATATATGCAGACCCACAGACGGACACACAAATAAACACAAGTGTGTGCACAGAGGCATACATATGTACATATACTCAAGGTACAATAAGTGCGGGAACACACAAGTGCGCACAGAAATGTAGACGCATACACAATGAAAAAGGTTGGCTGCGCGTGTAAACAATCTCTGCATCAATCGCTCTATGAGCGGAGCAAATCAACTCTGGCTGTCGCACCGTTTCATGCCATTCCCCAGCCTTCAGATACAATCCCCACCAGCCATCTGCATATCAAACAAGGCAGCCATTCACATACATTGACTAATGATTTCTGAATGTTATTAGCTCTCCATATTACAACTGCACTTCAGACCTGCAGTTCTTCTTCCTTGTGCGGAGGAGACAAAAAAAGGCTCGAGTGACAGTTCCCTTATCTCCATTGGCCAGGGTTTAGTCCTGCTGTGGACTGGCGGCCTCCCTATTGGAGTCTCTACTATCTTTAGAGTTTTGGCCCAACAATACTGAGTTGCAGTAGAGCCAACTGTGTCTCAGAGCAGAGTCACACCTGCCAAATCTGGTGGTTAGCTACAAAATAAGGGATCAGCAGTTAATGGGGCTCATTTATCAAAGCAGATATGAACAAATGCCTTCAGAAATGGCTGAAAGTGATTTGACATTGACTTTTTTTTTTTTAGCTATGAGATTTATATAATGATTCTTGTGTAAACTTTATGATCATCAGTTAAAATATGAATTTTCAAGGTCAAAAAAGTCAATGTATGCAGAAGCATGCAATGCAAACTTAAGACACTCATGCGTAGCAGCAGGAGCAATGCGAAGATTTAAAAAAAATAAATAAATCAAGAAGCAGGTAGACAATAAATCTTTCCAATTGTGCTTTTGTGTTGTGTCTTGTTACAAAAAAATTATTTGAGGAATTAGATAAACTCCTGTTTATGAGTCTTATGAAATAAGCTGCTGCTCTTCCCCAAGCTGTTGAAATTGTGTATGATTTACAGCACCTGTCTTTTGAGTTGATTTGACAGACCAGCTGCCAGCTGCCTGTCACACATCTCCAGTAGTGCCACAAATCCTCCTTAAGCTTTGAAATTCCTTATTCTTCCTTTGCAAAACAAACATGCATATTCAGGTGAAAAACTCACCCCCATATGGTTTCCTTCACATTGTTTAAACATTTTCATCTTGGAATACACTATTATTAAGAACCCAGTCCCATCAGTTTCAAAATAAATTCAGTCAAATTTACTGATGTATTTTTTGTTGTTCATGACAAAGATGACCATCTATGGTGTCTTTGTTGTCACTTAATTCCATCATTGCTTTACATTACAACAGAGATAAATTACTCTCAACAAGTGGTGCAGCTCTTCAGCTAAAATGGTTTAAAATGAGAGCTTCTTAAAGTGGTAGTAATATTGCTCAAAGGTGTAAATGTGCATTATGGCTTGAACATGCAAGCCCTAATGAATACCATGTTGTTCAAAGCCTTGTTTCACAAACTTAACAAAGAAAAGATGTGTGTTCTCTCTAGAGGCATATGGATTGATATCTGAATGTTGAGTGAGACAATATCTTCCAGTCCATTTCCTATTGTAACAGTGAAAATATCACTGGATAATGTGTTTCTTATTGAAAATGTTACCAATTACCAATGGTGGGGATGCAATTTCCTCTTCCCAACCAAGTATTTTTGCAGAGAATATTGCAGACACCGAACAGGTTTTATCTGCAGGACGCAAAATCCTATCCTTTGTTATCCCCCCCCCCCCCAACAGCTGTCACCTTCTTCACATTAAATATCGTTAGATGTTCTGGTCTCCATAAAGGTGCATGCAGCTCACACAGCCAGAGTTTGACAGTTGATTAATCTACAATTCATCAACAAAGTCGATGGTAAAGGTATTCACAGCAGGTCAATACATCTTGTCAGAAAATAGGTAGACTATCCTAATAACACATTTTGAATGGAAATCTGAACCGATGAATAATGCATTTGTAATCATTATAAAAAAGCTAACTCAAAAAAATCAATTCCAATGTAATACTTCATCAGGCATACCAGTTACAAGAATATCAGACATAGGCCTAAATTCCCCTGTCTCGGTCTGTGCCCTCTCTAGAAGCATAAACCTCCACGTATTTAAGAATTCTATTCCCAGAATAGTGGGTCTTAAAACCGTCTGACTCACTTTTGACTCTTGCTCCACATAGTGGTTTCTGAAAAAGACAAAATAAAAACCTGGGTTGCTTAGAAACAAGCCCGTTGACTGCTCCAACAATTTGCCAAAACAGCTTGAGAGACCTGCTTTTACATGATAAGGCTGCAAAATACGACCCTGACCCCATGTTACAAATGGTTTGCTTCAGCCCGAGCACCATACATTTTCTTTCTAACTATTAAGAGTTCAACTATTTTGTTCGTTTTGTTGTTTTATTCTCTCTTAGCCTTTGCAGCCTTCGAGAGTGCAGCGCTAGGGCAGTAATACCAAGTAGAAGAGGCCTCTGGCAGTTCTTGGATAGAGGCAAAGTAGGTTAAAGTTTTACGGTGCTGATAATTGAGTCCAGTTGCTGAGGGCCTCGGAGAAGCTTCATGATTGCACAAAAATGCACACAAGGGCACAGACAGAGAGACACATACAAACACATCACACGGCGAAACGCTTATTTCTTTGGAGCCGTGAATGCCCCAGATGCACTGGCAGCTCTCAAATTAAGCAGCTCGGAGACAGAGGAATCAAATGCGTTTCCATTATGGGGCAAATATTCCATCTACCCCCTGACATAACGACACTGTATGGCAGCATTATGGGGAAATATCAAATTAGGCTGTTTCATTTGGAGGACTGTTGTGCATTGCGAACAGCTTTGGAGATCAATTGAGCTGCTAGGTAATGAGCGGCAGCGGCCTGCTCTAATATACTCAGTAATGTTCTTTTGATTGCTTTGGTTAATCTCGCTCTGCCGTGCAGGGGAAGTAGCCCACCCTCTCTGCTGAAACTCGCTCCTCAGCCCAGGTTAGAGGGAAAAATAAGAAATGGGGAGCAGTGTTACAAAAGTCAAGCGATATGAATCAGATTATTAAATCTGTACAATCTCTTTTCATGTTTTATCCCACTAGGAGTTCATTATACTTCATGAGGACACTACATATGTCTGGTTAAATTCTGCAGAGTTAAAAAAACAAAAAAACAAAAACAAAAAACCCCCCAGAAAAAATAAGACCCAGCTGAATAGGCCACAGTGGACGACCTTCAAATGAAGTGTCGGTGATGTGTCGATGCTAAAGTGGATGGAATCAGACACAGTATACCACTCTGCTCTCTGAAAGCAAATCCTCTCACTTATGCACCACTCACAAACAAGTAAGAGGCGCTCTGTCGCTCCACAACAACACTCACAGCTGTGACCATTTAATATGCTCTGGCTCAGATTCATTCCTCTGCACCTTTTACTCTCACAGAAAATGCTAACAAACCTGTCCAACCACTTTTGCAATATGCTGCACCGCACTACTGCTTGCCACACCATCTGCCACGTTTCGCTGCGCAGGGTGAATATTTATTTGCTCAAACTGGATTGCTCAGCATCCACCTACTTTTGCAAGTTCATCCGCACGCGCTCTCTGGGATGGCTGTCGAATCGGGGTTAGAGCTGCATGGGAATGTGCAGTCACCAGCTGGGAGCCGCTGGAGGTGTCTGCTGTTTGGAGACAGGCTTGCTGTTGATTTTGCATGACTCTTACCTCTCTACATGGTCCAGGTTCCCTGATACGCCTAGTCCTCCGATGGTGTAAAGTTTGCCGTCGTATACTAGGCTATTGTGTCTGCAGCGAGCCACTGTCATCCGGGACACCAGATTCCAGTTGTCCAGCAGGGACATGTAACACCATACATCAGCCACCATCACGCCAGACTCTGTGCCACCTGAAATATATAAACAATAAGGTTTTATTAAAGTGGGTATGAAGGTTGATTATAAGGGTGTTTCCACTGTAGGAACTTTTCCAGGGAACCAAGAACCTTTTGAGGAACTCAGGAACTTTACATGGGATTTGACCGGAAAAAAATCACTAAATTTACGTCCTGTAGGATAGCTTCAAGTGTAAAAAAAAAGTCCCTGCTTCAGAAGGAGGTACTTTCCAGTGGTTCAGGAACTATCAGGAGGGAGTATTAAGGGCTGGATGTTACTGATTGGTCAAACACAGATGCCGCAGCTGATTAAAATTGAGTACTCTTCATTTACAAAATAAGGAAGTACTGGATGACTAGTATCAAGTTTAGTATTTAGTATCAAGATGAGGGATGGACATTTCTCTTAATGTCTATTAAAATTAAAAACAGGTATATTGTCAGCTTCCCCATAGCTAATAGATGCAATGTAGTTACGTTTTAAAAAAGAAAAACAAAACATAAACACTTAGTGGATCGTCTACTTTGGAGTAATGCACTCTGGAGTTTTTAGTCAGTTTTCCAAGTCTTTGTTCATTCATTTCATCCACTCAAACATACAGTAAAAGTAATGCCATATTAAATACAAAGAACAACAGGATGACTATTCCCTTGTGCGTTTCAGTTTCATTTTTTAATCCATCATCAGTTCTTCACTGGAGTGCAAAAGGACCTTTTGGCTCCTCGTTCAGTTTCTGTAGCTCTTCAGTACTTGGAACCATTAGGTTAAAAAGGGCTATATGACTTCTACACGTTGCACGTACACATGCAACACTTTGGCATAAGTAGTAGTTTTTCGTTCTTTCTTCAAACAATTTTCTATTCAATACTGAAATCTCCACTCCTGATATGGTGTTCTTAAAAAAAGTGACACACTTTGACATCTTTAACTGACTGAAAGTTGTTTGCTACTGTGTTGACTAGTCAACCAGCCAAACATCAAAACTGTATTTGTTTCAGCTCTCTTCAAAGCAGCCCTGTTAGCTATGTAGTTTGACATGTAACACCAGCTGTGACTCAGTGACCCTGTGAGGAAGGTTACAGACCGGAGCCTGTTGATTGGCTAGCTAGAACACCTCTGATTTCTCCACTGGCTGCCTGACTCCCAGCGGACACATGCAGACCTGTTCCAATGCCCAAACACAAATTTACATTTATATGAAAAGAGGGATAGGAAAGGTACATGCAGGACAAATCCTGCTGCATTTCCACGGAGCAATGTCAAGGTCTAAGTGCCGTACAGGATTCTCACACAAATGGACTGTGGAGGGAGAAATTCAGTCTACCTCTGGAGGAGCAACTTAAAGGTGTCTCATAGAGGGAGTCACAGAGTGCACAGTGTGCCACTATAGAACAAAATAAACTGCAGAACACTGCAGCGACTGTAAAGCCAGACAGAGAAAAAAAGTCAACTTCAAAAAAATGCTCCACAGCAGATAAATAGGATAGACATTCTATACAAAAAGGACTCTTCAGAAACAACATTAAGGTTGTCTGCAGTGTTGGGCAGAGCCACGCTTTCAAAGCAACAGATGAGTAAGCTTTGAGGGAAGCCACCCTTTTAAAACTCTAACAGTTTCATAAAGGTCACTAGAAGTTGGCGATGGCCTGGGTAGCTTCACCTTGTTGAATCATATCTGTCATAGAGTAAAAAGGTCTCACTAAGAGATCATAAATGTCAAGTGTGGAGACCTTTGTTAGGACTCATTATGATGAAAATGGAATTCCATAATTGGCTTTTCTTTATGTAAAACCATAATGTTTTTTTACCTTTAAGAAAATTGTAAAAAAAAAAAAAAAAAAGTGAGGAAATATCTGTTCATCACCTCTTCATATCAAGACTGAAAACTTTGGGGAATGTTGAGGAGTTTTATTATCATTATCAGAGTAAGAGTTTACAGCCATGCTAGCAAGCTCTGTGTGGTGCTTTGAGCTAAATGCTAATGTCAGCATGTTATCATGTTGATGTTTAGCAGATATGTTTTCCACTTCAGCAGGCTAAAATTTGCTAAGTAGAAAACACAAGTACAGCTGAGGCTGACGTATGGAATCTGATGTGTCAATAAAATCAAACTTCTTGAATATCAAACAAAAATAAGAATTTGAGAGAGAATACATCTCACTGAAGCAAAGAAATCTCAAAAGTAAAAAACTTATAACATGCAAATAAATTGTTTGTGTAATTGTGTAAACTATTGGTCTTTAACCATTTTGAACACATCCTTTTGTTAACAGCTCCCTGAGCTTCTCTCTCACTGATCAGACTTTTGCCCTCACTGTCGGCTTTGTGGTTACTCTGTCAGCTCTCGTTTGCGCTGCCCGATTTTCTGTTTGCAGTTCTGACACAAAGCTCTCGCGTGGGCAGGTTTTTTTAAGGGGTGCTTAGTCATAAACAAAAGCATTGGACAAACCGAAATTTTATTAAATTAAAAAGTTATTATAATTCATCCATAGGGGAACATGAATTTGTGTACCAAATCCCATGGCAATAACAGTTGAGATATTTCAATCTGGACCAAAGTGGTGGGCGGGCCGACCGACCGAGAGACTGACATTGCCATCCATAGACCCGCTAGCGTGGCAAGAAACTATGTACGTACAGCAAAATAAATTAGCCTTAATTAGTAAGAACATAACAACAGCTTGCCCAACTGTGTCAATCTAAAGACTACATTGAGGTCAATAAGTGTTTTTACATTTGAACCAATTGTATGATGATGTACTGAATTTGTTTTGTTTTTACTTCTAAAAGTTAACATGAAATGTTCCTGGATGCAGGAATAACCTTTCACTACTGCAGTGTGATAAACTGATGGCATCTACCGTCATCTGCTCCTGCTCTGTGCCACTAAATGACTGCGACAGGAAAGCTACAATTGTGCTGCTGGAGCGGGCGATTTAGCTCACCTGACAGGTAGATGTTGTCTCCTGCCGAGATGACACTGAAGAACTCGCGGTCGTAGAAGGGCAGGCTGGCCAGCGGGTACCACTTACTGTTCTGGGGGTTAAAACAGGTGACTGCTGTCAGGGAGCGCTGGTTCATCCCAATTGCCTGACGCCCTCCCACCAGAACTATCACCTCCGCTACACCTAGAGTACAAAGGAACAGGAGGAGGGTGAAGGAAGAGGATGATGGGGGTGGACAAAGGAAAGACATGGGAAAAAGCAGGCCATCAGGGAAGGTTTCCACCAGTAAATAAGGGCCAAGATTGAATCACAGCCTATTTGAGACGCCTCAGTGCTGCAGTAACTAACAGGAATAATGTTTTGTGGCATGTTGCTTGACGTTTAAGTATTTTTACATGGCTTTCAAGAGCAAGGTGAACAGTTTCATAAATTTAATAATGGCAACATTAGTAAAAACCCATTGCATTTTCAGAAAAGAACCTTGATGCGAGAAAACTGACAAACACAACCAGACATAGATTACAAGTCTGCTGTTTTGAATTCAGCAGGCCTTGGCTGTCCCTAAGTCAATATGCTTGTTGGGAAATGCAAAACAAAATGCAAAATAGAAGTTTCCTCTTGGTCACAGGAAAATACAGCATCAAATGGGAAAGTATAACTCAATTAACAAGACTGATGGGGCTGCCATGGGTTTGGTTGCTGCCCAGCTCTCTTATTCTCCCTTCCTACACATAATACAAGCACTAACCTGCACACTCACAGTGAAACATACAGTACACTGTTTGGGCATGACATAAGAGAATCGCAAAATCAATAGGTGGGGATCAATTTGTGTACATTTGTACGTGGATATGTGTCCTGTCTCATATACACACACATTCTCTGAGGACCTTGTGTGATTAAGAAGATACTTGAAACACATTCAGCACTCATCGCTATTACTCCTCACCCGATCTCTGCTCTCAGACACGCATGCACACACACAGAGCTGCTGGATAAAGACACCAGTGATCCAAAACACACAAACAGGTTGGCAGGCTGCCACATGTGTGTCTCAGGTCCTCTCAGTCTTCAGCAGCAGGCTCCAGTGAGCAGGCAAGACGACGAGCCGCCAGACAGAAATGAGCTGTGTGTTTGTAAGCAGCAGGCAGGCGGGCAGAGGGAGGCGAGCCAGGGAGGGAGAGGAGGGCGATAGCGAGAGAGAGAGAGAAAAACAAAGAGGGAATGAAAGAGAAAAGAAAGTAGGAGAAGAGGGAAAGCTACACTAATCCAGGCGAACCACTGGTTCACCTGCTAGGATCGATACTTTTCCACACAGGCACATCCATAGGTGGCTGTCTTTTCCTCGTGTCCCCCCCCCTTTTATTTTTTCTTCAACGTCTCTTTTTCTTTCAAATCTTGTAAAACAGAGCTTTTCTCTAGGAAGAGGAAAAAGGGTAAAAGAGGAGAAAGATACAAAAACTACAATGGGCTTTGCTGAGGCTGAGCAAACAGACAGAGCAGTAAGCACTGCCTCAGACATATCGTGGACATACAGCTTAGACTTAGTGGACAGCTTAAAGCTGGCTGGCTCCTTTCCTCTGAGATTCTGAGAATGTGTTCCTCTGCATAGGACGAAAAAGAAAGTGATGGCTCAAGGAGAAATTGTGACAGTGTCACTGCGAAGATGAAGGTTCGGTACACAAGCTAAAAAAAGGACAATCGTGACAAAATGTGGAAGGCGTAGGAGTCGTCCACATTGCCGCCCTTCCTGGCAGCGTGTAAAAGATGTGTGAACTTGGAGCACTGCTAAAACAGATTTGAGTTGAATTCGTTCCCATCATGGGCTCGTTTTCACAGCTTCATGGCATCACGCCCCAGACTGCAAGCCTCAAACGGCCCTCAAGACCTCCAACAGACCTTGACTATGCAGCTAATAAATGGGACTGTAGTTTTATAGGACAGTCACAGCTACAGCGGCTGTTCTTTGAGAAAAATTTAAGTGAAAACAGGCTCTTTGTCTTCCCTTTCATGAGCCTCCAACCATACCGACGCACACACATTAATTATATTGACGTTGCTCTGCTATTGTTCTTTCTTTGGATTAGTTTGCTGCGATTGCTGTACGTGTTTGTACTCCATTTCTCTTTATAACAAGTTATTTTTTTCAACTTTATTGGATTTTAAAAGTTTGCCTGTTGCCTTTATAGGATTATATTTTTCATCTAGTTTCATCTCTCCTTTTCTTTCATCCTATTAGCTGTCTCAGTTTGTTGATACTGCCTCAATCAACTTGGCAAAGTTCCTGTGTCTATGTCTGAGACAATTTGAGATTTTCTTTTTTTCCCCATTACATCAATCAATGATCTACTGTTTAAAGTTTGTTTTAATATCTCTAATAGGTCCATGTCGTTCAAGAAGAAATATCAAATTCTATTCCATCTTAAAAAATGGTTTAGGATGTACAAATACTACATTTCCTGATGCTGCAGGTTTGTTGGATTTTTTTTTTCCACTTTAGTCTGACAATGTAAACACAAAAAGACTGACAAAAGAAAAAAAAGTGCAATTTCTTTTGTTGTTTTTCTACATAGAATGTCTCATCTGCCAAACTAACTAGAGCCCCCACAGTGTCTAATTAGGCCAACTTTAGCAATTTCACATGCTGCTTCAACGTGCCGCATTGTACGTCTGTGCATATACAGGTATTTATTATCACCAAGTGCACATGTGCAGGGTTGTTCTCAGTGCTTTCCGCTTGGCCAGACACGTCAGGGAGAGTCCACATCTGGGCGTTGAGGCTGCTGCGCTGCTCTGACCCCTGAAGCCCTGAACACATTCACAAGCTAACACAACCCAACACTGGCCTGTCAGAACGCAACAAAACAGGAGAGCGGCATTGCTGACGGGGAGTCACAGCATCGGATCAGATAGCTGCGAGGGTGTGTGTATGTATGTGTGTGTGTATGTGAGCTTTTCCTCCAAAACAAAGCCTCACAGGGATGGCTGTCAGTCAGTTGGAGGTTTGATGGGAGTTTGGTAGAGGGATGAAGGGATGGAGGATCGAAGGATGGAGACGAGTGGTTGGGGATAAAGGGATAACCAAGTCTTGACAGCTCTTGTTTTTTTTTTTTTACTGACGGAATTTAAACCCATGGCAGTTTGGGGAGAAAATGTCTCCTTCTCCTGGTTGTTACTGACCTTTTGTTACATTTCTGGTATATTCTTAACATATCTATATTCAGGAAAAATCAACTGAGCACAAGTTTTGAGAAACACCCTGCTTAGCAGAAACATATATAACCAAACTACCTGTACAATGCTACCTTGTACAACCACAATCTTTTAATTTTGGCTACTGTGCAGGCTCTACAGGAAGTGTGTTGTTTGTAACTCTAGGCTGCCACTGTTAATCTTGTTTTGCACTTTGATAAAAGTACTGTATTTATTTAAAATCACACTAAAATGTGTAATAAAGACAAGCTAGCCTGTGACAATACAGGCTAGCCAAACACTACCAGTGTTGCCAACTCTCATACTTCTGGCGTGAGACACACGCTTCCACCTTCAGTCTCACGCTCTCACGCTGCCCAAACAGTTCTCACACCAAAACACTGCCACAGCAACAGATATGAACAGGCGAATGTACGTACTGCTGGTTACGTACTGTAACCCCCATTCTACGAGTATGGGCTCTTAAATTACTCTCTGTTTGGTCCGCGATCAGTGCGCGATGCTCATCGCTGTGTTGATTNGACAGCTGTTCTGGCAGAAAACCCTGCGCGGAGCCCAGAAGGCGTTCAAGCAAGCCAGTGAGTGAGTGAAAGAGTGTCTGTTCATGTAAGTATTTGGCTTAGTGAGTGTGTGTGTTCATGTGTAGATTTGTGTGTGTGTGTGTGTGTGTGTGTGTGTGTTCATGTATTGGCTATGTGTCTGGAGCAGGATAGGTTCTTGTGTTCTTTTGTTTCTTTTTGTTTATTTCTGGTTCTTGCTACAACATTCAATAAAACGGTGTAGTTTTGATATTGGAAACAACACGTTTTTGACTTTCAATAGTGAACGAACCTGTGTGCCCTTTATTGGGTTAGTGTTTGTCTAATATTGTGAAATTGTGAGTATTTCCCCAGGGTGGCGTAGTCAGGCTATATCCTTAAATCTTAGAATATTAGGTCCCGCTCCCGCCACATGTGTGAGGTGCATACTTTTTTAAACCCTGATGGTGAATTGAGTTCAAATATGTGCACGTGATAAAGTGCGCATGCATAACAATCTCACTCCAGCCAGGTACCCAAAGTTGGCAACCCTGACATAACTGGTCTACGGTGCAGTTGTGCCATTAAACCTGCATTAACTGATTTTTGTGGCCACTTAGGGGCAGCGGAAACACAACCCTGACATATTATCACCACCAAGTTGATATAGCTACATTGTTAGCGAGCAGTTGCTAATTTATACGGACAACAGCAGACAAGGAGCAGCATTAGCATTCATTTGTAGTCTTGTTTGTGTTCACCAGATGAATGTCCAATATTCACTCTCCTTTTAGCTCTGGATGGACTTCCTTTGTCTGCCTGCCATTTTGTGCAGCGCAGGTGGTGTTTTTCACTGAAAAAGCTGCCTGCTACATCTTGAAATGACCCTGATAACAGCGGTGAGAGTTAGCCAAAACAGTAAAGTTGCAGGAAGTAAAACCAGAAAAAAAAGGAAGCTGGAAAATGCTAAAACGTTCCGTAGAGCTAAGCTGAACTACAGAGTTATGTGATAATAACACTTTTTACATACATATAGTCATTTATAGATAATATATGAGCGATAACATTAGATTATATATAATATAAAAATATTGACTACTGAAGCTTTAAGAAACACCTGAAATATTCAATTAGAACAGCAACAACCAAATCTTCAGTGAGAGGGGAGAACAGTGAAGTAAGTGTAAACAGAGACTACAATGGACTACATCTGGACAGAGCCCAGTATTAAATCTCTCAAAAGGAGGATTCAGTTATCGCAGGCTGTGAATTGTTTGGCAAAAAAAAAAAAGAAAAAAAACTCCCAAAAAGTATGTGTTCTGACGGACAGACAGGCTTGTGTAAGAGCTAAATGTCAAATTGAAGTTGATGCCCACCCACGGAGCGTGACGTGCAAATACACACACACACACACACACAAAAACATCCCCTGACAGTTTCTGCATATTGCTTTCACCCAACTCGACTTCAACTAAATGAAACCTATCTGTGACAGGAGCACGCCGCCCATGCTTTACCCCATGATGGAACAAGCTGGATCCTCACCGTGGACACAATCACACATACAAACACACACACACACACACACACACACACACGGACGTACAGTCACTACAGAAGAAGAGAGGTTGATGGAAAGATGAAGACAGAACGGAAAGATTGTGTCGTCTCCTCTTCCCTGCTGCCACACTGGGTCTTATCTCACCTTGTTATGCGTTTCCTTGCTCTCTGCCTCATGCTGTGACCCTGCTTTCCTTATTCCTCTTCTTTTTTACCCTGCGGCAAATGCAAACGCTATCTGCGGATGAAGATCATGTGATATGATTGAAAGCGCCACAACAGCACCTAAATGGACCTTAAGATGGGATTGTTTTGTCAAATAATTGATTCTGTGGATTTTGCTGTCATTCATTAGGCTTTTAACCTGTAAATAGCATACTGTATAGTAGCTGATACTTAGCTGATGCTTAGTACTTTCACAGCTACAGATTTGGTCAGTGACCCTGGTCATTCAGTAGGCTCAGTTCAGCTTGAGGATATGGTGTTAAAAATGAATTCCTTCATGTGCCAAATACCTCTACTGTGCAGTAGATAGAAAGTACAAAATATTAGTGGCATCTAAATAGTAAGCTGCAGCTTGTTTTGCACAATCTGCATCTCAAATTGTCTCAGAGATGAAAAGTCCTTCTCCGACCTCTCTGCTTGCCTTTATTTACTGCACATCTCCTTCTTTATGACTAGTGCAGATTTAAACAGAGATATCCAAAAGGGATTCAATGCAACAGTGCACATTATGAAGGAGAACATTGCTGAAATAATTGTTCATACAGTCAGCTTATGAGGGTTTGAGCTCTGCTTTTCATTAGTCTTACCTTAACTTTATTATTATCCTGAAGGAAAGTTGGTTGGTTTGTAGTTAGGCATTAAAACACATAAATCACAGGAATGCACAGATGACAATGAAAAACAACCACCTAGTCTTAGTCTCATGAGAAACAATGTGTCTGCATGTTAATAAATGTATCACATGTATAAATATATATGTGTAAATATAGTCATATAGTGTATAACTGGGGAAAACTGGAAGTGTGCAGACTTTTAGTCACTGGGTATCACAGCCACAGTGACACTCGCAGTCCGTCTCAGGACTCAGAGCCATTTATATCTCACTGCTGGTCCATAACCATTTCCTCTTATCTCAGCCGCTTCTCTATAATCTCTCTCTCTTTTGCTTTTTTTCCCCCTTGCTAATCCAATGATTTCTCTCCCAGGGTGTTAATTTGCTATGGTGAGGATCAAGGGGCAAAAGGCTCCCAAATAATGTCAGGGTCCAGGGAGCTGCAATATGTATATCTGTACAAATTGAAGTGTGTGTGTGTGTGTGTGTGCGCGCGCGCATTTTTGAATGTTTGTTGTTTGTCTGTTGCCCTCCAGTGATTGACTGGTGTTCTTGGAGGTGAAGACAACCCTTTTTCATGGCCTCAAGTGTCCTGTCAAGTGTTTAAATGGTCAATTCACTCAAATTCCTGTCTTAGTGGTATCTCGCCATGTAGAAACAGTGTCCCCAAAACTCAGGATGATCCACACCCCTCGCTGTGAACAGTTTTTGGTGGAACTACTTTCTACCAAAGAAATAGTCCCCATGGAACCTGTTCAGAGTTTGTTCTGTGGATTTTCCAGAGTAACTGGGACAGTGTCACTGGAAAGAGATGTTCCTCTTGAATTTTTTAAATGCAATGTTTCAATGCTGTGAGCAGCGCACATGAAATTTATTTTCCCCTCCAAGAGACAGATACCTTAAAACCTGGGCAAATAAAAAAGTATCTGCATGGCTAGACACAACTAGAGGAAAGTGAGAAAATTCTTTTCTTGTAATTAAACTTTTCAGTATTTAAATCGCACACGTTATCGATTGCTCAACGCAGGCACACCTGCAGCCACAGTCCAAACAACCAAATCTGCACCATCGGCACATGCAATGATACAGCTCTAACCAGGTTCACTCTGTCTGTTGAATATTGGATGAGGCTGAAGCAGCCTTCCAGCCTTGCAGCAGGTAGAGCAGGTCAAAGTGCTAGATGTGGCATGAGCGATGCTGAGGCTGATCCATGTTCCTGTAAATGCTGCTCGCTTTGAGTCTGAGCACGAACTGCAGCTCTAGGAACAGAATGAGTCAAGTTTTCTGGCAGCAGCCGAGGTGAACGTTCACCCGTCTCCCCCATCTCCCTCGCCCTTTCCCTCCTCTGTAGCTCAAGCTGACAGTAGTCACTAGTCAAAAGGTCAAGCAGACGAAACCTTGATTTTGGCTTCAGCCCCTGCAGACATTCAGACCAGAGGTTATCTAATCTGGATTTACTACCTCCATGTTACATTTATGAGCCGAGATAGATTTGCGTGTTTGCTCGAGATTTCACTGATAAGCCGCAGGAATATCAAAAACTCATACTCCAATTCTCCAGTGAATAGCTGCATCCAACTTTCTCCCTCTCCTGCTCGCTCGCTCGCTCTGTTTCTTTCTCCCTCCCTCAAATACCATCTCAGACTCCAGAAATAAAATCGGAAGAGAGGATCCGCTGAAGGGCACTCTTCACATAGAGCGATTAAGACATTTCTAGCACACCCTCCTGCATCCTGCTTTTCCAGTTTGAGAGGTGAAACAGAGTAATCTCACGCTGCATTGGCTCTAAAAGACAAACCGGGCTGAATAATTACACAGAGCAGGACAATAATCAACAAAGTCCTGACATGAAAAAAGAAGCAAAGCTTATAATTGTCTTTCCAAAGTGTTGACAGCCTCCCCATCGCGATCGGCTTGCTTAATGGTTAGCGTTGAGGCTGCGCAGCCAGAGAGAAAAATGAGAAATAAATTCAATTATTGTATGAAAAAAAAAAAAAGCTACCGTCAGCGTTGATGAGGAACAGTTAAGGAAACAT
The DNA here is from genome assembly GCA_002120245.1 of Maccullochella peelii. Lineage (NCBI taxonomy): Eukaryota > Metazoa > Chordata > Actinopteri > Centrarchiformes > Percichthyidae > Maccullochella > Maccullochella peelii. The sequence goes on from LKNJ01000598.1 coordinate 27,459, forward strand.
TGAGGTGGCCAGCGAGATAGAGTGTTAATTGGGCCTGAGCCAGAAGCAGTAGGTGGCAGGCTTCAGAGGAAAGTCATCTGATGATCTTTTATGCTGTCCTTACAAGGTGTGAATCTTGTTCTCCTTTCTTTGCAGCAGTTGCGTGCTACGGCCACTCTCCAAGGAGCTGCTGGCTGACGGAGGTGTGAATGAGTAGATGAATGTCCCGCCTACAGGCTTCGGACCTCACAGAACAGCCCTGTTTTATTGTCTGCTAACTGTGGGTGCATGCCAAGCTATTGTGCGGGCTGATCTAATGAAATCCAGCCATTTTAGACCAGCACACAGCCAGCACACAGGGTTTTATTCAGCTTGGCTCCTGCTGCAGGAATGTAAAATGGTTAATAACGTTTAATATTTACATTTCCAGACTAATTCAGGGAGTAGCTTAAATTATTCTGCAAAAAAAATGCCAGGGTTCTGATGTCAGTTTTGGAAAAACAAATCTTGTTCTAGGGAGCTTTAAACTGAGTACTCTAGTATAAGGAATGATCACATATGATAAAACGCTTGTGCAGAAACGCTGGAGTGAACCTGCTGTATACTCAAACTCTTATCTCAGTTGCCCCTGCTGCGTGTTACAGTACAGTAGTTTTTAAGTTTTCCACCTTTGGATACATGAACGCTTGATAACAGATGATGAAGTGGACAGAGAGAAAGACAGGCTGATAAAGAGTGGAGCTACAGTTTAAGGATTCCCTCCTACAGCGAATGAATTTAAAGGTTTAACAGTGTGTGTGTGTGTGTGTGTGTGTGTGTGTGTGTGTGTGTGAGCGAGACAGAAACAGTGTGAGCCGAGCAGGACCCCTGCGTCTCCTAGTCATTACAGCTCATTTGTCTGAGTGCTATTCCACTTGGCTGGGTTGAGTTAACAGTTTGTCCTGGCGCTCTCCAGCCTCCTGTGAGCCGAGCACAGCGTCACATGTGGAGAGAAGGGGATGGGAACATAATATATGTTTTTTGTCGGGGCGCGTGCACATACACACACAGCATGTGTACCAAACCTTAATAGCACACAGACACACCTATAGATGTAACAGATCAGAGTGCATCTTATGACTTAAGTCAAAATGTTTTGTGAGTAAACTCCCAGCACCAGCGGCTGTTTAATCCCCCCGATCCCCTGGAAAGTCTAATGACAGTTAATCAGATGCACATCCACACTCTAATTAACCAATTAGTAGCTAATGGATACACATACAGTACGCAAAACACCGTGGATTCATTATGAGACACTCATAGTTTTCACTTTACCCAAGACTCTTTTCTGGCCAAATGAGGAAGCCAGGAGGCTGTTAACAAAAGATATCAGCTACATGCCCCCTGCCTTCCTGAAAAGTTCACTGCTGCAGCTGGAAACTGAGGTATAATAAGGAAGACATGAGGTAAAAATAAGTATCTATCTAACGCCATCTGTACACACACATTCACACAAAAACTGAAGCATACCGAGCTTCTCTTCATGTTTAAAATTGTGTTTATATTTGAAGACTACAGACAGCTAATTTCTATGCCGAGTATCTTTTTGGCTCCTTAATTAGCATCTAATAAAATTAATGGGCAGAGAATCCACTCAATAAAACTCCAGAATGCAAAATAGGTGCACAGCGAGACAGAAGAGTGTCTCATTTTCACTTTTTTATGACTTGCCTTGTCGTAATTCTGAGAGAAAAGGAGTTTGTCCAAATGTTGTTTCAAACCAGTTCCATTGACTCTGCACAGGAGCAGACCGAGTCAAACAATGTGGTGACATGCCAGGACCTGTCAGAGTTACTGACATAAAAACTTACCATCAATAAAAACTTGACTATTAAGTAAATAAATAAATTACAACAATGCAGCACAGCAGGACTCTATATAAAGAAAAACCTTGGAAAACAAGACAATTAAAGGGTGCGTGGAAACCATCTGGCTGGTTCTTTTTAGCCGCAATAGAAATAACTTTTTTAGAGCTCACAGCTAATGGAGCAAGTACTCATTAAGATGTCGGCCTTTTTGTTAAACTCAAAAAGGTTTGTGCTATTCCATCTTATGAACACATCGCAGAGTGTATCTTCATAGGCCATTAATATTCATATTAATGGTTTCTTATCTTTGACATGATACATGAGCTTAATTTGGCAAAAGCATAAAACTGGTAAATAAGATATATAAGAACATTTTACATTACGATCAACATTTTGACAGGTTTTTATATATAATATTTAAAGCTGCTTTAATCAATATTTCTTTATTAACAATGGTTAAAATTACTATGTACTAAATTCAGTGCAGCCACCAGCAGCCGGCCGCTGTTTTCAGCAAATAGGCTCTGATAAACCCACTGTACGCTACCTTCCCAGCACCAAACGGCAGACAGACAAAATGAGTGACTAGCTAGTGAACATAGTGGAGAATTTAACAGCTAAAGTGACAGATATTTTCCTCAGGAGTTGGTGGAGACAAAACAATAGCTAGGAGAGAGAATCGTAACTTTGCTCTGTTTGCTGGATGTGTAAATTAGTCACTGTTAGCTGATACACCATAACAACTTTAGGTGACAATATGTCAATGATGTCTTTGCAGTTTGTTGAGCTGCCTATTTTAGCTTATCACAGATATATTAGTTTTGTTGTATATGTTCAATAAGTAACAAGAAATTACGGCACAGAAATACCAACAATATTTTAAGTAATTTAGCAACAGTAACTATTAAACAGTAACGCTTACTAAGTTACAAGTGACACACCGTTTGAGCACAACTCCTTATTCCTCCTTAATCCTAATTCCTTTGAATGAATAGTATAAGTCTCATATCCGTCTGTTAAATACAAGGCTATAGTCAGCATCCGGTTAGCTTAGTTTCAACAAAGACTGGAAACGGGGAAAGCTAGCCTGGCTCTGTCCAAAGGAAACAAAATCTGCCTAAAACTCACTAATTAACACTTTGTGTCTCATTTATTGCATCCATAAAATAACCCGAAGTGTAAAAACGTCAATAAGCATATTTCCCAACATGTCAAAATATTGACATCTTAATTAAAAAAAGCCTGCTTATGTTTAATATTGATATTGGCCTCAATAATCCAGTATTGGCTGGTCTCTACCAATGAATGGTAAGGGAACAGCTGCACTGTGAGTATACTGTAACCTCTATCATCGGATTCATAGATTTAAGTCTCGATGTGAAAGGATGTTAATTAAAAATCTGTCTCACAAGAGTAAATTAAAATTCTAGGTAGAAAAAATGTACTGTAAAACTCAAATGTATTACTAGTAAAAAGGCTGAATGTGTGAGGCACTCAGACATGTGTCTGTGAGCGCACACACACACACACACAGTATGAACACAAACACCCCTACTTTAATACACCCACATATGCACGCGACTCACAAGTTCACAGATTGACTCTGCTCAGCAAGAACTGCTTCACGGATGGCAGTTTTCCTTTCTTTTTTCCGCTTGACAAACTTATCAACCGAGCTCAGGTGGTGCCCCATCTGCTTGCGCACATTTAAAATACACACACAAACACACACTCACTCACTGCTTACACAAGTAGACACACGCTCAAGGAATAAACTCAATCAAACGTCTGCCCTTCAAATTTAATTTCTGATCCCCTTGGCTCCTTCTCGCCCTCCCTCTCTCTGACCGCATCCCGACCTCTCCTCCTGTTCTCCCACGTCTCTTCACTTCTTTGTCCTCCGTCCGTGTGCCAACCACGATCCCCAACAACCTCAAACTCTCCTTCCAGTCTTTCTCGCTGTCCTGCATGTACACGTGGTAGTCCCCAAGTCTACCATGCAATCCCAGTGACCATGCACCCTGCTGTGCAGAGCCCACCCTGTCCAATGTAGCAGATGGCTGAGCAACACATGCATGCACACAAACAATCACAACCACAGGCACACGCTCAGGTATAAAAAACACACTCAGGCCTACAAGAATCAACACACAACTACACAAAATGTCAAGGTAAATTCGTATTTATCTGTACACTAAGTACAGTGCATCAGAACACACCGTTTTTTGCACTTTACTTTCTGAAACCAATACACATACACACTGATGAAAGGCTCGGCCTAGATAGTCGGTCCTTATAAGAACTTCAGCTTCAGAGGAGTTCAAAACTTGATTGGGAGAACTTACATATATTTCTCATTCACTAAGCCATCGGGGTATAATGCATCATGAATGTATTCATCCCAGCAGCATTTATGCATTTATATAATTCTGTTGTACAGAGCTACGAGCTGCTGTGAATCAATACACACTTCAGCCTGCATAATGGGGCTGTAGGACGCATAAGATATGCACATACCAAACACTATAAAATGGGCCTTGAAAATGCCCCAAGAAACTGCTGAGAACAAAGAAAAACTACTGGATCGAGGATGAGTAATGGGACGATGCTGAGCGTATATAATGCCACAAATGTCGTTTCTCAAGAGGCAAATGATTCATTATAAAGCCTCATGCAACTGCATTACAGGCAATTAAAGATGCAAAAATATTAACCTAATGCAATTCCCCCAATGTTTGTTTACTGGCAAATAAACACACTGGCTGGACAACTGTGTTGGCTAGTAAACTGATCTCTCTATAAAGTGCCATTTGTTAGGCAATTATCTTTATTCTACCAAGCAGAAAATAACTTGTGCCGAATGGTAAGGTGTGCTGGTGCGAAGCTCATAATACCATGCAGACACTATAATTAGGCAGCTCTTTACAGGGGGAAAGAGTGGGGTCCTGGCCGACCTGAGGGAAAAATCTAACGGCCAAAAGCAATTTGCAGGCGCCTTCCAATTTCCATGAATGATTCTTTGATTTTAACGATGTAAACAAACACGGTCTTCAATGGCTTGGACATCAACGGCAGTCGGACAGAAAATGGTTGGCTGGTTGCTTAGAAAGCAAGAACGGACCTGACTGTGCCTAGCTGGTGTTAAAAAATTGCTAAGAGATGTTTATGTGCTGGGTTTGCTGTAAAAGAGCCTGGGTTCAGTAGCCCGCAAAACCCTGGGAAGCCGTTATGGTTGGCCACTTTCAACTTTTCATGGTAACCTCAATCAGGCTTGGCTCCAGTACTCATATGTTTGATTGCGGAAAGAAAAACCTGTGCTGACATTTGGAAATATGACCTGTTGCCTGCGTGTACTTTTAAGTATTTTTAGGAGTTGTGTGGAAGGCATTAAGGAGCTCTAAATCATTGCTTTCCAGTTGTGGGTAAAATCAATACAATGCAGTGGAGGTCTCCTTGTGGAGAACCTGACCTCGTGGTCATCTTGTTGCAGTAAAAAATGAATAGTGGATGTGTATGTGGGTGCATAGATCCTGACAATGTGTTCTGGGTCAATTACACTGGTGGGTGGTCAGGTCACGTCACTGCCACATCAGTTTATCTCTGCTTGTGTGCATGAGTGTGTGCGTACCAGCAGAGAGCCTCGGCCGAGTCCTGGGCGTCTGCATCTCTTGCCGTGCGTGGGGCAGCATGTGATAGCGCTTGGACTCGTTGACCAGATCGCGACACGCCTCCGAGGATTTGATCAGCTCCTCGTTGTCCACCACATTTAGCAGGTAGGACGGGTGAATGAAGGGAAGACGCACCACCGCCAGCAGCTCTGACAAATACTGAGAAGACAGACAGAGAGGGAAAAGAGAGAAAGGAGAATTAGAGGTTGAAGGCTGCAGTCCAGTGACCGATGCTTAAATAACACAACAGAGGCTGAAATAAAAAAAAACAAAAGCAAACTAATAAAACAGTGTTTGCAGACAGTGGAACTGCCAGGATGATCAAAGAGGCTTTATATGAACGACATTAAACAAATGGCACCCTAAAAACACACAATGGATCACAGTCCGTATGCCCACATCTTTCACAAAGAAGAGCTGGATTATCTCCCAACCTCATTATACTTTTTTTTGCTGTACAAATAACTTATAATATCATAAATAATATCATAAAAGAAGATACAGCAGGAGAAGCAACTATCATTTGTTAAAATCCTGGGTTGTGAGGTGGTGGTAGCATGTCCATTAGGTCAGTTACTGTCGGTGTGAGTTACTGCACGTGTCACTTTTCTATTTCTATACTTGTGCAGGACAAAATGGCCAGGCAAGGATGAAAAAATGCTAAGAAACAAATCTCTCTCTTTTATGTATGCACCATGGTAGGCGTATTCTCTCTTGTACATTTCCAAACATAACTTACAAAAGCTCTAGAGACGTCTAATTCAGTCATTAAAAGTTCTTCATCACTCAACAATAAGCCGCAGATAACATTTTGCAAAGTTTTCAGTAAGATCCGCTCACCATCTCACTTTCATATGTGCATTTTGGTTACACTGCGAGTTCCGAAACGAGGCAGCGGGGGATATCTTACAGCTTCCATCTTCGAACTTTTTTCTGTCTCCAAATTAAATCTTTCAACAGACAGCTAATGTTCCTCTGCAGCTAAATTAAGACCCAGCTCTGGTTAATCACAACCCATTCAAGCCAAGAGACGATCCAAAGCAAGATGCTACAGTACCATTAAACTAAAGTTTTAAGGGTTGAACAAAAAAATAAAGACTGATTTTACACAATTGAGGCTTATGATTGGCTCCTTTCCCCTTTTGAGGTGAGGACTTGAGCGTGACAATTAAGCTGCTTTAAAAAGATTTAATGTTGTGGAGTGAACCTACCAACTATGGCAACACAAATATTTGTTTTTGTGTACATGTTTGTGCCATTGCTGGGTGTGCATACATTTATGTGTGCTTATACGGTATAGGTGTTCAGACACAGAGGTAGGACAGACTGTTGCCATGGCAATCTTGTGTATAGCTCTAGCTTTTCAGTGTGTGTATAAGTGTATGCGTGCTGGTCTGTACCCCCATGGGAGTCTCATCTATGTCGACAGTAAAACCTGTAAACAAGCTTTGACGGAGCGACAAAGAACTGGGAGGAGATTGACCCCGCTGACCCTTCAGCTCAGAGCAACGTGACCAAGCCGCACGGGGAGAGCGACAAAACAACAGACTCAGAGAAACATCATTCAGGGGAGAACAAATGATAAACTGACCCTCTGCCTAAGCATCTCCCTCTCCCACCTGAGGCCTTTTTACTCTGGCATGTGTCCCATTTGTTTTCTGCCGACATCCTGGGACCAGAAAGGAGGAAATAAGACAGCAGAGAAAGGGACAACGTGGAGGACAGGAGAGAATGGCATGGGAAGGAGGGGATAGGACAAGAGAGAGAAAACAAGTGTGGACTTAGGAGGAGGAACGGAGGACGAAGAGCAGGACGAGAAAAGAGAAAAAACAAGATGAGTTAACTGATGTGAACTGAAGAGAAAAGGAGAAGACAGGAAAGAGGACGTGACGGTTCCACGGCAGTCAGAGAAATCTGCTGATGACATTTCCTCTCTGCGAGCACGCTCCGAGCGAAACGTCGTCCTGCAGATGGGACTGTCTGTTTCCCTCCTCCACGACCGTACACAGCTTACCCAACAGTTTATCAAACAAACAGCTCAATACCCACATAAACACTGTAGGCCACTCCCAGCGCCTCAGCTCAAACACAGCAAGAAGGTAAAGTCAAAGCAAGCTACTTAGCATACTGAGATATTCTTCAGGGAAGAATCACTAGCTCGGGAGAAGCTACTGCTTCCAATTAAAGTGCCCCCATAGTGGGAGATTTGCCCCAGTAGTTACTGAGTCATGTCACACTCAAATGGAGGTGACTTAAGCTTCAGGCTTACTGCTCTGCTTTTCTATTACAAGCTACTTTTCTCCAGGTCTGCCACAACCTCTCCTACTTTGGTGTTATGACACTGTATCATTAATGCTAGTAATCGGATGTGGACACATTTTTAAAAACACATACTTGACAGTAAATTCTTTTTAGACATATCCTTTGAATTTGTACAATCTGAGGAGGTATAGACTCCATTTTGTTGTATTTAAAGTCAGTTTAGGCTCATGAGATCATACATGTGCCTCTGCAGGTCATCTGAAATAGGTCCACAACTGACCGCTCTGACCCTCAGAGCTAAATTAAAGCTGTATATGGGGCAGTTTCAGCCAGGTGGTGCCCTTAGTGGCACAGCAGAAATAAATGTGCTGAAATGTCTGGGGGTGCATGTGGAAATCTTGCTCCTATTTGGAACAGCAGGTGGACAGGCTTGAATTTTGTTTTTGGCCTTCTCTGGTGTTTTCATGTTGAGTGGGTTTTATCCAAATATTCTGGTCTCCTCTAAAGTACAAAAACATGCAGCTCAGGTGGGTTGGAGACTCTGCATCTGTGTGTATAACTATGCAATACAGTTATGACGTGTTGCAGGTGTTTCCCTGCCTCTCATGCAATGCATGCTGGGATAGATACCACTGACCTTGAATAGGAATAAGAGTATAGAAAATCGGTTATCTGGGTGCTCTTTCAGAAAACAAGCTACTTTCAGAATTCGTATAGCAGGTGAATTCAGATTCACATGTGTTCTCATTAGCAGTATTGTCTTGGCACACTGTAAACCGCACCCACATCAATACACACACAGACACACATACATGCCAGGTTTTCTTTACCGAAGTAAAGAAAAACAAGCATCCTACTGTACCATCTGCAAATCTTAGCCCCACGCAAACCCACATCTGTTGTAGCCTCTCTTCACTTGCCAAACATCTTTAAAATGGCAGTAAAACGACCTCAAAGAGACAGCGCCTGGCCTCTGCAAAAAGGTAAAGATGGCTACCACATACATATCCACCCAAAAACACAGAGGCAGTAAAGTCCGAAGGTTGATTTGACAGTAAATCTTGTTGAAGAGATTAAGACAATGGAAGTCACTGAGGCTGACCTTAAATAAACAGCCATGGATTCAATTGTACTGTAAACAGAGTGTGTGTGTGTGTGTGTGTGTGTGTGCGCGTGGATGTGTGTGGAGGAGAGTGGTGGGATAATGCCCGTCTGTTTCTCTCCATTTCAATTCAGCCCCCTCCCTCCATCTCTCCCTCTGTCCCTCTATTTCTGGAGGACAAAAAAGAAGAAAAAGAAATAATTACAATCCATCTCTAATTCTAACTAACTCACTATCTCTCCCACTTTTTTCCACTTTCTGTCTCTCTCTGCACCGCCATCGCCGCTCCTCGCTCTTCCTCCCACACACGAATATATCGGCATGGAAATGAGGGAGAGTTGCACACTTGCTGCTAATATTCAAATCCAAAGTGTCAGACCCCGCGAAAAAAAGGAGCCCTGCTTCGTGCCAGCCATTGAAGCTACTCAAACAGGAATTATTGCAGATACTGTTAACTCAAGGATCTTGTTTATCTTTTGAAATAGTGTTTTTAAAAGAAACCGAAGACAGTTTTGTTGTCACCTACATACTGATATGTCTTCACTTGAGTTTTTCTTTATTTTATGTATGTATTTTCTGAGTTACTTTTTATTTTCTTGCATTTTTATTTTTTCGTGTTGCAGACTGTCGTACTGTATCTTGTGGCCGCCGACTCATTCATGGATGCCGATTGTATGTTAGTGCCTGTCCAATATACACCATACAACCTATATGCCCGTTTGATCAGTGGTGGTAGCACCTTGCTTAATCACATGCTTTTATGTAAATCTAATTCAAATGTAGTTCATGTATGCTGTGGGGCTGGGCAGTTCACTGTATTTAATTCATTATATTGTTAATTACTATGTTGTCTTTTCAATCACTTGCTACTTAGTAAATACACTTAAATCATTAATTTGGGGGAACATTAATTCCACTTTTGCTTTGCACAGCTTTTAAATGCCTGGTGTACTTGTGCCTTTTTGCTACGAATCAGATAAAAGGCATGCTCTGCAGGTCTGTTAGCCATGCTAGCAAAAAGGCTCCAGTGATGGCAATGTTGGCCTGTCAGTCCACCACTTTCGTCCAGATTGAAATATCTATGTAACAACTACTAAATAGACTGCCATAAAAGATATACATGCTAATTAGCAATGTTAGCATGTGTACGGGCTAAGCCAAAATGGTGAACATGGTTAACAGTGTACCTGCTAAACACCAGCATGTTAGCACACTGAGGCTAGCATTTAGCTTAAAGCACTGGTGTGCCTGTAGTAAGCAGAGCCTCAGAGCTGCTAGCACATAGACTCTTCCCATCTAAAACCTTTATAGAAAGTGTAAGTGACAACAAGGATTTGACATTTTGAAAGAGTGAAATGATACGTAATTCATGATTTTGGGTTAAACTTTCATTTAAAGAGGCATGTCCTTCTTGACAAATTACTAACAGAGCTGCACCATCATGATCCTTTACACTTTTCACACATTATGTTTGTGGATGAAATCTCTTTTGTGGCAGATCTACTCATGGAATTTTATTGCCAATACTTGCCTTCCTGGTGAACCAAGGCTTAATTTTTTGGTGCGGATAATTAAATGACTGTGTTCTTGTGCTTTATGTATACCTGGATACGACGAATTTTTTTTACATGTTTGTATCAGTATCTCACAAGCTAATCCAACAGGTAAGCAAAGGATTTGATATTTAAACAGACTGTAACCTTCCTTGTGTTAACTCTGGTAAATATTGATGCAAGCTAATGTATGCAGGTTTTTACCATCGTCTCTGGAAGCATGGTGAGCGTGCCATGTGAGCTGTGTGCTAAAAGGGTTAGATCTTTATTTGTCTATGTGTGCATGTGTGTAACACGAACCAGGTAAATGAGAGCACTCACGACACTCAAGCCAATGAGTGACGTGCTTGCACTCAGCAGATGAGAGCAGGCAGGCGTCTTTCCAACTCCATTTCCCTCCATCTCCAACAACCTCTCAAGCAATCACTCTCTCATGCGCAGGCACACAGAGTAGAATGTGAGCACAGTCCCTCCAGATGAACGGTGTGACCTGTCATTTCCATCTTCTCGTCTGCTCATTCAAGCAATCCTTGTATGCTTTTAAACAGAGATGGCATCTAATGGATGCAAATCATAATAGCTCATAATAGCCCTCTGTGCATTTCAAGAAAATGGCATGATCTTTTCACTTTCTTAATAAGGAGTTCAGTGGGTTTTTTTTTAACATGTGGAACATATGGAGAGTATCAACAGGGGTCTGAGAACATATGGAGACGTTACTTTTAGCTTGTCCGCACACACACACTCTTTTTCTTCTTCCTTCTGCCATTTTCCTTGGACAAGGATCATTTATGAGAAGTCCATATGCTTATCCCCTTGTATCCTGATGTGCAACCCAGATAACACCTTTTGACTTCACCTCTCTAATGGTCTCTTTCTTGTACACACTGACCCAGTACACAAACACATCAGGTCAGCATTCTCAGTGCCAGCGGGTGCACATGCCATGCATCCCTGTCAGAATGCATCTCCTGCTGAACTTGCAAGGAAAATGCTGCTGCATGACCCAGCTCCAAAAACACTCACCTTTTTCTTATTCACACACACACACACACACACACACACACACAGGCAGATGGACCGAGGATGTGAATGGGTTGAGCCTGGTGAAAGGCAGGGATAATGTGTCTAACAGGGAGCCTCTCAGATCTGTCAGAGGCAGCAGAGAAGCAGCCGGGGAGCCGCCATCCGCTAACACAGATGACAAATGTCCACTGAGCATTTCCCATTCCACTACTGTCAGCGAGGACTAACGCCTCTTACTCTGTGTGTGTGTGTGTGAAATGATTCAGTGCCACAGTGGCGTCAAATAAATGACACATGAACGGTCATATCTATTTGCTTTGCTTTGAGCAGATAGGAGTATGCGCCTGCTTTAGTGTGAAAAATGGACAACCCGATGCTTAAAACGCAGCTCAGTATGAAAAAAATACAACACACTCACTGACTAACAAGTGTGTGTTCAATAGAGCGCATGCCCATGTTTAGCCTCACAGCGCTAACAAACCCACTCAGCTGAAATGACCACAGCTCAGTGTCCTTTTGAGTGTGTGCAGGTTTATTTGTGAAAACGCATGCGTGTGCTTTTTCTTCTGGTAACACATAATGGATGAGTAAAATATGCTCTTGCAAATGGCACTTCATTTGGGTTCAAGAGATGCTTTACCGAGCGTGTTTGTGTGTTTTCGCAACTGCATGACTATGTGTGCATATGAGCCGGAAGGATGGATGTGGGGGGATGGAGAGAGATGTAGCGGACGACAGACGCTGTCTGCTGCCCTGAGCAACTACTGACAGGTGCAATGTGTTCTCCTCTGAGGACTATTTCAGCATGACTTCCTTCAAAGGAAAAAAAGCTTTCTTCCACTCATTTAATTCAAAACATATTCGTATGAACGACTGCTTGCTGTATATTAACATAAAACTTTCTGGCTTGTTTCTCAACTCACTGAATTATCTTTGACATTGAGTGTCTAGCAACTTCTGTATTTCCCCCTCCATGATATGGTGCGATGCATTTTTATTATTCCTCATGAATCTCTGGAAAACAGAAGATTGCTTCCTTTGAGCAGATAGCGCAATTTGTTTGCTCTCTATGCGTCGTATTACTCATGCAACTCTTGTGAGTTCATAAGAGCGCTCAGTGGAAATGAGACGCCTTTGACTTGCTCTGGATATGCAGCCACCGTGGTCGAGTGACTGCGCTTCAACTGGCTGCACACATCAGGACTGAGCCCGCTCTGAGACGACAAAGGACACAGATGAGGATGGAGGTCTGGAGTTCAGTGGCTTGCATCAGATCCCGTCCACTCTCTAATACACAAGTCACACTAGGACTGATATACAAGTGGTTTCCAGTCTTGTGTGAATGTTTGAGCACAGGACTGGGATATGAAAAGAGGCATCCCGTGCATTTTGTGTAAATCCCTATGCGTGTGTGCAGTCGCAGGAATGTACTCATGTGAGTTGGAGAGAAAGAGAAAAAGAGGAGAGGAGGCAGAGAGGCAAAAAGCAAAGAGTGCCCACTGCATCAATCTCCATTGCCTGGCTACGTCTCCTCAAGAGTGCGTATTTGTCCCAGATCATGCTGGCAGAGGCCTCCACGTTCATTTCGGCTCACTCTACAACAGTTGCAGTTCCCTCTTCAAGGGTGATTGTTGTGACATAAAGCTCCTCATCTCAAAAAACACAATTAACCTTTTCTTAAGAGGTGAGCGGTGATGAAAAGTTTCTGTTTTGAATTTGGAGCTTAAGAAGAGAATCACTAAATTAAAAGTGATGCTTGTGTTGAAAGGGTCATTTGTAGTTTTGAAGGTAAATGAATCGTAAAACAGTGAGGGAAACTCAGTTTATATCCCTACACAGCCTCAAAGCATTTTTGTCCTTTGATAATTTTATACTCTGACTACATAATGATAGCATCATTTGTTCTGGGGAAATTATTTATTTTTCTTAATCAGTGCTGGAGGGAAAGAAATCACATCACCACATTATCAGAGTCAATTGTATAAAATCCCCAAAATAATAACTAGTAGCTTATAAGCATATGAAGTAATACCTTAAACTATATTAATTTGGCTTGGGAACTGCAAATGTCAGGGCAGGTCATTGTTATTTCTGATGAGTGGACAGCAGGTCCTTGCTAATGGCAAGGCTGGCCTTTTTTATCATGAAAATACACCATTAACTGTCCTTTTTAGCCGTTACATTAGTTGGCCACTTTCCAAAGAGCCAATTAATCAGCCTCTTTTGTCAGGTTGAGTCACCTGGCAAGATAGGAGCCTTTATAAAATATGTTGAAGTGAGGCGTAATGGAGGTCCTATTCAGGGATCTGGCAGAGCCTGGCCTGTTATAATTGGAGCCATGTGTCTGTGGTCGTCCCACAAAAGACTGCTGGGTGAAAGGAAGGACAGAACTCTGTCTGTCAGCACCTTCACAGAGAAAACACAATGCAGGACACCTTTCTTCCAACCTCTTGTTTATGTAACTTACGGAACCAGTGTCTTACAGACTCAGTGTGGAGGCGGTTCTTACTGTTTCATGATCAATGAAGGCGTCTTCATGTTTGGAAGTATGAGTACATTAAGGTGTGCATAATTTATTCTAGAGCTGCAACTAATGATTATTTTCATAATTATTCTGTTGATTAGTTTTCCGATTAATTAGTATGCCAAAAAATGACAAAATTGTGAAAAATGCCCCTCGCCATTTACCAAAGTACAAAGTAACGTCTTAAAACAGCTCGTTTTGTCTGACCAGCAAAACCTAAAAATAAGGCAATAAATGACTTATAAATGACTTTAAATAGTAATTTGACAATTTGGTAAATGCTGAGAGTTAAATGTAAAGATCAATACCACTAGTATTGTATGAAGCTACAACTAGGAGATGGTTAGCTTAAGACTGGAAACAGGAGGAAACAGATAGTCTGGCTCTGTCCAAAAGATAAAACAGTCACCTCACAGACAGATATGACAGTGGTATCCATGGTTTCATCTTACTCTCAGCAAGAAAGCAAATAAGCACATTTTCATGTCAGACTATTCTTTCAAAGATTATTCATTATCAGAAATGTTGTAGATACTTTTTTTTGTCTAATAACTACTTGTTTTAGCAATAAATTCTTCCAAATGTTTCCTTTTCTTTTGAAGTCTCTGTAACTCTCTTTCACTAAAATACACCAGCAGACATATACAGACGCTTGCAGGGCGGCACACCTTCAATGATACTCAATCAAAGAAAACAAACAGCTCTCTTCTTTCATTCAGTGGCTTTGTGTCTCATAGCAAACCATTATTAACGCTCAAATGCTCCCCCTCTGTCTCCAAGCGATGTCCGGGCCCCGTTTCCTGGTGCCATCGGATGTTAGTGACAGCATAGCGGAGAGAGAAAATTGCATATTATTTACCCAGCGCCTTCAATATGCCACTTTTCCACTCTATAGCCTGCAGCTTACAACCCACAGCACATGCAGAGACACACAAGCGTACAAAGACACACATACGCGCGCGCTCAAATGAAATGCAAACGCACACAAACTTAGCTCAAGGCTTAAAGCTTTTCCTCCCCCCTGTCTGAGTTTTTCAGCAGTGCTGTGACATTCTGCCCTGACATGTCATTAAAAAGTGTCACAGGTTCTGGGGGAGTGATTTCCGCTGCTCTCTGCCTCCAAATGGACAGAAGGGACGGAAGCAAGAGAGGGTGGGAATGATGAGCTGGTGCTGGACCATGCGTGTAAACTCAGCCCTCAGGGTCACATAACCTTCTCCTGTGGCATGATGGAAGCTGCCTGTTCTCTCTCTGCTCTCCTCCTCCCCTGTCCTCTCCGCAGGCACAAGGCTTGCTAGTTGTTTTTTCGGTCACACATGGGAAGGAGATTTGAGCTTGACCAAGAGCTCAATCACATCTCTGCTGCCTGGATGTCATGGCTGTGCGCAGAGGCACAAACTGTTATATATCAGATTAGAACACAGGGGCTCCTTTTCCATTCCCCTTTCTTCACTTCTCACCATTTCTCTTTTCTAAATAATTTCTCGTCCATTTCTGTCTTGCTCTCCTTTCGCTCGCTCCGACTCTCTTCCCGCCCCTCGATCTTTTCTACCTCTCTCTTCGGAGACGGGGTGACCCGGGTGTCTCGTCTCAGGAACCCGGCAGTGGTTTGTTCAGACAACCGGGAAAATGTTCCTTTTTTTTTTTTCTACTCCATCTGAGTAACTCACCTCTGCACCTCTCCATTAGAGTGTGAGATTGTAGGAGTCCGCTGAACTGAGCTGGCTGGAGGTTTTCAATGCAGATGACAGGGATCACGTGTTCTCCTACAAACTGTGCATCTGCCTTAGTGCGGGTCCTTGTGAAATTGCAGGACCACTGAGTCAAATGTCCTATTAGTCACCACGCAAATTCCAATTTTAGTGGATTTATCAGTAGGTGTGTTTGATATCCATGTCAGAAAAACTTCTTCCATACTATTTCTTTTTTATTTCAATCTTAAAACCTATGCGAACAACTAACGGGCATCACCATCTGCTCTCAACGGTTTGACTATGCTTTGTGTTGCACTCATACATAATCTTCCACTACAAAACACTCAGTGGCTCTCTGAGATTATGGATTTTACTATAATCTCAGAGAGCCACATATCAAAGGATAAATGCTAAAGGTTTAATCAAAGAGGTGAAAAATTCAAATATTGACGTATGTGCCTCATAAGTGGGTGCCAATAAAGTAACACTGATTATGGAGGTCTGCACCGAATCTGATCCAACTGATATAAGGCAGTTCCCTCTCTTGTTGGTTGATTACTCTGAATGAATGACTCTTCAACTGATGGACTGGTGTAATTTGTCCGATAATAATCTCACCTCCACTTTTAAACAGCGATAAAATACTTTAAAATCATCAGCTTTTAAATTAATGGTTTTGTGACTAAAGCCATAAAAATCTCATGACCTGAGGTTTTTGCCTGCTGGATGGATACCCGTCTACAGTGCAGTCCATTTACCTTTACATGAATGTGGGCTGACGCTCGGACCTTGAGGCTTATCGATTCCACATTTGTTAAAATTTGACCCATTGTACCTCACTGTCAATAACTGTAGGAGATATAACCTTGGATTATGATTAACAGCCTCTAAGAATAAATCAAACACCTGTTAGGTGTAGAGAAAAAGGACTGTGGCTATCTGTGTTTTTGTTGGTACTTTCATGCAGTACAGTGTCTCACAAACAAATGAAGTGTAACTAAGAATAGAGCACATTCTGAGGGCAAAGCACTCCTGGGATTATGAACAACTGCTGTGTTAGGCTGCATCTGAAGCACAAAGTTGATGAACACTACCAAGAGAGAACGAGGAGTCAATTCTCTGGTTTTCTATGCTGTGTACCTCTCAGAGCAGACAGGGATAGTCAATAGAACAACCGGCTCTGCAGACATACAGTATCTGTACTGTCGGTAACGAGGGTTTTATCTCGCTTTTTTGTCTCATGATGCACGTACATGTGTGCTCATTTTGGTAAAGTACACTATAGCGTCAGAGCAGACACACACTTCCCAAATACACTCATCAGCTCTCTTTTTTATTACCTGCACTCTGGAGTTGGGGTCTTGTTTGATCCATTTGATGACCGTCTCATAGACCAGCTCCTCTGCCTTGGTGTTGAGACTGTCGTTGGACAGATAGGCCACCAGATCCTCCTTGGACACACTCAAAATCTCTTCCTGTCCTGCCACCTGAAGAGTTATGAAATAAACTACTTGTAGGACACATAAATCGTATACAAGCATGTCCAAAATTGAATTTAGCCGCACTATTTCTAGTGGCAACGTAAACTAAATATAGATAGAGATTATTTTGTAATTATATTAAGTGCTTTCATTTAAAATCTCTGTGGCCCAAGCATAATATGGGCGCTTTGGTTTCAGTGTAGAGACCAGATCATTTGTCAGAATATTCAATTTTTAGATTACTGGACTGGCGATCCAACTATGCAAAATTTATAGACCCATCTTACTTTACTAAGTATATAGAGTCATTTTGATGGTAGTATTAGTCATTCTAAAGAAAGGTCCTTTTGTCCCATGTTGACACTGAAAGTGAAAAGATCAACAAGCTGATCAAATTGTATCTAATTTGATTATCCATGTTTCGTTATTTCTGTCCTTATGATCTCTTTCATGAACAACAAGAGTCCACTTTGTCAAGTGCAAATGAAAAGTGGTTCACTGCCAGTCAAAATTTCCAAGTTGTTCGCAGCTTTTATCTGAAAGACTATACGATTTAAAGGAAGAGTTCAACATTTTGGAAGATGCGCTGATTTGCTTTCTTGCAGAGAGTAAGATGAGAACATTCATAACACTTATTGGTTCGATAAGTATGAAGCTAGAGCCAGGAGTCAATTAGCATAGCTTAGCATTAAAGACTGGCTCTGTCCAAAGTTAAATTAAATCCACCTACCAGAACCTCTAAAGGTCACCAATTAACAGGTGTGTCATTTGTTTAATGCGTTTACAGAAATGTTAAAGTGGTTTTACACGCTGTAGCTACAGCTGTGTCTGAAATCACTTCCTTGTTCACTTATTATTCACTACTCCCTATATAATAGACACTCAGTTTACTATATAGTAAAATGTAAATTAAAGCAGAAAGTGCAATTTTCCCCTCTGCAATGTAAAACAGTCGTCAGTGTGGAGTCTCAAAAATGGTAATACTCAATTAAAGTTAAGTAATTTATTCATTTACTGATCGTTATGGGTATTAACTTTATTAGGGTCATGATTTCAATTGGATTTTATTGCTGTTTGCAAATAGTTTTATGTGTTTTTATTCTCTCTGAACTAGCATGTAACTTTGTTCCACGGGAATCAATGAATGGACTGTTAGGAAAGATGATACATCTCTACCCACCTCGGGGAAGTTCTGTAGTGCAAAAGCTTTGGCCATGTTGTGGAGCTCCGTGCAACTCATGGCTTCAGCCATAGCCAGCACTCCCAGACAGTTAGCTGCAGTCAACTGTTTCTCTGGAGGTGATAAACAAGAGAGAGAGAGAGATGTGGAGACGGATAGAAAGACAGAGAGAGAGAGAGGACAGAGAAACCAAAACGAGAGAAACAAAGACAAAGGCAGATTGATTAAGAGAGAGAAATAGCATTATTCAGACATCCATAAAAAGATCACAGACGTAGAAGGCTACAGAGACAGGAATATCGGCTGCAGGTAGCACACAGCCATACCCTATCGGGGTGTGTATCTGCCTGAGACTAAGGGAGAACAAGTATAATAACTCAAAACAGCTCCGGGGACAAACAACGAGGGGAATCGATCGCTCACAGCCCAGGCAGGAGGTGGTGGATGGTAGGGAGCGGGATTTGGGATTAGCTGGGCCACTTTAAAGACGTCCTGTCAGATCTCGAGGTCTACTGCACATACACACACACAAAGCCGAGAATATATGAAACTACCCGGATAGCCAGGCCAGCGGGGAGAAGGCTTATGCTACCGTCTGTGATCTCTTGTGAGTGTGCAGCATTTAAGGTGGTGTGTCTGCAATTCTAGTTTTTTAAACGCACATTGCCATTTATCACAAGAGAGGGAAATGTGTTGGCAGTGTAGTGCACACACGCACAGGCAGGCAAGTGCGCGGATCAACTGGGTCAGTGGCCACTGAAAGAGGCCTGATTAAACAATAGCCATCAAAGGGAAGCCACGCCAGGCCTTTTATCACTGGAGAGTCTGAGAGTCTTTCCTAAACAAATATCAGCCAATAAAAGGTCACCTAACATCTGCTAAATCACAACTAAACAAAAGCCAAACCAAAGACCACATAAAAGCGGGCTTCATGCTGCATCAAAGTGGGGGTTAGGGGCTAGACAAAAGGCTGTCTTAAAATGTGCCTCTGTTATGCCATTTGACCAGATGAAGGGTTGTTTCACTGTGCATGCTCACACACTCAGAACATTATGTTTAATAATCCCTTCATCGGTTTCTTCAATGCTAGACAGCCAGGTTTACAGTTTACATTTTAGTTGAGACAATGTGAAATATTTGAATGAAATGCTTCCCATTGTGGCCAATATCTTTACAACAGTTGAAACTTGGAGCATGTTGCTAATTCACTTGAAATCTGATAATAAAAAAAGCATGATTTCTCAGAGTAGCAGGCACACAATAAGAGACTTAGCTTTTATTTGCTGGAATCTGAAGTTCTGTCAGAGTGGTATAAGTAGGTCGAGGAGATGTTTGCTATTTCTCCTCAGTGTATTTGTTACAAACTTCAATAGTATCTGACACAGTATCAATTTCTCTTTGCTCAAGGACACACGCTTGCGCCTGTATTTCTCCCCCTCAAATGTTCTGAAATGTCATGAATCTTGTCAAGGAACAATGGATTGACGTCTCACTGGCAATGAAGTCTACAAATGGCTTCCGTTTCCCCTGCTCTTTTGCCCAAATCGAGGAAAACAAATCAATAATGTGGGCCGCTGGTTCTCTTTTACTTTCTTTTCAGTCCTTACCTGCCGCTGACCTTTTTGCTAACATGCATTTCCCTTGTGTTACTGATACCCAAAACAATTTATTAAATGGAATGCAAAACCTGACATTTGCAGCTTTTTTGGTTGGTTACCCGCTAAAATCTGGAACATGCCATTTGCTTTTCATGTGACCCCTTGGGCTCCCGCAAGCCCCTCCTCTCCTTTGCTTCACTTTCCATTCCTTGTCTAAGTAGCAATCTGTTTTGCTATTTTTCGATTCCATCATGGTTCAGGCCAGAGGATTTGACATTTTAGTGACAATTGTTCCCTGACCTTTTTATAAATCTGCCCCCGTGCTTGGTCCTGCCCACTGGGACGAGATCAGAGGCACAGTGCCCAACTGAGAGCGTTAGCAGGCAGAATTCTCAGACGGCTGCTAGCTTTGGAGACATGACAAAAAGGAGCGTGATGTGCTGGAGTCAGGGAGCAAATTTAGGTTCTGCACAAGACACTCTGTAAGGTTATGCATAGTGATGAAGCATGACAACATATGAAAATACACGAGGCTGTAGATACTGCATGTCACAGGAAAGGTTGCCTAGGAATACCTGATGTAATACGCATGCACACTTGTTGATATAAACATATAACACTTGCACACACACATAACCCCCTCCTGTTTTCTGAGCTGTTCCTACCTAGGAAGGAGACACAGACTTTACAGAAGGTGTTGAACTGGAACTTGTTGGCGGCCTCCAGCAGTGTCTTGGCATTGGCGGAGTCGATGACCAGAGAACCCGTGTAGACGAACTCGAGCAGCAGCTCCAGCACATCGGCACTGATGTTGCTCATGTTCAGCTCCAGCACCTCCCCGCTCCTCGTCTCCCCCAATGACCTGATCAACCAATCACGGCAGAGAGAGGCGAGTTAGGGATACTCTGAGAGGAAAGGCGAAGAAACGACAACAAAAAGAAGATAGGGACACAGTTACATGTATGCTACACACAACACCCATAACACACCTGGGCAAGTACGAGAGTGGGGAGAAAATAAGAGAATCATTACACAAGAAGATAACAACGTAAAGTGAAAAAGGGACAGAAACAGAACTTTGGATAGTTTCTACTTTTCTATGGGGCTAGCAGATTTGCAACTATATTGCTGCATCTGAAACAAAATGTCCTCTCTGAACAAAGATTAGGCAAACAAAAGTTATTGCTTTGTTTCAACAGGCATGCTTATCACATATGTGTTTTCATGTATGCATAGTTTTTAGAGGTAGACATGCATACATGGCAGGGTACATATGAGCTATCAGACAGAAAACAGAGAGAAAGAAAGTGACAGCACAGTTCATACACCGACACATGACAGAATGTAAAGTATGCTGGTTAAAGCGTGTTGTTCTGGAGCGCATTCGTGAGCCTACACCTCTGCCGTGTGCGTGTTGGATATCAAAGCAGAGTATCCACTCCTACTGGCATGGTGTAAGAGGTGCCAGGGAGTGCTTGGATGAACAAATTAAATACAATATGATGTGCGGGGGGGTGGAGGGCTGCTTTTCAGAACTGGGCCCCGTTACGACTTCACCGGGATCGAATGGCAGATATTAGTTCACATGCAGGATCCCCCCCAGGGAGGCATGAGAGAGTTAAATAACACCTCACCACCCGTGTTTAATGTCCCATGTGAAACAATAATCCACTCAAGGGCAAAATAAATGGAATCAAAGCCCTGCAGAAGGCATGCCCCCACTACTATGCCTCTCTTCCTGCGGCTACATCAACAATATGAAAAGTAGCCTACATTAAGATGGATGGAGGCTGTTTGCTTCTGTCACTCATGGTAGCACAATGATAATGCTCTCTGTGTGTGTGTGTGTGTGTGTGTGTGTCTTTTCCTTTTCTGTTGGAACCAGTTTGTTGGATTAGAAATCATGACAAACAGTCAGCATTTAGTGAGACACAGACAGCAAAACAAACAAGATGAGACAAGTAGATGAAATGGTTAGAGTGAAGATGAGAGATGAGAGAGGAGAGGTTGGGGTGGGGGGTCGATGAGGAGGAAGCAAAAGGAAGGGAGGCAGGGCGAGACAGTCGGTTCTTCCACAGGGAGCCAGCAGCCATCCTTCTGAGGGAGGGGTTGGGTTGTTCCATGACTGTGCCTTGGTCTTTTAAATAAGAGATATCCCCGCCCACCCCCGAAAAAAATCCACCATCACACCTAAACAGAGCCTTTGTCCCCGCTGCAATAATCATCAGTAGCCTGTAGTGTATGAACTGAGACATTAGTCGTCATTTAAAGCGCACTGAGGAGGTGAGAGGGGAGAAGGACATCCAAAAATAAAATAAAAGACAGTGGCATTTGTCTCTGGATGGACATTGGCTGGAAAAACCAAGGCAGTTATACTCTTTTTCCTCCTGCAAAGCAAAAAGCCACATAGTGTTATTGCTGTTTTTCCACACAAAGCCCTGCAGTGGGGGCAGGTAGTAAGACAGAAAGAAGGGAAGGGGAGTGTTGTTCAGGGTTAAAGTGATGGGATGGGGGGGGGGGGGGTTGGCGCTTAAAATAAAAGAAGAGCATGCTCATCAACCTGCTCAATTAGTGCAATAGGGACCAGTTCGAGTGGCAGTTTGTTTTGTCTGAGCACTTATGTTATGGAAATGACTTTTCCAGAGCTTCTAAAAGAGGTGGATATTTATGCTGCGTCTGATTGCAGGCTTGAATTTAAATTGTGAAAGAGGGAGGCAGGGAGGACAGGAGAGACAGAGGGGGAGAGATAGGGAGAGATGGGGGGGGGGCACACTCAGGCAAAGAAATTTGTTTGTGAAAAATGCACCACTTATTCAAGAGGAAGTTTTAAAATCAGCAGAGACTGTCAAAATGGTGGTGAGCAGAGGCAGAGAGGAAGGAGGGGAGCTACAACACGCACGCACACACACACACACACACACACACCCTAATACATCCTTCAACCTAAAAAAAAAACCATTTTACAGGGAATACATTTAGTTCTTACAAGACCATCTATTCTGTGGAAGTACATACACTACCAAGATATGTTAAGATAGAAGCGTATTCACATGCAAAGCCTGCGCTGTCTGGGTTAAAAATGGCGTACATTTACATGTCCTGTCACAACATAAATCAGAAATAAATTATAAAAATAAACAAACATAATGTGGTAGCTTTATCAGTGCTGGGATTCATGTTTTGCTTGTGTTTGCTTTGTGGTATTGAGGCCACGGCATTCCATCTGTAACATCGGGTATAGTACGGGAGACTTCAAGGCTATTTGGCAGGAACAAGTCCAGTTTGTGTCAGATGCTCTAAAGGACAAAAGGGACAGGGTGACAGGTGGAGAGTTTAAAAGCCCGATCCGCCGTCCAAGTGTGAACACAGGGCCATCAGCATGGGAGGAAAAACTGAACGTGGACATTGGATTGACAGAACTCTCAATACAAAATCTTAACTTAAAAATTGAATTTCATTTTGAGGAGGAAAAAGACCCAAGTGCCAATAGTGCCAAAAAGTGCCAATTTACAATCAGTGCTGCTTGAACACTTATGTGATGCCATTTCAAGGCTTGCAGCGTCACAATTAGAGGGTCCGTTCACTGAAATAAAAAAGGCATTTTCTCACCCACCTTTGTGATATCTAGCTGTGCACAATGTTTTCATTTGCCCCAGTTTTAGAAATCCATCTCTTAAGATTTCTGTCTTCACCCAGATACAACGGAGGTCAAATTCATTTGTGGTGCTCACAGCGTTAAATTTGAAAAATTCCACAGCAACATCCATTTCCAGATATAATGTCCTGGTTACTTAAATAATAATCCACATACTTCACTGTGATCAGGTTTCATTAAAACTACTTTCTGATTTATGACAACTTGTCGCATTCACCAATTTTCTCCTATTTAAAATGTTCTTTTAGGTAAGAATAAAATTCACAAGCAGTTCTGACCCGTCATACAAGTCACGAACAGATATGCGTTTCTTCACAAGGGTTTGACTTATAGTAAATTATAATGTCTTAATCTGATTGAATTTGGAGTTAAAATATGTTACCAAAATCAACTGAAATAACAAAAAAAAAAAGCAAAATTATTCATCATCCGCATGGCTTGCCAATTTATTGAGAGGTTGTTTTTGTTTTGTGGGTTTTTTGATGCCACGCTGTTGGCGTCTGTATTAATATTTTCTCATTTTTTCAGTTCCCCTAATACGACTACTCATAGCGCTACATTTGTTATCATTTTGTCTGCACGCGCACCTACTCATGAACAGGTGGCCTTCATCGTCAGGTTTTGTGGCAAGTTTGCGCAGTTGAGAGAGTTTGGTGAATCAGACATTCGAGTAATCCTCACAGGAAAAAAGTAAGAGATTTTGGATAACAATACGAAAATGTACTTGCAATGAGGCCGCTTGTTACTGGAAAGAACCATTACTGTTTTCATTTATCAACACCATGAGCAGCACTGTACAAACAAAAGTGCATTCACCTCTGTTGTATAGGGCAGAAATCACAGACACAGATATACCTCAAAACTATCTGTATGGCTAGATATCACTAGAGGTAAGAGAGAGTAATTTGGGTGAACTGACCCTTTAAATACAGCTAGTCAGAACAATGTTGCTAATTGAAATTTGAGGGGAGTATTACAGTGTGCTGTCTTCCCCTCAGGCTGAATGGAGCTGCAGAGGGCTGAACAGTGCACTCAGGGCTCAGCTGTAGTGTTCACACAGAGCCGACACTGCAAAGGGCTTTAACACAGCTCCCTACCCATCTCATAGTCATAACACTCTCTTACTCACAAGCACAGAAAACTCATGGGTCGGCAGAGAGAGAAAAGGGGAGAGAAACAAATGGCATGAAAGCATGTGTCAGGACTGCTCAAAGATTCTGGAGATTTTTACATTACTGTGCTGTGGAGATGCACTGGCCATAAATTAAATGCCTGCAGAGCACACTTATTGGAAAATCCTGAGGGGTAAAATGGAATTACCGGAGATGATCTGTCTCCCTGCTCTGTGCATCGGCCCTTTAAAAGGGTAGGGTAATAGGTTTTTGGGTGGGGGCGAGGGCAGACGTGTGCGTACATTTTGGAGCGGCATTACATCTGTCAGGTATCATGGGGTAAGATGGCAGGTTGAATGAACATACTGTAGGGGAGGCCTGAATACTTGAGGTGAGGGTGGGCAGTGGAGGAGCACAATGAAAAGAGGGAGACATGTTTTAGGAATTAGTTTAGGAATTTGAGAGTTTGCAGGATTTTAAAAATTTTCAGCACCATTTTAAAATGCCTCTGAAAACTGATATGGAGACTGAGGAGTAACCCCCCCAAAAAGTGGAGCCGAACTAATTTTGATAATTACTTTCCCGCTCCATGCTGGAAAATTTCGACTCTTTACCAATTAGGCCTATAATTTCTTAAGTGAGTCATTGGGTTGGGGGGTGTGTGTGTGTGTGTGTGTGTGTGTGTGTGTGTGTGTGTGTGTGTGTGTGTGTGTGTGTAAGCCAGGGAAAATTATGTGTGATGTGCACTCCCTCACCCTCCAGTATTACATCTCTTCTTTCTCTCTCTGACTAATGGCAGCCTGCTTGGATAACACACAAGAATTATGTCCTTACATCCTACATGCACACGCGCGCGCGCGCACACACACACACACACACACACACTAAAGCATGCATGCAGTAAAACACATGCACGCTCTTCATGTCAAGTACATTTGCACACGCACACATTTTCACGATTTCAAGCGCATACTGTACACACACACACAAACACTGCAGGCGGTGGTTTATAGCGAGCTGACAGGGGTCTGAGCGGCAGTGCCTCCTGAATGAGATGGGCGAGGGAAGGTGGGCGGGATACAGAGCATATAAGGAGATAAAGTCACTCTCTCTCTCTTATTTGACCTCATAAAGATGTGGACAGTAGTGAGCCACGTGTAGCCTCAGCATAATTCCAGCTGCACTGAAAAAGTGACCTGAGCTGCACATGAGGGGCTGTAACTCAATGACAGACAGGCCTTTGGCTCTCTTTGCTCCTCTCTGACCGAGCTTGCGACACTCTGCCTGGCTGCAAACACCTCACAGCCATGACAAAATTAAATGGTCTCCTTCTCTGCCTTCATACTCTCTGCCTGATCTCACTTTTATTCATTTGTTTTTGCTCCCTTTCCGTCTTTCTCTTGTCAACTCTTCTCTGCTGCCCTGTTCTCATTTCCATAAAGTCAAGGTGCCACATGCCTTGTAAAACAGCAGTGACAGCAGTCACTGTTGACGGTGTCGTGTTAGCATAATGCTGATGATCATGACTTCATTACATCAAGCCAAAGACGTTTTACAAAATTAACAATTAGTATAACAAATTCATTAGATATTCTCCAGTGTGAAGTCAAATGAAAAGATTTATATTTTAGACATAATCTTGTGAAAAATGACAGTGTTATGACAATAAATCAAAGTAGTTTTACAATTAATTAACCAATTAATGAGAATTTGCTCTATTAAACTGTCAAATTAAACAAGAAAAATCAGACAATGTAGGCAGCAGCAGGCATGAGGATGAGCTTGATGAAATTCAGCCCGCTCTGCTGGGAGCCCCGGTGTCTTTCAGGGGCCCTGTCTTTACGCAGAAATGATCTGGCTTCTTCCGGGATAAGAGGCACAGAAGAGACAAACTGATAGACAGACTGACCAGCATGGGGGGACTTTAGTTCTCTCCAAAGACACTTCAGTCTCTCAGGAAGCTTCAGTCTCTGCTATTGTCAAGGCCAAAGGGAGACTCAGCATCTCTTTTTCGATCATGGGGTGTGTACGAGTGTAGCTATCATGGAGACGAGAGGTCTGAGTACAGACGGGGTTCTGAGGCTTTTCTAACTCTTCTGTTCTCTCTCTGGTCTTCTTCACTCCATTCCCATTCAGGAGGAACAAGTCTATCAGTGGTGAGTAAGGAGGCCGCGACATTTGATAAGCAGCTCTATGCTCTCTGATGAGCCTGCAGTGGAGGCAGCATGACTGCAGGGCAAAATGGCAAACTTCCCTAAGGCATTCCAGCTACCGCTAGCGACTGTGTGGGTCTTTCTGTTTGTCTTTGCTTAGCATTTCAACCCTAGCCATGCAAGCGAGAACAAACACACACTCAAACAGACAACACCAAGGCGGCAAAACAACTTTGGGTCCAGGGGACTCTCAATCAAGCCGAAAACACCTGCAAGGATTTGAAGTAAGGATGAGGACATTAGGGAATTATAGTATTCCCTCCCCAGCAAAACAAGGCAAATAAAAAAAGACATACTTGCGCTATCAGACTTTACACAGTCATACTCACACATGTGCACACACATCTAGAGACACTAAAAAGGTCTGTAGCTGACACACACACACACACACACACACACACACACACACTGTATATGCAGACAGGCACCCACGGAAACAAAACAGCCCGTGAAGACAAAAAAAATATATGGAGTATGAAGGGCAGAATACTAGGGGAATACTTAGATCCACATCAAATTAATACATTAGTGGAGGGTGGTGTTAACCTGTGAAAGTGGCGGTTCAGTAAGCTGTCTTAGATGTGCTTTTGTTTTGTCCTTTGTTTATGACTCTGAAATGTCTTTTTTATTACACTAACCAAGATTTATTAGCATATGAAAAGGCTGTTTTGCAGCAAAAACTCAAGAATTAGCAACAGAAAAATATGGTAGCTTGGGAGACAAAAATCCCTCTGCCCACAGAAGACAGCGTGGCTTCGGCGAATTACCACCCAAAGTGTAGAATGTATGATTCTTTTGTTTTGGCCCTTTGGTGAGTTTTAAAACATCCCCAGTCATGGAACATTTTCACTGCTCATTAAAATGGAAATGTGGTTAAATTGCCCTACATGGGGAGGAAAGGTAATGACGAGGGTTGACCTTTTTCTCTCCAGATTCAGATACATTCATTTGAGCAGGAAGAGGAAGGAATGGCTGCTGGCCCTGTGCTAGGAACCAAAGTCTTCACACACCTGCAAGAGAGAGAGGGGAAGGGAAAAAAAAGCGACACAAATGCGCCCTATGAAAAGAACAGATTGGATCAACAGCTGGTGGGAGGGGAAGCGAAGGCAAACCTTTTCACCAGGTCCTTGAAATACAAGCTGCAGGAAGCTAGAACATTTTGGTGGACTTCAAACTCTTTGCCTTCAACAATAATTTTCAGGTCTGTAAACTCTTTCGCTCTGCGCTGCTGGTTCAACTCCTTCAACATCTCTGTAGAACAAGAAAAAGAAACAGACAATGCCACATTGGGGTTTAGCATTTTCTCTCTTCCATACATACATGTGCAACAATAGCATGACAACAAGAAACAGAACAAAATGTGGAAAAGTGCAGATTGTAAAACACAATATTGCTGGCCAGTCTTAAGAAACAGTGTTCATTATATGATAGAGGAGAAGGAACATGTACAGATCAAACATTTCAGCAAAAGTGGCAGAAAAGGGAGCATGTAAAAAAGGACATAATTAGCTGTCATATTCTGTATGTGTATACTGTACTGGCAATATGCATTACCAAAGGCATGCTAGTGGATAACAGGACTAGGAATGAGATCAAAAACTAGGATTATTATGTGAAAAGACACGTTTAACTGTATTTGACCTTTCCACTGCAGCACTAAAACTTCAATGAAAGGAATCTGAATGAGATTAAAAAGCATCTAAAAGAGATGTGGGCTGAAAACAGAGACACTGTCAATGCATTATTCATATCGAAATAAAATTCTTTGGCTTCTCACAAGTGCCCTACTCGGTGAAGAGGTGACCTTCAAACGTCGCTCAATGAGAAAACAACTGCTTATCCCTAAATCCAAACACCCGCTTCTCTCTCTCTTGGAAAAATACCCCCACACCCTCCCACACCTAGAAACTAGAAAAACAGGGATGAAATACAATATGAGAAAACATGCTTGGAGGCCACAGTACACAGTGAGTTGCATAATGTGGTGCTGTAGCACTGTGTTAGGCCTGGCCTTACTGTAGCGTTGGGTCGGGGGCGCTTGTTTCTCAGCGTCTTAATGAGGCACCATGAGGGGATGCTGAGAGTGAAAATCAGCGGGAGGCTAGCAACTTATCCTACAGCCTTTAGGAACACTGCAGCTTTGTTAATCTCCTATCACGAATGCCACTAAAAGAGAACACTAGGAGACTTACTATCGTGTCTGGTAAGCTATAGACACGATAATGTGGAACATTACAATTACAGAGGGAGCCAGAGTCCATACTGTCGTCTTAGCATTAATGGAGCATTTCATAGAAATTGCAGGCTGTGAGGCATTGTAAACATCTATTTGGCACAAAGTGCAGTCTGCGTTGTATAAAGGCACTTATTCCATGCTGGGGAAATATAAGCAGTAGCCACAGTATGAGATAAATGATGATTTAGATAAGAAAGGTGGCAAATCCTCCCTTGATCAGCAGAAAGGAGAACAGGAGAACAGTGGCAATGCAGAGTCATTTGTTGTCATGTGTAACAAGCAAGATGTGCATGTGTGTGTGGATGAATGTGTGCTTTACAGCCGCCTAGCCATTAAATGTGGGAAACTGATCAGACTTGTGATTGTATTGTCGACACCCAAGCTGAAATAAAGAAGTATGTCTTTATCATCCTGAAAGAGGTCTGTGTCAGACTCAAAGCAGGGATTTAATTAACCTGGAATGACACTAGCCTCCCTCTATTTGGCTGGAATATCCACTCATTTAGCTCCTTCCATTCTCCTGACTGACACTGGGAGCTCAGCTCTGAATTAATTTGGTAGATGAAATTATACAGTATAAAGACACATGACAAATAAGGTGCAATTCAGAAGCGCGCTTTGGTAAAAGCCTTTTCTCTGAGTGGCGCATCCTTCAGAGTTACCACATCAAGGAATTAATGGCCAGAAAGAAAATGACCTGGTTATTAAACACGCTGAATACCAAATGGGGGGGGGGGGGGGG
>LKNJ01000598.1:57336-111361 GCA_002120245.1 Maccullochella peelii
AGATCCAATTTTTGACAATATGTCTGTACTTTGACTACATGCACAGCAGCATGTTCAGAGTGAGCCATACACAAACACAATGGCTGGCATTTGCCTTGTCTTTCATCCATCTCTCTCCACTCTTCACATTCCACTCCATTGCTGCTTGTCAGTTGGCCAGCTATCTGATTACTGTGTGGGCATGGACTGTGAATAGTGAATACACAGTAGTTTTGAGTTTGCATTAGTGAATCTCCAGCGACCGATACGGCTCTCACCTCCAATCAGCCACACCACATACCATCCTTTTCCCCCCGAGAATAGAGAAAGTGAGAGGGGGAGACAGAGAACTCCACTTGTCAGCAAACAATGGCCGCCTCCCTCGGAGCCGTGCAGACACACCTGAATGCCTGATAATTATGGCTTCTTGGGGGGGGGGGCGAGCCCCCCAGAACACCTCATCACCACCGGGGACCATGAAACTGCACATGGCATCCCCATTCTCAGGTTTGGCATGGAGTGTGGTGAGGCACAGACATGTTCTCAATGGGTCCACGGCGGCTTTGAAACACCATACGTCTCACTACGCTTAAAGTAAAAAATCTCGAGGACCGCCAAATTCTGCAACAGAGAGTCACACTGGATGGATAAAATAGCAGGAAGTTTTGTTTTGTGGGACGTACACAGAAATTCTCATGGGAGTATGTTATACTACAGTTGTCGCAGTAAATCATGAAATGTGGTAGCATAGTTTCCTGCCCCTAAGCCATTCACAATAATTACAACGCCCTGAGCTGGCTCTTCCATGATTGGTTGACGCACTGCACAGCGGGTATTGAAAACCATGCCAACTCTGCTGTTCAGCCTAGTAACTCTACTGTCAAACATCTGAGCGCTGTGGCCAATGGGGTCCTCGGGTGTAATCTCCAGTAACATATCAGCATGCACCGTGCCTCACTACTATAGGTGTAGCAAGTCGATCACTGAGCTGTAATTGGCTGCTGTGAAAGGCAGACAGAGCACACCATTGGTTGCTGAACTTGGAGCCATTTTAGGGTGCTTCTGTAGACCCACCATTTTGTGTTTACACAAAAATCTAAACTTTGAGATGCGTCTTCATAGGCTCATACTATTTTCGGTATTGTCTTCATTAACTTGCCTGAACTGTCAAGGGCAAAAATTATTTTAAAAAATAATGAAAAAGTCCAGGTACAAGGTACAGAGCAGGGCAGTCATTATGTGACACCTTTGTGAAGATGTACTGGCTTCGAATTTCTATTTTCCCGTGCCGTCTAAAATGGCTTCGTAAATATAAAATTCAACTCACAACTATAAATAATATATTTCTGCCAACACACTGGATTAAGTTTTTAGATATTTAGCTCTTAAATGTATAACTTTCATGTATTATGTATCTGCTTCAAAATGCTTAGGATTAATTTTTGCTAAATAAGAAAGCAAGGAATGTGTTGACAAAATACAAAGAAAAAACATGAAAAAAAATGTTTTAAATTCTTTCAGAGCAAGTAGATGAAGAGGATCTGGTAGAGAAGGTTGTTCCTCAAGACAGGCGAGATATGACAAGCTGCGATATAGCAAAAAGACATGACAACTTTGTAATTTACAAAAGTTACATTTACAAAAAATTCTTGTGTTTCTACAGCACAAGCAAACATGTAATCGTCCACATATCTCTATTGGACAAGATTCTATGTTGCGCAGCAGAAAGGACACTGATGTGTTCACTCTGACCTTTTTGTACTCTTTTATCAATTCCCACCAATACTCGCAGCTTAATTACCCAGAACAAACCATGCTAGCTGACCAATAATGCAATGTACAACCCTGCCATCATGGGTTGTCTTAACCTTAGAGAAAACTACAGTATGTCACATTTTTATACTGAAGCAGTGCATGATCATTTTCCATGCTACATATGAAAATGAAATTAAATCACTTTATCTCCAAAGCAACTAGATGATACAGCTATAAAGCTGCTTTCATTAATATGTTCTTATGTTCTATGAGCAAAACTAATTTCTAATGAATAAAAATGAATCAAATTAAATTAGACATAATTTTTAGTTGATTTTTAACTGATTATTTTTCAGTAGTACATGCTGTGGCTGTATTTAACTCAAAGCTACTATATTTTTTGATGACTCAATCACATTAAATCTTAAAAAGAAAAATGAATACATTTACCATTCCAGTTATATTGTCATAAATGTGACTGTATTTCATGGCCAACATGATCAAAATTATTGTAAAAAAACTGAATTGACAATGATTATATATAAAATCACATCAAAGATGAAATGATAATTTAACATTTTAAGAAAATTGAACAATTTCCTCAATCAATAGGTTAAACTGACATTTGTTTGCAAAAAATCTCACTTAAATGTTAATGTTTACTATGAACTCAATTTGATTAAATTTTGCAAGATAAAATGAATTGAAAGGAGTCTGTTTATAGCTTACTATAAAGCAGCAGAAGCAGCACTGCTGCAGGGCTGAAGCAGATTGGACTGAGGGAGTCTGATCAAAATAGGCTTCCTTGTACAAAAGCATTTTGTTAAGTAGGGACGTTTGAGAAATTCCATTTCAAAGAGGAAGTTGCAACGGAGTAAAAAGAGCAGTCCAAGAGCGTAACTCATAGTAAATGCACACAAAAGAACTCTTTCCAAGCAAAAAGCTTTCAGTGTTGGGTTCCACAAAAAATGTCTTTCCCCTCCAGAGAACAGAGGACCTGAAACCCAGCAGTAAAACACTATATGATAATGTCAGGAGGATTTATGAGGGATATCCCCATGTGAAGTGGTACACTAACAACAAAACACAATTAGGGTGAAGAAATGATCTGATATTAATGATGGGTTCACTTGTTTTTGTCACAGAATCCAACACATTATTAGTGTAGATCTGAGCAGTAGACAGATGATTTGGTAAAAGCTGCTTTCCCCCTGCTGACTTTGATAAGGCAAACATTTTAAATGGCCTTGATTCTGCAACCTCAGGTCCAAAGTACAACAGCCAAAACCACTCAATGTCAGCTCTAATGCCAAGGAGCCATTTGCATAAAAAATCTTAAAGAATGCCTTGACTGATGTATATATTTTCATGATTTTTCTTTATCTGTGCAGCTAAACCTTGCTTATTTAAAATCAGGTCACACAATCCTCAGACCATACTTTAAAAAAAGGAAATAAAAGATTTCTTAAAGTCAGATGACAAAGGCTTTTGTGAGTGAGCTTGCTCACAGAGTCCAATAAAAAAGAGCTGTTCAAATAAAAATAACACTTTTTGGCTTTTTGTACATGATCTAACTTAAGGAAAATATTTAGTCAGAATAAGAAGGCAAAAATATGTATTTCTGTTGTGTATAATTATATACTGTACAGGTGTGATTGTGGAAAAAAGAAACAGATAAACAACCAGAAAAAAAACACTAAAAAACAAATCCTCATTGACATTTTACATGTTTATGTGGGATACAATTATTTTAGAATTTAATTAGTATGCATTGTGCTATGCTCCAAAGTCGTCTGTGTAATCCAAGAGAAACAGAAGGAGGGCAACTTTATGGAAAATTAAAAGAAATCTGAATTCTATTAAATTAAATTTGCCTGTTTAAATCCACCTACTTCTCTTCATCTAAATGAAATCTCTATAATGGCAAAATGTAATTTGTTAGTCTTTATATATTTTATTATTACTTTATATACAGTAGATGGCTTAAATATTTAATTTATTTAATTAATTAATAATAATTTTTTCTTGCCAACAAAGATTTAAAAAAGCTCTGGTCCACTTCAATATATCTCCTCTTGCACTCATTAGGCCTAATTAAAGCCATACAATCTAACTTTTTGTTTGTAACAAATAAAATAAACCAAAATGTTCACATTTCCATTAAGTTTTGTGTAAAGAAACACCCACCATTTTTTTTCTTCTGGAAATAGTATTCGTTTTATTTTTATGTTAAATACTGTACATTTTAGGGAATATTATTGGCTAGATTCCTGGTGCCTGAATAACAAAATGTAAATGTATGCAATATTCAAAGTACAAAAATATAAATTTTAGTTACCTGGGTGTAAATGTGTAAAGTCTTCTGTTATTTAAGCGCATATCTGATGCAATCAATACTCAATGAATGGCATTTTACTTCACTTTGTAGAGAGTAGAGATAATCAGATTTCACTAAAAGAGACTATATTTGAAATATAATTTCTTTTCTTTATTTTAAAAAGTCTTTCTTTTAGAATTTAAAATGTTAGCGTTCACATAATATTCCAAAGAAGGACAGAGTACACTGTAAAATAACACTGATATGAATTATATCCTATTTGTTAGTACAAAAGGAAGCAAGGAGGCAGTCACTTTTCAAAAGAACATTTCACAAGCCATTATTTTTAACGCCACCATCTTCAGCTCGGGTCAGTTCATTTCAAAAGCCATGGTGGATACATGTCAGGCTTTAACAGGTGCAAAATGTCATGAACACTATCAGGCCACTCATCTAGATGCCATCTTCTGAACAAACGCTGCTTTATGTAGATAAGCCTGCAGATCTCATGTGTTACCCATCTAGCCTCTTCCAAGGCACAATTACTCTAAACAGCCTTTAAAAACATACCTCTAACAATCACCGCCACATTCATTTCTGGAGACGTCTCAAGAGTTTGTGCCTACTCCCAGCAAATCAACTCATGCAAGGCATCCGAGATCCTCGAGACCCCTTGAGTCTCTAGCTGTCCTGATTTCAGTCTGTAAGAGAGCAGCGGCACCATATAGCCTTAGAGAATAGTCCATGATGAGGACGCTTTATTTTTCCCCTCGCTCGAATCTGCTGAGCCGAGCTGCTTGAGCCTCAGCACTGCTGTCAACGAGCCTGGACTGAGCCGGGGGGGGGGGGGGGGGNGGCACTATGACAGAAAAAAAGAACAGGGGAAAGAAAGAGTGAGGAACTTGTGCCCCTCAAAGACACCGACCGGGCCTTTGTTGCTTCATGCAAGAAAAGACCTGGAGTAGCAAAAAGCATAGCTCTGCTCTGTCCTGCACAAACCTCTACATATACCCTCTGGTCCATGGTCAGACGTGTATGCTCACACACACCCAAGCAAACAATTGGCACTGGTAGAACAAAGTTGAGGCAAATACAATCAGAGGCTTAGAGGAGGAAGAACATCAACAAATAGAGCCCTGGGAGCATCCGTTGGCCTGCTGCAACAGTGTGACAAGATGTCATGCAATGTTCTCTTGTTCTTTGTGTTTGTGTGTAGTGAGAAGACGAGAAAGTCTCTGGTCCCGGCTGGTGCAGTGGCTTCCTCATTAGCCAGGCAGGGGGGGATAGTTGGTGACAAGCGGTCATACTCCCTCAAACAGGTTTTAACAAGAGGATACCCCTGTGGCTAGCAAACAAGAGCACCGTCATACCTCTTCCTTCCTTCAGGCTATGCAACGTCTGGTCAGAGTTTGAAAAAAAAGAAAAGAAAATGCTGCAGACTCTTTAACTGTATACTGAAATGGCAAAAGCTGCCAGAAAGTAGAAATATGTACTGTATGCATATACTGTGTTACAAGTCAGGCTGTCTACAGTTCACAGGAGGTTACAATTTACATTGAGTGCTCAGTTATGACATTACAGCTCAAAGAATCTCCTCCCTGGCTGATGCAGCTATTTTAGTATTGCAGTTCATAAGAAAAAAGATTTACTGTAGCAGAGTTACTGCTTCTGAAACTAACAAAATTTAAGAGAGCGGGAGGAGGGTTTTTTTTTGGAAAATGGTTGCCTAAGAAACTCTGCAGTGAGCCTTAACCTGTCTGTGCTTTATCGGAAAAATAAAAAAAACATTTCAGGAATTCCCTATGGCCTAACATCAATAAGAAAAGTACATTTTTGAAAGCAGGTAAAATGTGGCCATTTACAGTATCTTTCTGTCTACAGTGTAATGATCGTTTCACTCCTGTGGTCTGTTAAAATGTACAACTCCTGATGCCAGCATGCTGATCAGAAAATCATGGTTTCTACAAGGACGGCAATAGTATAAACAAGATTAAGCTTCACAATTACATGTATCACAGCTAATTACGATATGATCGTGTACGTGTTTAGGACTTTGCTACTTTGTAATATCATTACTAGTGTTAAAACATTTAAAATTGCTTTTAAAAAAGTGCATGCATTTCATTTTTTTTTTTTTTATAAAACCAAATGACATATCAGAAATCGGTCAGCAAAGTAACCGAGCTAAAGCTTAACTTTGGATTAAATCTGTTCAATTAATTTATGCAATGACCGCTTTGTTTGCCGTATATTCTTCTACATTTCAGCCTGGCAAATGACAGAAAATAAAAGAGCAAAGCGTGCACATCACACATTCTTCTCTTTGCAATCAATGTAGAGTGAGTCTAACCTACAACAGATGCACCACAGGAATAACTACCACAAGAATAAACTGGGACATGACTTCTGTTCCAAAATAATTCAAAGGAGAAGTGTGGAGTTTATTCCAGCTGAAAGGATTTTAAACTAAAAAAAACCCAAAACAAATCAAGTCATGATGCCTGTTTTCACTTGCAATTAAAATATTCCACGAGAATCAGAGGCACTCCAAAGTCTTTATTACAACATGGCTAGAAACTAGAACCAGGTCTTAATTAGGGTGTACAGAGGTAATACTGGTTGTGTCGATACCTGTCACCCAGTCAGGTCACATGACAGGAAAGGGACCACAAAAGCATAAAAGGAATAGGTGTAATTGCATGGACTTGCTAGCACGATCCAATGACACATCAAAGATGGAAACACATTTTTCTGTGTGTGTGTGTGTGTGTGTGTGTGTGTGTGTGTGTGTGTGTGTGTGTGTGTGTGTGTGTGTGTGTGTGTGGTGCCTTTATAGCTCTCTGACACGTCATTACCAGTGCAGCACTCCTCCTTGGCTGTTTTTAAAACCCGTTTTGGGACCTGTTCGAAATGTCAATATGGTGCCAACCTACCAATCTGACAATCCTGACCAACTACATTAACATACCACGCTTGTAGTTTTTCCATCAGACATCACTGAAATTAAACACCCATTCAAGCATTAAGAGACACAGAGATGGAAACACTGTTTTCCTGTTTAACTCTTTTACAAGTGGAAAATAGCTTAGTGCTAACTTAATGCTCACCACCTGTTTTGTCTGCGAAGTTGACCAACATCTTAACCCAAGTATGTCATGGGACATCCAATTCTCCACATATAGGCTTGGCTGATGACAGCTTCACATAAAGAAGTTGCACGACATCTTGCTGAGACTTATGATTTTTATTCTTACAGTGGGGGAAGCTTGACGCGCTTGACATCCACTCACACCGCTCCCATCCAATGAGGTGTCACAAGGTATTCAAGCTTAAATGTCACTATAAGTGGCCTGATTAAAAATTTAAAATAAAGAGGACAAAAGTTGGGAGTTAAGTTGAGGGGCAACACCGGCTTCAACATTGTGCTGATTTAGCATTGAATAATAAATAGAAGCTTTGAAAAGTCCTTAATCACTGCCAAACAAAATGAGCTGAAAACTTCAGCTCACCTGTCACCAAAAAAGTTCCGGTCTGAAATAAAGAAACTTGACGCATCCAAATGACCTACTGATGCTTTACAATCACCATGCTGCTTCCCACAAGACAGACACACGTAAGATTCTCAACATAAATATAGCCTATTTCTGAAAGTGAGTGTTTAAAAGAAAAAAAAAAAGAAAAAAAGATGTGACATTCATGCTCTATTCATGAATGTCACATCTCCGTAACCTGGGCATCACAGAAAATCCCAAATTTTCTCTGACATATTCACCTGCTCGCTCATATGATTCATGCAATCTGAACTAAACATTCTGGTGTTTGCGATGCACCCTGAAGGCAGCTTAATGTTAATTTGTTAGGTTGATGTGGTCAAATGTATTCACAATTCAGTCTGTCAATTTGGTTTTGTCAGCTCTGCACATGTAGAAAAAGGTAAAATGGCACTTACGACAGAATATCAGTTCACAAAATAAAGTGAGTGGGGCCGAAAGATGGACTAATGAGACGTGATTAACTATTAATTATAAACTAATTAGTTCAATTAACTGCTCCGAAGATAAGTAGCAGTCGCTTTTCTGTTTTTCTGTCACTGGAAGCAGACAGAGGTGTGCAGTGGGGATGAAGGCTCCGATTGGTCGATTGACAGCCAATTGCAATGCTAGCCAATGACAGCCAATCACACAACAGACAACTCCTGTATATAGCACAGAAAAGAGCCACATGTGCCATAACCAAAATATAGAGGTGTGCCACTACATGTAATGGGTTGCCAATTGCATGTATTCATGTCACACCTGAATGTTGCTCCCGAATTGTTTCTGTGGCCAAAAGACGTGTTTACATTTATACAGTAGCCAAATTGTTCCATAGCAACAGCCTCTGATTGGACAATTTGTTTCATCAATCACTGAGTGCAAATTGCTCCACAATGACCACATTGCTACACAAATAACTAGGAATTCTTTCAAAAAATAGCATATTTAGATAAATGGGTTGATAACCACACTGATTAATCATCTATTAATAAATCCCAATTACTTATAAATGCTTTAATATTGAGATTCCAACTGTTTACTGTGGCATTTATTTTTCTATGCCAGAATTCCTTATTATAAGTTGGTCTGAGAAGCTTTATGAAAGAAATCCAGGAACTCCTTACTTCTAATAAAAACTGCTTTTCGGAACTGAGATAAAATGCTAGGAATAGAGGCCTGAATGCTTAAAAAAGCCCACTTTTTATTACTCAGGCCAACTTTAAGCCTGCATTGGCTTATTTGTCATAGTGCCAAAGAGGCAAGGTGCCAATATGGATTTTGAGCGTTTTTTTTAACAGAATGCCACATGAAATTGTTAAAGTGGTCTGGGCCCCATCACAGATTAGCAAACACTGTGCTTAAGCATTATGGAGGATGTCATTGTCAAACTCAGCTCGGGGTTGAGTAATTCATCCATCCCAGAGCAGACGTCATTGTCACTGTGCAAAGAGACACACGTGCAGCCATGCATATGCAGAACCCAAACACACGTGCAAATGTACCCACACACACGACTTTAGGCAAGACAATGTCATAAGAGAATAATCCTAATAACAATGTGCTTATGAGGAGTCACTGGCTGGTGTAGATAACATAATGTATGCTTGGAGGGGATTTGATTAGAACTGAGTGGGTGTGCAACACTTCGCCATCTTCCCTTTTAATTAAATTGCTAAGTTACTATTTCATATAAATTACTGCAAAGGCCAGAGTTCTGTCTAACCCACATTATAAACCCCGGTGGAAAAACAAGGCTAATTGAGTGAAATGAATCATCTGGACACAGGTCTTGTGTATCAGTATGAATGCAACCTTTCAGAGAACATCTGCACAAGCTATGTTTCATTTGTAATTCACCTTGAGAGGGTTGACTGAGCATCCAAGTTCTTTTGGAGCATCCAGTTGTGCATGTGACCAACTAAGAACTGCTCAGTACAAACAAATGTGGGTTTCTGTTAGTCAGCTTTACTGGATCACTCATGTTCCAAGCAGAGAACAAGATTTGACATTAAACCACAACATCACGACTACAAATATCAAACTTGTCTCCAGGCCCTCAGTCAGGTAGCCTGTACACTCTGGCATTTCATCACCCAAAGTCAGAGTTTTCACCTGACTGGAACTTCACCTCAGGCAGTGGGAGCAAACACTGCCATCAAACCATGTTGTCTTCACTCTCCACGCAAAACTAAACTTAACTAATAATCATATTTAAGCTGTCTGTTGGCATTCTTATGCAATACAGTTTGCATCCAAGTGTTGTGAAGCCAAATGATTGCAACTTGGCTCCAAAACTCCAAAATGTAGTTTTTCAATATTGCACCCCAATCTGCACCTTAAAATTTAAATTATAAATGATTTTATAATTATATTTTTCTGTCCGTCTGTCAATACACCACAGAGTACCTCTGTACCTCAAGGTCTCTTAACAGATTCACTATAAAAATGACTGTCACATAAAAAGGAGGGTATTTGAATATACATTTTGTTGTATTTACAGATTTTAAACTGTGCAAACTGACAGAGTTCTTTGGGTGATCAAAGGTTTGTGAGGGGGACAAAGGACCCAGACCCCGGTCACTACTGTTGCTGTGGAGGATGTAATTAAGTTGTGCCAGCTCTGCAGGTTATATTGGCATAAAGACTACACCATTTTGTCAGTTGACATGACAGTGAGACCATAAATACAACAAAAGTTACAATTTCTGGTTGAACTACTCCTTAAAAGGCAACTAGCAGAGGTGCCATTAGGGAAATACAAAGTAGGGCTGGGCGGTTAATTGAATTTTATTTTCAGTTACGATTTTGGCTTCCAACGATTATGAAAACAAGATAACTGAGATAAAACGATTATAGTGCCACATTTGCAATGATGCTCTCGTTTTGTTTTGCGTTATAAATTCAGCGCACCCTTTTCCTTTACAGCGGTGCACTTTTGCTCCTCCCTAAAAGCCCAAACTCACTCTCAGCCAGGCTGAGAATACTGCAAATACTATGCAACATTTGTTACACGGTGGGGTCTACACCACAAAGCAATATGACCAATTAGTTTAATCATCTGAAATTCAGTTTTTAATCACAAAGCAGTCTATACCCAAACAATACAGGAACAAACAGAGAAAAGTAAAGCCCCCTTGACTTCTTCCACTGCAACACTTAAAGTTCAAGGAAATCCTCTGTTAAAAAGACAATTTAAAAAAAAAATTAAAAAAAGTTCAATAACTGCATGATGTTTCCAAAGTCAGTGAGTAATCGTGTTAAGTAATCATGATCTCAATACTGACCAAAATAAATGTTATGATTTTTGCCATAATTGAGCAGTCCCAATACAGAGTATGGTTGTGCTTAAATGTTGAAAATACTATGTACATGCCCCTTTAAGAATAGCTGTGAAGTTGTTTTACCTCCCTGAGAACTTAAAGTGCAAATATTAGTAAAATAAAACAAAGTGCAAACTCCACTTAAGTACCATTTAAAAGTTACTTTCTCCTCCGCTGCCTTCATCTGCTGCCTGGAACCAACAGCCTCAGCTGTGCCAAGCCCTCTTCTACCCTTCACATTTAGGAACCAGGCACGTACTCGTGGTCGAGCACAGATGCCATTGTATGTGTGAGAGAATGTAGATATGCTCCCCAGCTTGTCGTGCACCTCGACTGTGTTTATGAGTTTGGCTTGTGTACATTCCGTACAAGCTTTGCACTGGGTGGGTGGCACTTGCCTCTATGGGAAACATTTCTTCCAAGTTGACCCTAAACAGCAAGACAACGCAACTACACACACCAACAAAACACACACAGAAAATAAAATACCCATGTCACCAGTGCAGCTTAAGATAAATGCCACATCTCTCCCTGAAGACAATGTGTGTTTACTGGGTTACTTTGTGAAAGTCATAGCAGCCCAAGCAGAAAGGTTAGTGGTGAGGTTAGGTTGTATGTGGGACTCTTCTCAGCAGACTGCACACCTGAGATGAGCTACAGTGGAGCCAGGCGCGTAATCGTCTGCATTTCATCAGATTTCTTTCTCCTTTCTTTCATTCCTCCTCCTCTCCTCCTTTCCATCTGCTTCTCTCCTCCTCTATCTCTCTCCAGGGATAGAAAACAATCTATTAGACGACTGGACTGCCCCACAAATTCTCATTGTGTCCAGCATGCTCCAGTGCTTATGTATTATGCTTGCCGATGTGTCCTTGTAAAGTTGTAATATAAGTTTAACTCTCTAATGCAATACTTTTTATCCTCCACTCCAGCACGCTGCATTACATAAGAAAACAATGTCTGTATCTGAGAGAGAAGAATGGGTACAATGACGATTGTAGCAGAAATATGATCATAATCAGTATCAGTATAATCACTATAATTCAGAGCTGCAGCCTCTAGCAACAAAACACATTCTGTAAACTTAACAGGGCAATCGCATATTGCTGTTTTGGCATGTCATCCTGTTCTATCTTACTGCTAAGGAAGACTTTAAGTCTAAAGTCTAGTGCACTGCCAGTCTACAAAGATCTCTTGATTGCAATTCAGGCCATTATCATTTGTCTAAGTCACAGAAGAATTATACATCTTCACATGCTAAGCTTGTTGCTCTGCTCTAACTCTGTGGAATAATGAGTTGGAGAGGGGAGCCATTCTTGCTAATGTCTGGTCCTGTCATTAGTATTTATTAGATGCCCTGCATGTATTTAAAAGTTTCTGGGTAAGGAAAAAGTTGGACTACGCACTCAGATAAGTGAGCATACCGTGAACATTAGTGAACTAATACTGTTGAACTTCTTCTGGATTTTTTGCTGAGACGTTGTGGCGCATCTGCTGCTGTTTTGGATACAGAGTTCCCTCCCTGTTGCAATTACGCCTTCTCATTA
Source organism: Maccullochella peelii (assembly GCA_002120245.1). NCBI lineage: Eukaryota > Metazoa > Chordata > Actinopteri > Centrarchiformes > Percichthyidae > Maccullochella > Maccullochella peelii. The sequence goes on from LKNJ01000598.1 coordinate 69,788, forward strand.
GAGAGAAACATCCGCTATTGACTGGCTTCCTGGTAACATCTGCTGTGTTTACACTCGGCCTCATTGATAATGCATTACCGCCTATTTCATGGCTGATGTGCGGAATAACACATCGACATTTGACTTGTGGCAATTAATCCTGTCATATCAGATAGTCTCTTAAACGAGGTGCTTGAGATTCAGACCCATTTGAGGTGTAACCTCCATTCACTTTAACACCACTTTACACACAAATCAATTTGCTCCCACATAACTGAGGGCAGTGGACGTTCCATGTGGGCAAATGGCACTGTTCTAGTCCGAGACCTCTCCCGAACAGTCAATGTATTACAGCTCTGAGCAACAGTGTAACACTACATCACAAATCCAGGCAACACATTTACTCTGTGTGTGTATTCTACAATGTGGAATGGGACCCAGACATACATGAGAAGACTCAAGTTCCCAACCTTTTTTGTCTGACTGTCCTATCACATGAACTCAAGTTCCCCTGGATCAACGCACAGTTTAACTGATTTTAAACTGGATGTAATTTAACACTATTGCCTATATCAAAGTGGATATTGTTACGTACTGGATATTGGTTAAGTTTGTAGTCCTACTACTACCATTTGGAGTGGCAGAAGCTGGACATTTCAGCCATTTATCAGTTACTCTAGCTAATTATTTGAACTGTTAATTTCAACCATTTATTCATTACTTTTACTGTTTAACCGTTTACATTTCTCTGCATGCTAGTGTCGTGGAAAGCACAGGAAACACGTCATTGACAAAGATATTGTACAATAGGAGGTAGAGAATCAGAAGTCATCAGCTATCTCAAAGAGAAAATACAAGAATAAAGCTTTTATAGTATTCTGGAAATAAAAACTCTTTTTCATTGGTCAGTGTTATATAGTTCTGTAGGTTCAGACCTATAGTAACTTTCAAAAACATAACAGGACCCTTGACGTACATCTCGGTGAGCAGAGAAACATTTCCATATAAGGGCCTATACACCACCGTATAGCTGTTCTACAAGAGTCACGTTACTCAGCGTGTGCGCACACACACACACACACACACACTCACACACACACGAAAGTCATGTTGAGCTCAAGAGTGGAGACAAGAATTCAACTAAACTACTAACTACTTAAATGTTCATACATAAGCATATAATTACTAAATATTAATGAGTATACAGGCAAATGGTTATGGATAGATAATTAACATATGAATAAATGATAAGCTATAAGCTTACAATTGAGTTTACTTTCACACTAGCTAACTAGTTTTAAAGCACTCAATTGCAACACGTACAGTCCAGGCGTACAGATAACTCAATTTACTTTACATTATACTGATAATACTTTGGTACATTTACTCAAGTGAGATTATCAGTATGGGACTTTTACTTGTAATGGACTATTTTTATATTGTTGTATTATTACTTTTACTTAACTGAATATTTCTTCCACCTCTGCTAAAAACTGACTGGAAAGAAGGCTTTTGCTGGTTCAGCCTATAAGCAAACAGCCATCATATAAAGAAAGAAATAAAAGTAAAAAATATCAAACGCTCCCTTAGAAAGCATTTGGTTTAGTGCGGTGACAGACCATTTCTGATTTATCCATACAACCTTGGCAGTGGCACAGCTATTCAATTTTATGATAAAAACTAAACCATGTTTTGTCTTTTCTTATTATTTTGTAGCACAATATAGTGCAACAAAGTGTCACAGAGACTTAACAATAGAGGAAAAGAAATTATTGCATGAATGGCAGTAGAAAGAAACTGACCTTATCTCTTAACCCCTACCTGCCACTAGACGAATAACTGAGCACAGACTTGATGATGACAAAAGAAAAGCAAACTGGAATTCAATCCTTCAGTGTTTAGATCCTCCTTTTATAAACATCCAAAGCACTTTCTCGATTGTTGAGGTAAGATCCTGTTAATTTAATGACCAAAAAAGTTGAAATCGAACTGAACTGGGAAGGCACAACGAAACTCTTATTTTCAGTTCTTTTCATTCATCACAACTCTGACAGACAAACCAAGAGCGTGTGTGCATGTTAACCCCAAACGGTAAGATGATTTAAATGAAGAGTCATCGGGAAGATTTCCCATAAAATATTAAATGCTTACAATTCTCAACCAGCCAGCTACGGCTCTGGACAAAAAGTGCAGACATTTTGTGAAGGTAATAAGGCAAAACAGACAGTCTGATTAGGCGTTTCAGATGAAAACTGCCATCTGTAACTTGGTCCAGCTGTCAGAGGCAAATGAGCAATCTGGGATGACTGGACTGTTTTTTTTCCCCTCTTTAATCCTTTCTTCTCTTAAATTTTCCTTTACCACTTTGCTAACCAAGGCATTACCGGGCAAAAACCCCCCAAGGCTATTAGAGGAATGGCTAACAACTCTAGCATCAGAGCAGAGAAAGCAGGGAGGCGGAGAGGAAAGTTAGCAAAGCATGGAACAGGTGGCAGGTACGGTGAGGAAGGAAGATACAGAAGATTTGAGAGAGGAAAAAAAAGAGAAGGGAGGCGAGGGGATGACAAGGAAAGAGAGGAAAGCAGGGTGGGGTGGGGTGACGCCGGGAATGTATGGAATCTGCTTCTTTACTGACATATTCGGCCATCAAAAAAAGTAAAAGACCAATAGTTTACACGAGTTCTACTTTTGAGATTACTTTTTTTGCTTCTGTGAGATTTATTCTCCCTCAAATTCCTATTTTATTTGATGTTGAAGAAGTTTTGTTTGATTATATTGACACAACTCCATAGGAGTGGAGCAGAGTGGGAGAAACAGACAGACAATTGCAGTGAAGGGGACAGGTGGGGAGGAGGGGAGGAGGAGAGTATAGGTTGAGGAGAGGATGGAGGAGGGAGGGAGGCGTGGATACGGTGCCCCCTCTAGCGTGGCAGGGAGTCGGGCGGCTGCTCCTTGGCTGCGCTGCATCTGTGATTATGCACGTAGGAGCCGGGTTGTCAGGCTCCGGGTCCTGCGACTGTGCCGCCACTGAGCTTTATCTTGAAATCTCTGTGATTAATGAAGCTGGTGCCACGTTCTGCATGGAGGAGGTGGACGAGGAATGATCAATCTTAATGAGCTATCCGCCGTCCCTATATTAACTGTGGGGGGATGTAATGTATGGGGCTCCTGGCGGGGCTCCTCTCCTTTAAAATACGATAACGAGGGAGAGAAAGAACGAGGGCGAGCAGCTTTCCTTCCTCTGCTTATGACACACTGCTGCTGCTCACCTCACGTTTCCTCCCCTCCTCCTTCTTTTTGCTCTCTCCTGAGAACCAGAGCTGTACTAGAAACAGTTAGACATCTCAATGGAAGCCATCCTTAGCAAAGTTAAAAGAGACGGTGTCAGGTAGCTGCTCAGCTACATCTGCACACAAGCGCAGCGGTCTTCAGACTGCTCCTGCCGCTCTAAAATGATTTGTTTGAGTCAATATCATTAATATGTAGGCCCCATATGGACTCATGTGCCAAGGTTACTCATAAGCATATCACTGTGGTACTGCATGCATTCATTTAAGAGAATTACCTGCACATACTGAGTCCACAGTGATTGGAATAAATTTCAACCTCATTAATAATTTGCAACATTCCCAGCTCTTGTGAATTCCATTTTGGTTTGCACGATGTACCTAGAATTAAGGAATGCTATGAGAGAGATAGAAAATAAAAAAAATAATAAACACTTTAAAATCCATGCATTTCATATTCCAAGTTAAGCCTGTTTTGGAATCATAATAACCCTAGTTCTGCTTTAGTTAATCCTGATGTGGATAGCTTTAAGATAATCGCTCCGCACAACACCGCAGTAACTTTAATTAATTTACCACTGCTTATTCTGCAGACGCTGATCCGAGTCAGCATATTGGAAACTGAAATTTAAAAAAAAAAACCTACAACTCTTACACCAGATCGGTGAAAGGCGTACTTTTGTATAATTTGCAGTGAGGATGTAGTCGAGATCCTCTGCACTCTATCAAGTAAAAGAGAGACAGAGAAAGGAGAGGGTTTAATGAATGTGCTTGCTATGATTAATGGTCTCAGTGTGGCTATCACAAACTGGCTGTGTATTTAATAACTGCTTTGAACGGCCTGTCATGCTAGCAGTATATTGTTGTGGTTGAATCAAAATGAATATTTATGCATTGCTAATAATACTGATTAAACTGTATGCTTTATGTCCACTTAATAGAGTAGCTACTTTAGTATAGAGACAAATATCTCTGAGGTGAGAGATATGCAATCTGAACAACATGTCCCAAAATGGAAAGTCAATATCAAATCCAGTTACATCATAAACCAGTAACAAGGGTAAAACAGCACCATAAAATAGCATGTGATTCCATAATAACCTTTGATCATGTGATCAAGTGTCAAGAAAAGAGGCACCTATCCCCCTTAAATAAACGGCACCGGCACACACAGCTTGGCCTTGTAAACAGTCACTATCTTACTAATTTGGTGATCTGTAATTTCCTCACTTAGTGGTAATATTGTAGCAATAATGTGCAAAGAACCAATATGCAAGTGGACAGTAATGCTGCAGTGCCAATATGCTTGGTCCAAAAGTAAACAAAAATGAATACATAATTAAAATCTTATTGAGGCTAAAGTTTGAATAAGGCAGATAAGGGAGATGAAATGGTCACAGCAGAGGAAAGGTGAGTCGGCACTAGATGTGAGGCTGCGCCGGTCTCGCCATAGCAAAGTAAAACACTGATCTTAACTCAGCAAGGCATCTTAATTGCATTCACTAGCGGCTCCAGAGCTGCTTGGTCCCCAGATGATGGCTGATGTGAGCTGACTGGAAGATGAACTTCCTCGGCCGAGAGGAGGCTGGGTGTTGCTGGATGTGTGCGATGGTAGCAGACTACGTCTATGTGTGGCCCTCTCTTATAACGCCATGTGTGTTTCATCCTTGTGTGCATTTATACATGTGATCGTCTGTGTGCATATGTGCGACCCTCCCGGTGTGTGTGTGAGTGTGTGTGTGTGTGTGAGTGTGAGTGAGAGAGAGAGAGAGAGAGAGAGAGAGAGAAAACGGAACCGGCTAAGGCCAGTGAGGTGGAAGGAAGCGTTAAAATTATGTTTGACATGAGAAAAGAGGCGAGGAGCCGCGGCACATGCTCAGTACGGTAGCAGGTGGCCTGACAGATCTGTCTGTGACCCCAAACTTGAATCTCAACTAAAGCCTCCAACACATGCGGCGACTGTGCTTCATGTGCACCTTATTTTTAGGGATTTACCAACAAAAAAAGCATTGTTTTTCAGTCATGAGCTGCCTTTAAATGGTGCTCAATCACATTTGCAGTGAGCGAGTCCGTCCCTGCTGAGCTCGGCACTAGCTTCCCCTGGCTGATATTCATCAAGACAGCCATCGATTTTAATGACTTGGTCAAGAGACACACACCAACTCCGCTCTCAGCATCTCCCTCTCTCTCTGTATCTACGTCTCTTCTTCTCTCACCCCCCGGTGTCCTGTTCTTTTGTTTTGTTTATTGTCCTTTTTAACAACGTCAGTCATCCTGCATTCCCACATTTCACAAAATGTGCACGATAGTTGTGATTGCTGTGGCTCCAGCTATAGATGTGGATAGATTATTTAAGTGCGTGAAAGACAGGACAATAAAAAGTGAGCAACGAGTGGGCGGTGTGAAGGAAATTGACAATCGGCAAGAAGGTGTGGAGTTTGATTTGTACACTTTGACAGGCAGGTATTATGAAAAGCCCTGCTGGGGATGGGGAAACCAGGTAGGCAGATCACAGCCTGGTGACTGGCATATCTCAGTAGGTGATGAGGTTACAGTTGCCTTCAAGCTGCTCTGTGTGAATCTTCACACACACACGGCATTTACACAGACATATACAAACACACTATACTATTACTGTAAACAAAAATACAGACAAATACATAGACAGACAGATATACAGACACACATACACCCACAGAGAGGAGCACACAGTTGTTGATGTGCCCACTGATGCAGAGCGAAGACAAATTGCTCCCTTTGAAGGCAAAGCCAAATCAAACACGGAGTGTGATTTCTGTCACTGTGGTGTTTGGCTTTAAGGCTGTGAGGCTGACATCTGACAAAACATCCATGCAGTCACACCCAAGAAGTTGTGCATGCGTGCAACTGCACACACATTTGTGTACACACCCACACACCCACACACACACACACACACACAGCGACCTGCCAGTGCAGCTGGATTAAGGAAGAAGAGCTCCTCCAAGACCTAAACCTTTGCCATCAAAAAGCCACAAAACCTCCTCTGCATATCAGCGCTTACTCACTTTGTGTCTAGAGGCTCAATCAACAATCACTTAAGTAGCGACTTTTGTATTTAAATGGTTTGTCCAATCACTTCTGAAAACCCTCAGACGTGAGATGCATGACCAGAATTTGACCGCTGCAAGTAAACATTACAGCATAGTGTCTCACAATTTAAATGACCACCAGAATCGTGAACAAATGCTCCAAGTTTAAGTTATTTTTGGACGTCTGTCAGGATGACAATTCATCAGCTAGCTCAAGCAAAGTCTCCCACATGTCAGTCAGTGGCACAGTGCGACTTTGAGCTAATTTATTCCCCTTTTTTGGCTTTTACCCCAGAAGGCCTGACTAGGTTCAACCTGTATGAGTGAATTAGTGTCCAGTTTGTGTGTGCGCCACAGTTTTTATTGTACCGCTGTAAATTTCTTGAGAGCAAAATAAAGCCTGTGTCTGTGAGAAGAAGAACAAGAAATACAGCATGTCTTGTCTGCCTAAGTGGATGCTGTGACTTCATTTGCCATCTAGTTTCAATGCATTTCTGTGTGTAACCCACAATCTCTGCCCTGGGATCAGATTTGCCAACCCTCTAATCCTCACCTCAGACTTACAGACAGAGACTTAGAGACTTCTTGTGATCACAGCAGCAAAGTTAAGTGTTCCTGTCAGTGGAGAGGTCTGCCTCGCCACTCGGGAGGCTACTGAAGAGACGTCACGGCCACTAATTTACTGGTGCTTAACGTTTGACCTATTTCCACTGTCCTTGTGACATTACCCTAATGACATGCTTACTAATGTCTATTCAATGCCAAGCAGGGATGAAAAAACTGCTAAAATGGTTGAGGAGACGCCAGATTCAAGTGTCTCTATTTGCAGTTTGACCTTCACCTGCACAAGATTTCAAGTGTGTACGATGTCTAGAAATTGACACACGGATGATTTCCCTTCTCCCTTTGAAATACGGCAGCTGACAAACTGTAACCATGCAACCTGAACATATTAAATTTATCATAATGTGAATAACAGTAACAGGCTTTCCATTGCTGAATTCTAACAATCCTACAGTATTTCCTTCCCTGTAAAATTGATCTGTATATATACACACTGCAATTCCAATTAAACTCTAGCTTCTTTGGCCTTTTAGAAGAAGGTCAATACATTTTGACATGTGCATGGTTAATGGATCGCGACAGTCTATTCAACACAGAAGCAAAAAAGCTCTCATTCGAAAGAGACCGGACCAAGCCGACGAGCCCGTCTAATTATCCATTTCCAATTCTACCTGCAGTCTCATTTCAATGTATCGCAGGAAGCCCCCAAAATAATTGCTTTTTTGCAATCTACAAGTTCATTTGCACACATTTTATTGATCAAAATGAGTCAGGAAAAAGAAAACAATCTAAACCTAAATTAAAAGCTTCATTAAATGTGAAAATTGGTTGGGGAATTGCGAACATCTGTTTCTAGCGCCCTGCGTCATAAACTCCAAGGTTAAACCAAACACCAATTTACAGAAGACTCAGGCATGAGAAGCACCTTCATAAACACAGCACAAGTAAACAAGGCTTCAAACAATTTCGAGAGAGATGTGAGGGCAGGGTCTGAAAGCTCTTCCTGTCTTGTGTTTAGCAGTCCTTGTGAGAATTGCAACCAAGAGCCGTGAAAAGAAAAACCCGATGCACTTTCAACAGAATTTTCAAGCACTACAGTACAGATGCTGCTGTTGTACAGTAGTTTGAGATCAGTACAATATGTTCTTCTTTCCAAAGAATCCGCTATAGGCAATATTACAGGTTTTCAGATGCAGCCTTCTCACTGCTGCTTTAGGTCCACCTCTGTTCTCTGCGACCTTGGAGCAGCTTTGAAGTGAATTGGCTCTGGTTGCAAGTTGTATTTTAACAACCCATTGCTTGAGTGTTTGCGGCCTTGTTTATGACTGTTGGCATCCGAAACTGCTCTGGTATACAGACAGAGGGCATAGGCCTGTGCGTTTCATTCCAGCATGGCCCCACATAAGGGGAGGTCACGAGGAATAGAGAGCTAAGAGTACATTGATTTAATACCAAACACCTCCCTGGCTTGGATTCCCTTGTGAGCTTAGGTTGCCAGCTGAACAGATCTGCTTTGATTTAGACTTTCAAAGACAGTCTGGACAAGTTCCATATCTGGAAGAGAGTAAAAAAACAAAAAAATCTGCCTGTGCAGAGTCCACCAGCTGAGGCTATCTGTGCTTACCTTTAGGATGTCCCGGGTCACTGAACTCGTACTTCCCCATCCCGACTGTCCGCAGCATTTGCAGCCCGTTAGGACCATCCTGATTGTCTGCAGCTGTGGACTGAGCCTGCGCTGCTGCTGCTGCCTGTCCATTGGTCAGAGGCAGGGTGGGGGGCTGTATGAGGCCTGGGTGAGAGGTTATGTGGCCATTGCCCATCACGTTGTGAGGGTTTGGATGAACCACCTGGTTGGCTTGGGCAGTGAGGGCGGACGGTGGAACCGTGGGCTGAGCGGAGGGGTACGGAGCCTGGCTGGGCATGCTCAGCACCATCGAGGGAGGCTGCTGGGTCGACTGTGGCGTCAGCTGGAAGTGGGCGGTCATGAGGGGGTGTTGCGGGGGTACTGGTGTCTGGATGGATGGGGTTACTCCGATGATGGGTGACTGCGCAGTCACGCTGTGGCTGTAGGAGGGCGGCTGGGGGAGGGCGTAGGTGTGGGGCAGGAGGCTTGCCTGGCTCACCGCTGCTACTGGTGTAGCCCAGGTCGGACCTATAGACAAACAAACAGACAGAAGAGCAAAAAGAAAGATGAATCAATTGTATATCCAGCTTTTAAACCACATGATAGTTGAGGTAAATGTATTTCTATACTGTAGACTGATTTGAGGTATTTTGGTAAGCCATAGACAAAGCCGAAAATAAGGGCAGAGTGCTGATTTAAGTCTGGTATTAGATGATCAAACAGAGACAGAAAACAGCGTGAGAAGACAGATTCCAGCTTGAGTCTGTTCCTCTCCACACCACAACTGTCAGCGTGCTGCTCCGCTTCAGTCCAAGTTTGTCTTTGACTTGAGACTTAATATCAAAGACAAAATATCTGAAGCGATGTACAGATCTGCGTCCAAGATCAACATTATAATAAGATTAAGAGATTTATTTTGAAACAAGATGAACAAAAGCCTTCCTGAATGTGAAAGCATACATGCTCAGTGCATGTGGCAGTCTACACTATTATCTGTGTAGGAGTCTGTGTTTACCCACTCTGAGCCAATCGTTTCTCTACCCTGAGGCGTTAGATGCTGAGGCTCTGCTGGGAAGACGCAGCCATATTGGGCCTGAATGCTGCCTCCCTCCCTCACTCATTCGCTCCTACTCCCTCATCTCTAGCTCCTCCTGCCACGGTCCAAGCTCCAAAAATAGCTCACCAGTCTGCCAAGGGGCCAAAGGCTAAATCACAGCACGCAAAAAGCTAAAGAAAGGAATTATTCATGATACTAGCCCTGCTGATACAATAATCTGGGCAGAGAGGGAGGGAGAGATAAAGACAGACAGCAAGAAGAAAAGAAAGAAAGACGGTGGGAATAGGAGACTCCAGAGGAGAGGCCAGTTCCGTTCATAATTCACATGTCATTGAGCTAATCTGCACCAACACTGTATTTAATTTCCCTTCTTTTGTAGCGCATCTTGATAAAAGGACTAATCAAATGGGTTGTGTAATAATTCCATCTTCTAAAGTTTCAAGGTTTTAATGCAGTGATGGCACTGATAAGAATTTGACATATATCCATTGTATCTGTCCTCCAATTCCATGTTCTTGGCCTTTACCATTTCTTCAATCTTTGCCAGAAAAATATTTAATGAATTGAATCGTGACCCAATAATGACCTACATTCCTAAGCCTTGCCTGCAAAGTTTAACAAAATGTTATTAAATGTATTCAGTGATTGTCATTGCTGCCTTGTACCTCAGAATTGAATTCAAATGTGTAACATTCCCTTTTAAAAACTCCACTTATTTTTTATTTATTTATTCCACAACTTGCTAAGCATGTCTAATGTGTGGCATCAAAAAAAGAACCATTTTTGTACAATGAAACTAAAGTTGAAAGAAAAGTTTCTTTCAAAGACAAACTTTCTTGAACAGACAACGGTGAAGTTTCTGTTGAAAGAAACCGTTGATTAATTCTGGCACAGTTGGCAGAGAACTTTCTGGCAACACAGTTCAGTGAAGTGTGGAGAGGAGCTGGCTTCGTTGCAAACGCCAGTCACAGTTTGGAATAGCGCACACACGCAAATCAATATGCAACACTATGCTCGGATTTGAGTGTCATATGCGACAGCGTGCTAGGTCGGCGACATCTCACTCTCCTCACGCTTCACTCCAAGCTGTAGTGTGGGTGTGGGAGCTGCGGTGGTGGGAGGGGGGCTCCTACGGACAATAATAAGACATCCAGAGCTTAATGGCCAATTCAGCCAGACCCTCGATGCACAGCAGGAGGCTGTGGCCACACAGCAGGGGGGCGCACCACCCAAAGAGGCAAAAACAGAGCTCCATACTCTATCACAACTGCCTCCTTCCATCATAAGCTCTCCTCGAAAGGTGCCTCTTTAACTGATCAAACTGTTTAATAATTAACACACCAACCAATCTATATGTAAGATATGTAAATTATAATTATGAGTTGCAGAGAGTAGTAGCAGGGCTGTAGCAGGGGCTGAAACATGTTTTGAGCATGCTGCTTTGCTACCACAGAGTAGCAGCTGTCCACAATCTGGATTTGCTGAGATGGAATTTCCACTGGAACAAGCTCTGTGCCAGTATTATTCTTAAATGAGACACATTTGTGATGAGCAGGAGGCAGAGGCCAGCAGAGCAATGGAAGGAAATTAACTGCTCGAGGGCAGAGCCATTCTGGGTGAGTTCATTACAATAAGAGTAAAAAACTTCAACATTGGCTTAACTCGTTAATGTCGGGTCTGCACACTGCACTGCAATGCCACTACTGCTCCGTAAACGTTTTATAGGGGCTTGAAGAGAATAAGGTCGACATTTAAATTAGACCTGGTGGAGATCATTTGGAGGACTTTCAGAGATTCGCTACATAGGTTTAATTTAGACTAAAATCAACTTCAGTTAGTGACACAATAACATTAACAAGGACAATAAAATGAGAGCAGAGTAAAGGTGGTGTGGGACTAGCAGGCTTGTGAAGAAGCAATATGGATTTATACTTTTCTCTCTTTTTTAAATTCTTGGTATCACAGTGACAGTTCTATAATTATATGTATAATTAAACTGTTTTATGTAAAGATGGTGTTTGTGGGTGTTAATTATGCATGACTGTCTATGTAAAGTATGCATGTTGTGAAGGCAAGCATGTATTTTATGTAGGGCAAGGCAGCCAAGATGTCTCATTAGAATTGGATGCTAGTGGAGCTGGCCAGAGCCATCTGAGGTGCAGCACGTAAGTGTGTGGACCATGTACATGCATACATCTGCTGTGTGCAGGCGTACCGATGATGTAAAACTTACATCACTGTAAACTCCCATCAGGTAGAACCAGTGGATATGTCTGCCAGTACGTTTGTGTGTGTGTGTGTGTGTGCGTGCGTGCGTGCGTGCGTGCGTGCATGTGTGTAAACTCTGTGTTGTGTGACTCATTACCGGTGGGCTCGCTGTCTCGATGTTGCTTGGCAGGGGGCTCATCTGTATCCCAGGGTGTGAGCTGGTTGATGGGCGTCTGTCCCCACCTCACCCCTGGAGCCAGCAGCAGTCCTGGGGTCTGGCTGTCTGCAGGAGACAGACCGGAGACCTGCGGCACAGCAACGAAAGACATCACTGATTAGAGCATCATAGGAGAAAAAAAATAAAACGAAAACCTAAAGAAATGTGGGAGAATTAAAACCACCAATCCACACCCCCTGTTCTTTAGATCCTATACAGCGCAGCTTGTTCGTACATGACCCTTAAACCAGTTTTTATCAACAACAATAGGTTTATATACAATATTTCATTTTATAGCTTGAATAAAAGAATGCAACAAATCACAGCCATCAAACTATTTTTTTAAGGTCTTGAAGTGAGTCGTGATGATGAAGCCTGGAATACAATTAGCAGTGAGTGAGTGTTGATTACAGCCTATATATAATGGGAACAAGGGGGACAAACGTGTGTTCACGGCCTCAAGAGTCTTTGCAGAAAGACCAATATTTCTCTTTTTAATATACTAATAACAATTAACTTTCTAGTGTGGGCTACATTCAGATTCAGATCCTCCCCCGTGTTCACTCAAGTGAGAACAGAATTCTGAACACAAATAGAGTAAATAGAAAGAAATCCTTTTGCAGGAATGACAGAAAAGAAAAATGTCATTTCAAAAAAGAAAATGAAAAGCTAGGTGACAATGTGTGTATGGGGGTAAATCCAATGCAACTTCACCAAACCAAACTTAGAATTCACTAAGCTTTTCTTTGGACCCACATCTCTAATATTTTGCTCTGGTAGGGGAGTAAGAAATGTTATCAGGCATGTCCAGGCTGATGAAAACACAGGGTCAATCACCACTGGACCCCTGAGCAATATTCGCCTCTCCCTATCTGCAGTTTGGACGCTCGGTCTAACAACCAGGCAGGGAGAGGGCAGAGCCAAGCCTGATTCCCCTGCTCGCCCTAGCCAGCCTCCTGAGTTAATAGAAAAGACCTGGTCACCAGGCCCCTCCTGTGTCCTCCTAGCTGATCCCTCCATCCCCTCAATTCCATTATCCTCCCTGACCCGGCATCCACTTCATCAAGCACGCCATCATGCATTCCAACAGCTGTGTCAACAAACCCTGACAAGAGCCCGAGCTGACCGCACCACTACCACAAAAACGCAATCCAAACAATTCGGTTCACAGTGAATTAATGTGCAGCTTTACATATCGGATCGATCCCATTGCAGGAAAATTCACCCGCCCTGCTTTAAGATGGATTTATCACAGCTTTGTAGGGCCTTTAACACGTAAAGATATTACATGGTATTGATGCCGCACAACATCTGCTCTGTAATAAACATCTTCACAAAAGTAGACAAGTTCAATCAGTGTCACTTACTTGATAAATCCATACTGAAAGTTATCTGACAGTTTGTAAGTGCTGGGGGCAAAAGGAAAAAAAAACAGCGAAGGGAAACATCTCAAGGCAAAGTAGAAAACAGTGATGGAGTGAGAGAATGAAGCTGGGTTTAGGGGGGAGACAGGCTGTCAGGTCTTTTTGTCCAGCTCAACCTGTCGACTTCAGACAAGAGAAAACTAAAATGGTTTACTCAGAGAATGCCCTAAGCGCTTGGTTTCATCTGAGAGCCCTGGAGACTCAGGGAGGGAAAATTCTGACCATTTTCAAGGTGAAGAGTTGCTTTCCATAGCCCACTATTTGTTTTAATGAGCATTTTTCCTCCTCCGCTCTGTGTACTTTACTGTATTCTTCTCCAGCCCTGCTTTACCTTCCCCTCTATACAGGCAAGCCCTCATTAACTTGCAGCATTGCCTCTCTTACTTTCCTTTAGCCCTGCACCTGCCTCGTAATATTCTCCCATTAATACTCCCACCCATTTACCCAAAACAGAGAGAGAGAAAAAAACAGGAAAAATCTCTTCTGCTGAAAGGCAATCCATCTGTCACAGTTTTAGTGCACCAGGAAAAAAGAAACCAAAAAAAAGGTTCTTAGTCAGCGCCATCACATTGACAGCATATCAGCTAGGCTCAGGAACAATCCTGACTTGAAAATGATCAAGGTTAGATATGAAATACACACACACAGTCACATATGCACTGAACACACACAGCAGGTGAAAATACATGTGCACATACACACACACACAGAAGCCAGGAGACATCAGACGGGATGTTTATTAAGATGGCAGACTTGCTGTAGGTGGGAAGGAAGGTACTGCAGGTTCTAGGACAGCGTCTGACATTTTCTCTCAATTTTATTTGCTCTGCCTATTTCCAGTCTCCTCCTCCCTGGCCGCCCATTATCACCGGGCAGCAGATGGTTTCCTCTGACTCGACAAAAACCATGCTGGAGAAGAGGAGTGGAGCCAGATAAATAATTTTTGAGTCGTGCCAAGCCATTCTGTGTTTGTTGTCATGCTGGCTGGGGGAAGGTTATTTTGTACCGTAAGCAATATCCGTGCATATGGACCACATACTGTAAGTGTGGAATGTGCCACTCACACACAGCCACACACAAAAGGTGCAATCACGTTTGAGCACACATGCATACCTATACACATGAACCTGCATATACATATGTACAGATGAAAGATGTTCTTCTTAACCAGCTTAACTTTAGTTTGAGTGTTATGTCTGCACGCAATGCACACAAGCAACTATGTGCAGAATGGGGCTTATTTTTATTATCCATTAATCTGTCAAATACTTTGTCAATTAATTGTTTGGTATATGAAGTGTTAAAAATGCCTGATACAAATTCCCAAAGACAAAGATGACTTATTCACAATGCTTGTTTTGTCTGAACAACAATTCTATACCAAAAGATACTCAGTATACAACCGTGTAAGTAAAAAGAAAAACAGGAAATCCTCACATTTGAGAGGTTGAAACCAGCAAATCATTTTTGGCACTTTTCCATGAAAAATGATGAATAATTAATAGATAATCAAAATTGTTGCAGATTTTTTTTTTGTCAATCAACAAATTGATTAATAGATCATTTCAGGTCTAGTGCAAAACATAAGGTCAGTTTCTATCCAGTGGACTAAAGCTGCATTTTATATTTACAGCATGCTGGAACCTTTTGCTATGAAAAGATGTACAAGTGATATTTCTCTATATTTAACAGGAAATTGTGGGAATTTAGTTCTGTACTGTATTGTAATTCAAAACAAATAAAATAAAGTATGGCTGTCCATTTTCATCCCAGTTGCCCTGTAAAGCCTTTCTCAGAATTTGAAGCAGCTATCCATCTGCTCCTCCTGCATGATCACACATGCAGATACACATGAGCACACGAATGCATGCACAGCAAAGCTAGAAGGATGGTTACCCCTCCCTCAAACCTCTGAATGCTGCAGACATGTCAGAATCAGTGTACTGAAGAGAGGAAGGTAAAATCAAGATGCATCAGGCCTAAATATATACTTGTCCTCCTCCGTCCGAGCAGCGGAGACAGTCAGATTCTGGCTGGCGTATCAGCTCTTTTCTCGGACATGGCAAACACTGACATCTGTCGTTACGTTCGCTCTACCATCTCGCAATAGTAGGCAGCATTAATGTGCCTACCAGAACCCCTTGTCACCGGCCACCATCTGCTGTGGGCACATATAGGAGGGGCCTCGTTGTGATCCAGGGCTCCGGGCTTTGATTGTTTTGAGACATCCACATCCAAATAAATGGAACGTTTGCTCATGGCTTTGTGTTTGCCTGTGCATTTTGTTCGAGCCAGCCCTCGTCTGTGTGAGGTATTGCACCGGTTGAATCCTATAATAACACCAGATAGGACACCAGGCTTCCACAGAAAACTACCACCATCGACATTCTGCATAAGCTCTAGCTACAGAATTTGTACTTATTGTGCTCGTGGTATGGGCCAGTATACCTGAGCCTGAACATATAGTGCTCCCATCCAGTTAAGAGTCGGCTTTAGTTTCCCCAGAGAAATTACTTTATTGCTCGACTCAGGGAGAAATAGCAAGAGAGAGGGAGGGATGAGTATGTCTATAACACCCTGGTCCCACTGGGGTAAACAACGTTACAGCACACACTGATCAAATCAACTAACTGCTATGAGATTTAATAACAGGTCTGGGTGAAAAAAAAGAGGTGTAGTGAGAGCAAAGCTGGTTTTGAAGAAAAAAAGGAGGGTTGAGGGGAGGGCATGGGCCTTAAATGGAGAAAGGCGCCCACACAAACAGAGCAAGTCAGTGACAATACCACAGTGAAAAGCTAATCTCGTGAAATGTCATTAGCACAACTGCCAGGCACAATGAGATAGCAATGTGCAGGACGCAGGCCAGTGCTACACTAGTTGATTATGTTCTACCTTTTAAGGTTTAGTGTTCCTCTGGTGGCAAAGGTCTTTGCACTAAAGGGGAAAATAACAGACCGCAGGCAAGGAGGGGGTTCACTGTTGTGAGACATCACTCGGCTGGCATGGTAATCGGGCCTGTTAATGTGCAATTGTTTTCCTGATAGGTTTATCGGTTAATCTAATCCAAAACGGATGGACCAGGGATGTTCCTGGATTTCTGGTGGTCCAGCGTGGAGCTGCCATTACGGTTTAATTTAAATGCATCCAGGAAAATACACCTCCACAATCAGCCAGTTATCTCTGGGGAGATGCATGTACACAAATTTAATTATAATCCAAATTTCAATAACAGCAGTCACTGCAGCGCCTTGCTATATTGTGTGCACCCGTAAAATAATATCACATTGTAATTCCACACCATGAACAAATCCTAAAATACAGTATGTGCGGGCAAGGAAATGAAATTCAACTCCGACAGAATGGCTTTTTGTTCCCTTTGGCCAGCATGGACAGATACAGTGAATTTGGCTGAAATGTGGAGGGTGATGGAAATAATGGCTTTCCTCGGAGAAAAGAAACAGAAAGAATGGCAGCGAAGGAAGGAGTGAAAGATTGAGAGGCAGAGTAAGACAGACCCATCCATCACATAGCCTTGTATCATTGCCTTTGACAGATCATTTTCAGTTTTTCTAAAATGGAGAGAAAAAAAAAAAATCTCCTTTTTCCTCCTCTTGCTCCAACCAAGTGTGGTCCGAAACTGACCAGGAGCGCTAAGTACTGTACAAAAGCACATTTTCTTTCGACCATTATTCACTTACTGTATAGAGGTATCTCTTTTCCATGACAACGCGCTGACACCTAAATGTGAAGTGGATTTGTTCTGGGCTTCCATCATAACGGTGCTGAATGCTGGAGCCGAACCATGGGGCGGCTGTGTCCAATCTATTAGACTGGTACATAGCAGAGCATCTCACGAGAAAACAAAGACTACTGCGCCATTTTCGGCAGCCATCTTAAAATGGAGTGGTGCTCCCACATGCCGAATAGTGTGGTGCCATAGACGGGGAAGGTGCGTATTCAGTATGATGGCTGCATACTGAAGACACAGAGAGGAATCAAGGTAATATTTCTATTTACTCCAAATGATCCATTGTATTACACCTAAAAATGTGAACTGATACTGCGATCAGACATATCCACCGCATCGTGGAAGGTATAAAATGTTGCATTTCATGAGCATTAAAAAGCTAATCTTGTGTGGTGTTTAAAGACTTTACTGCGAATATCTTAACTGACACTTTTAAAAAACAGTTAGATAAATTACTATAGAGAAAAACCTATAGCACAGCTCTTCTCTGCAGATCCCAGTCTGTAACTCATTTGAAAAATTCACTTCCATACATGGCTCTGATTGCAAAAGCTACAATTCAAAATTATTTTGACCAACACTTACATTACATAATCAGTCTTTAACCTTTTGTGTTGTCTCACTATTATTGTCCACAATGAGAAGGAACAAAAAACTCAGCCAAAATATAGAAAAGTAATATTAAGTAGAAAGAAAACTGTTTTTAGACAAAATCTAAAACATTATTTATGTTTAAACAATGTTTAAGGTGATTTTTGCAAGTCTACTGAACAATGCTTGCCACTATTTAAAACACCTGCCTCTTTCCTAAAGAAATACTGCAGATTGAAAACATGTCATAAGTGTAGTCACCATCTGCATCGAGGCAATATCACTTTATACAAGAAAAATGTCAGACATTACTGGTGGCTGACTGTTCATGACTGGCAGTTTGTGCACTAAAAATTGAAAATCCAAACAAAGCAGATCCTCCAACACTTAACACTGACCCCCGACAGCACGTCAGACAAACATAATGAACACACACAACACAAGTGCCTGGTGGGTATATATACTATTGATGTACCAAAGAAAGGGCTACGGATACAGACTCTATAATTTCAAGCCCCGGGCCAAACGACTGAAGGGGAACGGACTTCACTTCCACTGAAATTTCAGCTAAGACACTCAGACAGCTCGGCAAGCTCCTGGCTCGACGCACACGTTCCAGAAAAGAGAAGCGTGATCGCAGGGGCGAGGCTGACAAGCTTCAGTGGAAAAGCAGGGCTGAAAACCCCGCCTAATATCCCATGAGTGCTCCGAGGTTGCAGCGCTTGCCCTCTAAACCCTACCTCGGCCCCCCCCTTTTCTTGTGTTTTCTTTTCTCTTGCAGATAGTGTAAGTGGCTGGGGTACTACAGCGCCGTGAACAAGTTTTATCTCTGGGACTAGGCAGTGGTGGTAAGGCTTCTTAGAGAGGGTGACTAGTACTGGACATGCGAGTTGTGGTAACACCTCCCCGAGGAACGTGTCAGAGACCATGTTTCCCTCCGTTGGCACTGGCCGGGACAGTGAGAGACATAGGTCTCCAGCAGGCCATGACCCTGCCTGATATGTGGTGAGTGTTTGGGGAACAAAATATCCACTGCCTGTCACAGCAGCAGCCTTGGAGGCCCAGAGACGACTGTGTAGCTCTCATCTGCGGTTGAAAGTGAGGAAAAATGACTGTTACGTGTGGTCTTGTGCATGTGTGTGTGAGAGAGCATGGAGTGCATGTGTGGCTGTAATAAATGAGCATTAACTGGGCAAACAGCCATTTAGCGCTAAAGAATAAATTGAATTTATATTGATATTGCAATTTGAAGGGAAACAATATCTACTTTGCCAAGAGTGCAGTGTGGGGAGTTCTTGAATGCATTTTACAATGCATGCAATCTGCCAGCCAAATGCTGGGATGTTTTGGCAGATTGGCCAAAAGCAAATGACCATATGGCAGGGCTGATAATCAGGGGGAAAATGCAGTGGATGTTTATTGCACAGGTCCACACTTTCATTACCACCGCGTTCATACACACTTCCATGGCTCTCTGACATGCAGCGCTTCAACATTGCCTTGACAGTAGCCTGTTTGTTGCTGCCTTTACCGGGACAGTTGAGGAGATTTATTTGGTTAACATTACAGAATGTACAGTATGTGTGAAAGGGTTATCAGGTTATGAGTTATCAGGTTGCTATTGTAGTGGGTAAATAGTTTCGAATAAACCTTTCACTCTTTTCACTTCTTACCGCCAAGGACAAGTCCACTGCTGCATTCGACAAATTCATTGAAATATTTACCTTCAGTTTGGGGGAAAAAAAGCTATACACCTCAGTTAATATTGCCGTTTGCAAGACCATAACCTCACATCTTCACACATTACTCACCTCTTTGCACTTGTTTCTTCTCTAACAGTAAGTAGTGCAGTGGGAAGGCAGGGGATGTTGCTCCTGAGAGACAATCACTCCCACAGTGTTGAGGTTTAATCAAACTCTGTAGAATTCAGCAGCCCACGTGTCCAATAAGAACGTCTAAATGTTTGCAGATCACCTTTAAGGATTATCTTTATAGGACTTCTGCTTGACTTGATGTATTGACGAGAGACTAACAACAAAAAGATCCCGTAATAACATCTATGGTCAAGAGCTGGACTCTTGCAGGCCTGAAGCATGTTTCATGAGCAAAACAGATAAGTTGATGCTTATTCTGTGATGCATGCATACACAGACAGATTATAAAACTGACAGAGCAGACAGGCAGTTAGATGGATGCTACTATTCCATAGAGCCTCCTATTGACTTTCACTGGGCACTGAGAGACCTGGCAGACACAGAAGCAGCCTTTGGTCAATAGTGGTTGCACAAGTACAGAACAGTCAGGTTTCTGGCCAACACCCATGCTGGTGTTGACAAAATGCCCAAATATGAGCTGTGAAATAGCTTATTTCAAAACAGATGGTATTAAAGTAAACAGGACTGTATTTTGTTTAACTTACCATCCACATCCATAGGATTTAAGTCTGCTGAAATGCGCATACTGAAGCATTTTACAGTGTTACATCACCTCAGCACCTGGAAGGCAAAATCTCTAATCAGACTACAAGTGAGAGTAATTAAACAAAAAAAAAGGCACAGCCAATGGCAAGTATTTGCCTCAAATGTGCCTAATTAATGATGCAGTGCTGCAACATTATGAGAGTACAATGACCAAATGTATTCGCTCCACTCAGATGAACTCTGGACGTTGAAATGAATATACCAGTTGGCTACAGAGTGCCTATCACCTTTCGTTGGGGTTCCGAAAATAGAAGTATTAAGTGAGGTACAGCAGAATCTGCATTACAGCGCTGTCAAATCAAAAGCCCTTGTGACTCCACTAAGGTATATAATTACCAGTGTGCTTACAAGCCTCTTACTATCTGTTATTTTTGCAGCCGTTTTATTAACCACAGAGCATTTTCTGGTGAAAGGAATACAATGTGCTTACAAGAAAACTAAAATGTGTTCATATTCTGAACGCAGATCTATTTTATGTAAGTGACTTGACTTGAGCAGGGATATGGACTTCAGCCTGAGACTTTATCAGCGCACATAAAAGCAGTGCACAGGCAGCCACATGTGTAACCTGTGGCCGTGTTCCAACCTTTGAGGTTTCAGTCCTGGAGCTCCAGCACCGCTCCCCCAGGGTTTAAGAGGAGTCTGAAAGACTGGTTTATCCCACAAGATGAAGTGGTCAGTGCAGCTCTGTGTTCCTGCAAGCACGGGGGGGGGGGTGTCCACACAGCACACTGCTTGGGGTAAGATATACAGTGGAGAGACATGCTGGGATCATTAGAGACCCAAGACTCCCAAAGAAACTGAGAAATAGCCATGAACTACACTGCGGCAGGTGGATAAACAGACCTTCACTTGAATTATGGGAGGATTTTTAAGCAAAAGGGTTTTCTGTCTGTTTGGAGACGCCTTTCAAGCGCCTGTGAATGAACTGCTCTTGATTTGGTCTAATGTTGTCGGTTTTTCAAATGCTAATGCTATTCTATACAGATGGCAAAAGTAATTTCAAGGTCCATATCCTGTGTCGAAAGTTACAATTGACAAGTAAAATGGGGGTCTTTTGAAGATTGGTTGATGTCTCCATGCTTGTTTTGTTTCGAAAGAGCACACAATTTGGTAAAAATAAACAAATAAATAAATAAAAATGAATAGTGTTCCAGACCAACTCAACACCTTGTTCCAAAAATCAAGTCTGCATAATTATTGTTGAGGAAACAACACGGTTGGTCTTCCATTCAAAAAAATATAATAATTATGGATCCTGGACTATTTTCACTAAGAATAAAATAAATCAATTTATACTGGCACTATAAATACTGCATCCTCTATTTGCTTAGAAAGTCAGTGTTTTTAAATGCTTTTCCTTTTTCTATGAAAACTGGAAAAGCTGTAAGTACGTATGTCAAGAGGTAAAAATGATGCAGTGTGCCTGTCAATGTTGCAGTTCACACACACACACACACACACACACACACACACTATTTCCTTTGTTTTCTGTTTTGAAGGTGTCCAGCTCTCTTCAGTAGACTCATACACTGAAGTTATACTCCAGACTAACAGTATTGTAGAGAATCAAACAAATAGTAAACGTGTGAAGAAGAAATTCCTCTAGCTAGTTGGCATCCATTTGTCCTTCCCCAGTTTACCTTAAAACTTGTATGAGAATAACAGTTCAGTATCTATTTTATCAGTCCCAGTGCCAGTGAAATGGGCAGACTTACAAAGATTTGCTTCGAGTCTTTGTAGCAGGTACATGCACACATCCAATTTGTGAAAAGTAGGACTTCAAAAGCCAAAACAACATTCTTGAAATGCATTTTTTAGGCCAATCTTTACTCCCTTTGGTATTTATAAAATGATTTAATTTTGTTATTCAATTTGCTTGTTTGTTATGTGATAATGTGAGAGATGAAAAAGTGTTGCTCTTTCTTGCTTCACGGACACAGACAACATTAATATTCATGAGTTAGATGATTAATCACTTACATGGATGAGTCATGTTACTAAAAACTGTTCCTGCAGCCAAATATAAAACTAGAATACCAATGAGCATAGAAGTGGGGTTCAATACCTCATATGCTGTCTTGATTATTTAAGACATCATGCACCCACTAATCAATAAAATGCAAAAACAGAGACTATTAGTAGTTAAAATGTTGTCCAGCAATTCTGGATATCTGCATTTGCTCTAGGCTATAGTTATGTTCAAAACAAGCACTTCAGGAAAACGTGCAATGTGTCTTGAAAGGGAAAAAAAATAATTTCCACGAACTGCAACATCTGCAAATATGAGTTCTTCTGCAGCAGTTGATGCAGTTAGTTTTTGAGTAAAGTTTTCAGGGGACTTTATCAAAAGGTCCCTCTTCTTGACCAGGGGTGTGCACGGCCCCTTTACTGTATCTGAATGGAGGTAATGATGCCACTGGAGAAGGGCTTTAAAGAGACTTCTGTTGTCAGCAGCAGCACCTATGCTGTATACAGATTACTATTTCCCTTAGACAACCCTGCACACTGGTTCCCTGTGCACTTGTTGACAGGAGCTTGTAATCTGAAATAGTCTGCAGGGTTGAGCTGTTAAGTCCCTTGTAGGAATGGGATATGGTGGGAAAGGGAGGACGAGGAGGAATAAGAAGGAACATCTTCCATCCAAAGCTTATTGAGCTGTCAGGTTTCATTCCCTATCAGAGAGAATTGATTTCCTGTCACATATTCGACTGTGTGTGCTTTTACATCAGTCTTTGACAAGAGCGCTTCGCATAATGGGCCTGCTTCAGTGGTTATGACCACATCAGGAAGCCTGTCCACATATTGATCTGTGTTGACGCCAAGCAAAGTCTTTTATTTAAATTGATCCATAACAGAGTAGCCAAGTGCTGGTTTCACACTCTGATCTTTAATGGAAACTATCAGACTGTACACTAAGCGAGACACAGTGGAGTCATCACAAGCTGTGACATGGGGGTGATGCCGAGACAGCTATTAGTGCTAATATGTCTGGATGTGGAGATTTAACATTTCCCTTTTGCAATGTATTCTCTGTGAATTTTGAAGAGCTGACTTGAAATTATATTTTTGCATTAGCATTTCAGTGACCTTTCCAGCACACAATTTAATGGTCAAAACTATACTGCCAGGAAGCAACGAACCAAAAGGAGCAGATACACTTAAAACAACTGATGAAGTGGCTGTATTCAACTATTTTTGGCATTTACTAAACACAAGAAGTTTGTCACGTAAAGTTGCATGAAAAATATATACAGCTCAAACATCTATTTGACTACACCACAATAAAAAAATCTATCAGAAAATGCCCCAGAAAATGTAGCCTGTAAACTGTGTAACAGAGGAGTCATTGCATTACATTAATATTAATCTTAAGCAATGAGAAAGGACAATAAATAGGTTGTGTTTTCCATAGAGACCAGGCCTCATAATGGAGATATACAATGTGCATGCAGAGGACATTGCGTGTGAGAACAGTCACAATCTCTTGGCCATGCCCAGACATTAGTGAGAGTCATTAGGCTCATTTAAATGAGGTCGTTAAGCCGATGAAATGAGGCCGTATATTTGAGTGCAGAAACAAAAGAAAGAGCCCCCCCATTTCTCATTGGTACGCAATCTCTTCTAAGTCAAGTACGCCATAACTCTATTTGGAAGGGCCTGGTTGAGGCATTTTGGGGGGCCAAAAGTCACCAGCTCCAAACAGTTCACAACATCCTCTATCGCTGTCAAATAAACTTTAATACCAGCAATAACTGCAACAACAACTTCAACGCACTGTTAGTGTTGTATGCAGAATTTGATAAAGCAGCCATTAAGATGCTTTAATTAGACAGTTTTAATTTTTGTACTAAAGCTGATATTATTCAACCTGGGGTGACTCAGAGCCATAGAAGGTCCTCTCTTACCTACAGCTCCACGGCAAACAGTGTCTCTACGTCTATACTGTATGTACAGTAAGCCATTATAAACAATGCACTCATAGCTGACTTTTCACTAGGTGTGTACAGTCTTGTAAAATGTTTTAACAAAAGTCAAGTTTTTAAAAGAGTATTTCAACATGTGAATTAAATTGCAAGTCTCTGCAACAATGGTTATTAATTGCAGCACCAAAGCAAATTCCAAACAAGCTGACAGGTCTTCCAATTTGTACGACAAAATGCATAGTTTAAACTGCTCTCCAGAATGACACACAGCTATTTTCTGATCCGATCCTATCTGCAGGACGACATCGTCTGTCAGTACCTTCCAAAACCTTTACAAATCACTGTTGCAACAATAAAAGCTTTTTCTGAGCAGATACCGCTATGGTTAAGGTTTGGTTAGGTTTAGGGAAAGATCATGGTTTGGGTTAAACAAAGTACTTGGCTAAGGTCAGGGGACCTTTGCCATGGTTACAATAATAATCGCTTGGTTAATTGTGGTCACGTTTCAACCATCTACTGTATATTTCCTCCTTTACTACAGAAGGACAAGAGTCATAATTCCTACAGCCACTAGAGGTCTTTTGTTACTTCAACGTAAACACATCGTTAACGGGCATTTGCTGAAATGACTGATGCTGTCGTTTTCCTTGGGAAGGACAGTTTCACTACTTATTAGTTTTACTCAGTTTCATATTAGAAATCTGGAAGTCTGGATGGTCAAAAGAAGATTACGAATGGGATGAGTGTAAGACAGGAGGGACAAAAAGATTAGACGCACACAAGAAATGCCAAGATAATAACATAAATAGATGACAAAGACAGAAAGACAGTGCTCTTTGTTCAACGTTTATTGTTACACCTCAGCTGTGAGGTGCCTAAACGTTGAGAAGTGACAACAATCGCTCGTTCACAGACAAATCCCGCTTATGTGCTGATCTAGGATTACGACTCTGATTAAAAGTGATGTTCCTCATGTTGCTCAAGTCTGATGAATCAGTCAAGGGTGATACAGCCAGAAGATGTGCCCTGGAATTAATCACATCTCTTTGTTTTTGATCAAAATGGGTCCTCTTGTGTGGAGTGCAAGACTGAGGAGGAGCTCACAAAACATTCACAGCAAAGGATCTCAAGATGAGATGGATTAATTATTAATTACCAGTGTCTTTGTAAACTGTAGGAACTATAAAATGAACGTGTTTGTGGGCTATGCGAGGTTTAAATCTTTTTTTCTCTTGCAGGTTTTCTTCTTTTTTTTTGCCCATTGCTGCAGCCGGGTGCAATCTGGCGTATGGTAAATAGTCCTTAAATTAGGTCCCTGGCCTTCCAGCTTGGTTATCTGTGATGATCAGAACAGTGTGTGCTGCTTGAAAAGACCCATTTTCCCTCTGGCACATCATTTAACATGTCTCATTTACCGGGAAAATATGCAGGTCACACACCAAGAGATTTCTGGTCACATCCTTACCTCGCTCAATACAAATTTAAAGGATTTGAATTAGAACAACTATTACATTTCTTCTTCTCCTTGTGTTTCCGCCTGATAAATATTAATGTTTTTTTCCACTTCGACCACAGTAAATTTTAAGTAGGTGCCTTCAGCAAAAAGAGAAATAAATAGACTTTTTACTTGGTAATGATAGCTCAACCTAGATCTTTGAGGGGCAGCTAAATATAAAATAAGCAACACTGGACACAATAGAAGGAACATTATGCTAGGAATTGAACAAGAGGAGACACTAACTCAAACCGTTTCAAAATGTCAGCTTACAACTGAAAGAGAAACAAACTGGAGTGCGTCTGCTTTATAGACAATATGTAAAAGGTAATTTAAAAAGTCATCCTCAAAGAGCAAAGATGCCTGAACTGTATTCATGTCATGTCTGTGTTTATATTTAATTATTTTACCCTGACGAAGGCTTTTGTCAAAATGTGTAGGTGTCAGCCATTCAATATTAAAGGTTTTTATATTCAGATTGGCTTCGTATTTTCCTTCATGTTAGCTTACAATGTTGATGGTTGATTCCAGTTGATTAAGTTCAGACCTTTAGACTTTCAATCTTGTTCAAGTACACAAAAATAAATTGTGACAATTACTATTAAAAAAAAAAAAAAGCACAATATAACAATGTTAAAAGAAAAAGTAAATACAAATTTTGATCAAAAAGTAAAAGTACTCACTATGCAGCCAAAATGGGCTCTGTCAGTGTTATATATTAGACTATTTGATTATTATTATTGATATTAATATGTAAGCTGAATTTCAATGTTGTAGATGGCTGCGACAGAGCAAATATTTCTCAGCCTATATAATGAATTTAAAGTACAGTATATTGATTAATTCCATTTTAAAAGCTCAGATTTTTAAAATCTCTATCTGCAAAGTTACTACAAACATCTGTCAAATAAATGCAGTGGGATAAAAAGGACAATATTTCCCTCGGAATGTTGTGTATAAGTATAAAGTAGCATAAAATGAAAATACAAGTACCTCATAATTGTATTTAAGTACAATACTTGAGTAACTGTACTTAGTAACTGTGTACCAGAGCAAACCCAAACCATAGTTATCTTAATCAAATGACACATTATTGTTATTCTAAGTTATAAAACCCACTGGAATTTCTTAAATTCTTTCTGCTTTGTGTGTGAATTAAAACATAGTTTCAATATTTTGCCCTTGAAGCAGGTTGGCGCACAGATTGGTGGCAGTTCATTGCCATTTACCAGGGCAAATCGTGTGCACTAGAAATCTCATGTGGTTCAAGACATCCACTATTCAGCCTGCTGTGTTTCTATTTCTTTCTTTCTTTTGTGTGTGTGCATATTGAGAATCATGATTTACTTCTGTACTAATAAGAATCCTGCAATCTTATAGGAAAAGAAATTCAGAAAGCTGCAGCGACCTCGCTGATCCTAGATGTTCTACTTTTCTGTTTGCGTCAAGCTTATACTGTGTTGGCATCACGGTTCAAATCAGCAGCTGTTATTCAGTGATTCGCAGATGGTTTATTCAACTGCACTTATTCATTTTTAACCTCATCAAGGTAATCATTCTGCCAGGGAACACAGACACACCCACATCGTCTTCACTCTGCTTTTATTCTCCTGAGAGAAAAAACGTCACAAACCCACAGTGCTCAGCATGAAACTGGCAAGTTGGCACACTAAACTTGCAGTAACAAAACAATCATCCTCATTTTCAATCATCTCCATTGTGGGTTCACAAAGCTCAAGATAATAATTCAGTCGATTTTCAATTGGATTGTTCCGGACTTTCTGTGATTTAATGTGAAGCAGCCTTGACTGCCCCTAAAGAAAGAATTTGGAAATACTTTTCATGACTGACTGCAAGTCAACAAACAGTCTACTACAAAGCAGAATATACACTGAGCTCTTTGTGCACTTGGTAAAAGTCAGCCCATAGTCTCTATTCGATTGGTATCTGACATTGCTGCTTGCTTGCTGAAATAAAAAGATGAATGCACTTTCAAGCGAAGATATTAACATCTGTTTCTTGTCAAATCTGTGAGCCAAACTCAATCATGATGACATGCTAGGTCTAATAGTTTGAGGATCTTTTGCGTTAATGAAGGACATGATCTTGTCAAATACAGAATGCACTTAATATTCTCTTCATTTCTCAGTCGCTGGCACGATCATATGAAAAGGTCATTTAAGGTGCTGGCTAGTGGTGTGCCTTTTCCATGAGTAGCAGATTAACACACCTGCCAGGAGCCAAATCCTTTATTTGAACTACATACATTATTTGCATTTCAATTGCTGCCACATCCTGTTATGTTTTTTTTTTTTTACTGAAATGTAATGGTAAATGGACTTCACTTATATAGCTTTTTCAACCTTAATGGTTCCCAAAGTGCTTTACAGATTGGTCTCATTCTCCCATTCACACACCGACGGCGACGGGGCTGCCATGCAAGGTGCCTCCATCGGGAGGACATGTGGACAGGAGGAGCCAGGGATTGAACCGCCAACCCTGGGATTAATGGATTAATGGAGGACGCGTTCTACCTCCTGAGCCACAGCCTCCCTATGCTAATATTATGCTAATGCCGTTTTCCCATACTCCTTTTGTGATAGTTCTGAAACTCACTACCAAGTTTGTGTGAGGACTCATGCTGGCATCAAGAGCAGAAAAGAGAAGACAATCTAATCATGACATCACTGGATAGCTGGTCATAGATCTGCACCAGTAAACATTTAAACAGTGCTGCAAAAAGTCCACAATAAATCCCAGCCCTAAAAATAACACATGCAAGCGCTGTATACTGACTGCGCTTGGCTCGCGTTTGACAATATTTATTGCCCCCCTCAGATGCACGGCACTTCCCATAATGCCTCATGATGAAATGGTTCCAATTTCAATCTGACCTTGAGAGTGTTCTCTTTATGTGCTGTTCTGACATACCGCGCGTCATCAGGAGACACTCAAGATGTGGTGGGACTGCGCAAACAGTCCCCCGAAATCAGCTTCTTAATTGAGATGGCAGCTGGAGAATTTTCAACAACAAAAACAACCTCAACACAGAAGGAAGGCTGCGTTGTGGGACAGAGACATGCTCTTTGTTTTTCTGAGCAAAATGGAAATATGATTCAAACTGGGCCGACATTTAGGCTATAGCTCACAGTAATAGCACCAGTAATGGATCCAGTGAACAGGGGATGTCATAATGGAAGGGGGTAGCAGGCAGCAGTACAACCATCATACCTTAAATTTTCATTTGTGGCAATGGCAGACAGTATCTCCATCTCCTGGCATGGCTGGCGGGGAATGACACTGAATCAGACAGCCAAGTCCACTGGAACAACTGAGACAACAGTGCTACACTGACAGAGCTCAGTGCATCTTAAACAAGTCACAGACACAAGCCGTGTAATGCACTCCTACACTGATGCTGTGACGATGAGAGTCAGGACACACAAAGTTGCTCACACACCTGTACAGTAATTTAAGACATAATCACCCCAGTACGTAAAGAAGCGCTCCACTTCAGCACCAAGCAATTATAAAGTAATTACTTGATTTAATAAAGCTGTTACACTGACAATGATTGATTATAGTGAAATGAGTTTACTTCTAGTTTGTTGAAAATAACTTTATAGCTGATGTCACTGCTAAACGGGTTTAAGAGTAAAATTGAGCACAAAAAAATAAATAAAATAAGGTGAATGCAGATTAAGTGGCTGTTACTTTAGTGAACAGAACTTACAGTACTAGGCAATATTATTTATACAGAACATCCACTATTCTGTCACCAGTGCCATAATGTGTTACCCAGATAGGGGTTTACTTGAAAAATGTACTCTGTTACCTATTACTGATCTGATACAGATTACCTACTTAAAATTGTCAACCAGTAGTGTAATCCACCAGATTAATCAAATTTAGTAATCATAATCTAATTGCTTTCAATTACTTTTGGATTGCTTTGCCTCTAGACTCGGTAAAATATTATGTTGAACAGACAATTTATTCGATTCCAATTTGCAGACTAATTTGAACAGGGATATTATCCTCCTCTTCAAACATTATCAACTGTTATTTCCCAGAAGAATCTAATCTGATTACGGTTGCAATATAGTTGGCAGTGTTGTTATTAGAGCAGAATTTCAGAGGAATACAAACTGTGTGGCCTTTGTTGACGATTCGAATTTTTGTGCATTTTGTGGCTGCAGAGACTTTGAAAACGTGTGTCAGGGATTAGGAGGGACTTAAAAATTGTAGGCAACTCTGATGGCCAGCTGTTGATTTTAGCAGCAAGATATGTTAAGACCAGACTCAGAGTAATGTGGAGCACATTGTTGATGTTAAAGCAGTCAAGAGTTGTCCCGACGTTATCTTAAAATTAGCAAGGCACAACCTAACTCATAACACAATTTATATAACCTATCTTTATAACACATGAACTACAGTAATTCTAAGATGTTTGCTATACTTACTTCTATTTCTTGGATTGGTGGAATGTTTTGCTGTCTTTTATGGATCTAAAAATGTATGTGCAAGATGCAGTAAATGTCCCCACTATGCTACACAGTCCAGATTTGTTGTTTCAATAATTTGTTTTTCCTCATTGAACTTGTATCTGCACGAGTCCAGACATGCAGGCGGGGTGTCTCTGTGTGATAGCCCAGACACTGACTGGTGACCTGTCCTGGGTGTACTCTTCACTTCTCAGCCAGCGCTTGCTGAAATACCCCCTGCAATGTTCAACAGGATAAGCAGGTATAGAGGATGAGTCCATTCATCCATAATGTCCATGAATGAATGGACGTTATGACACTGGAATTTGTTTTGTTGAACTTAAATTCTCTTACATAGTTGTTGAAGTTCTTCAAGCATTCATCAAGCAGTTTATAGGATAAGAGTATCATCTGCCGGCAAGGCAATAAACTACTGTGGCACCAAGTTCCTCACTTTCCCTTCCAAATGGCAGTTGGGAAAGTACATTTACTCAAGTACTGTACTTACATTTAATCTATGGTACTTTTACTTTGAGTATTTCCATATTTATACTACAGCCTACTACATTTCAGAGTACACAACCTGTATCATCATGTATCATTTACTGAGGTCATTTTTTCTGCAAGATGAGTACTCCTGTACTTTTACTGAAGTAGAAATGAAATGCAAATTAAATAACTTGGAATATTTTTACATTGTTGTATTCTGATCAGTAAAAGTATACATCTTCCACCACTGCCTAATTTTGATAAGCACCTGTTCTTATTTACGTCTAATGATCCCATCAGTCACTGGGTGATTTAACAGAAAAACATTTATTTTTGAGAAACAGACAGACAACAATAGCAACTGTCATTAGCCCTCTCACATCAACCGTTGTAATCAGATGCGTGTGATGCCATTTCATGTAAAGTGTTACTCATGCCACTAAACACTTAGTACTAAACTGTGTAAAGATGAAAGGAAAATATTTACATGGTATATACAGTGGTTGTGGTTATGGCAGAGGAGTGCTTGGCAGTGTGATGATGCGTGGAGGTCCTAATGAGAAACGTAGAGTTCCCAGAAATTTGTTAGCCTGAGTTAAGGTCAAACCACAAATGCTGCACGATTGAGTCACCCCCAAAGTAGAATTTGCATTTAAAATATATCTATTATTTATGTGTGTATTATTAAAATGGCTGTCTATGGATCCCCTGACCACAGTGCACAGGGAAGGCCCAAAGCAACTGGACCAAAATACTAGGGACCAACAATCAAATAATGGACAGGGAGAAATAAGAAGAATAATGAAAGACAGATGAAAAGTTGTCTGGAATCCAAGAACAGCGTCTGTCATAATGAAGACCCTGTTGGATTTTAAACAACAATAACACTTCAAGCACTCTTTAACCTCCTAAATTGTTTTTGAGACAGAGTAAAAAAAGATTTGTTTGTTACATAAGAAGGTTGGTGAACATATAATGATGGGAGATGAACATAAGAACATCTAAACAATCAGTTTATTGAGCAATAAAAGTTCAACAAAGCTGTCAATGACAAAAACAACCCATAAAATGGTTTTACGGGGCTTTATCTGAAATTTAATTGTGCATGAATTTTGCCATTGCTACTACATAGTTATGCTGCAAAATCCATCATTTCAGTGCCTCTGCAGTGGCAACAAGACAGAGTCCACAGCTTACTAGCCGCTCTGTGGTGGGGGTGTACACAAAGTCAATTGGCTAATGATTTTGTTTCCAAGTATTTTCAAGAAGCCTCTCCTAGGCCTTGCTTATTGCCTCGTGCACCCAACTGAAAACCTTAACAAGTCAAGCAAAGAAATTTCAAAGCAAAGGCTGTCAGTGTCTATTTACAGTCAAAGAAAGTGCAAGCACTTTTGTCCACCTTTTTCAAATAAGAATGAAAGAGTAAATGTCTTAGTTTGACTGGGAGTCGAGATTCAGCCTCAGGCAGCATCTGAGGGCAATTGTCCATAACTCCCCTTTTTGTAGCGATATTCATTTGCACAAATATATCCTGGGCAGCACACTAGCCAAACATGAAAAAACCTCATTGTCTTTTGCTACATGTAACTGATGCTGAGAGCACCCGCAGACCTTAATACCACAGGTGTGAGACAAAGCTGAGAGAAGTGCCAGACGTGCTGGAGAGAGATGTATTGTTTACCTGTGCATCTTACCCCGTCTTTCTCCTCACCGATATCTGATATTCCACATGACATGACTGATGCTTTAAAAGCCTGCATTCACCATCACCTTTCGTATGGAGTTAAACTTAAGGTGGCAGCACTTTGAATGTCAACCCCTCCACATGTGGACCTTTTTAAATGCCACTGCTCTTTATTCTGCAATTGTGGAACAGGACAGACAAAGGGAGAGGGGGGTGGCTAGGGAGGAAGGGGAAAGAGGCTGGCAGATGAGTTTTTTTTTCCCCACCAGAGGAAAGCCAAATGACATACAATCAGCTAGGCTCAGCAGGGGGTTCATTTAACACTTGAAGGGGAATATGGGTACTAAGTGTGGGTCTTTGAAGGGCTAGAGAGCTGATCCACTCATTTGATGAGCTCAATTACATAGATGGATGAATGGCAGCCTGAAACTACAGAGCAGAGCGTCCTTCTTTGGGTTCACTGTCTGTCAACTGCTTTATAAAAAGTAGCCTCTAAAATATGCGGCAAATACTTTTTATAGACCAAGCTGAAGGTGGTATGTGTCAACATATTCCCCAATTTTAGTGCTGCATAACATTAGCATCTACAGTACATCGCACTTGTCTACAAATAAAAATTCCATATGTAAATATAACAGGTACACTGGTGTATATTGGAGATTAAATGGCTGATTTAAAACTTGTTTTAGGCTACTTGTCTTTAAGTGGAATTCTTTTGAGCATCAAACAATTCAAACCCTTTGTGGTTTCAAAAGTGGCTATAAAAAGTTTGTGACTGAACAGCACATGTGGCCAGCTAGAATCCAGTCAAAACATCATAATATCAGTTTTGCTAATATATGGCTGAATAAGAGGAGTTTGAGCTTTGAGGAGGGTGACAGCTTAGAGTGAAAGCACTGGATTTAGCCATATTTTACACCAAAATAATGACTGTTCATACTGTATTTGCTATGGAAACTTGCCACAACTGGAAACCAGTGACTTGAATTAAAGCTGATCACAGCCCAGACCATCCACCTTTCAGGCCAACAGAGTGTGAGTGTTTGATAATCAGAAGGTAAATTTGTGTGAAGTATCACTTTTCCCCTTTGACACAAACCTCTCACCCACTGAAAGAAGTGAGTGAGATGCAGTGGTGGCAGCGATGACAAATGATAATGGCAAATCTAAGACGACAGCCACTTCAAATTGCCCAGGGATCAACAATGACATCTTGACACTTTAGCGAATCGCGCAAATCTGACAACTTTCCACATACTGTGGAGTGCAATGCGCCTGACCATGGCCTTGTGTGTTTCTGTTTGTTGTTCAGTGGTGTTCTCCTTTATGTTGTCAGGAGATTTGCTGAGAGAATTTCCAGTCTTGAAGACACGAGGACTAGGAGTCAAGCATCACCTGTGATCCGTCGGTGTCCTGCGACAGCTGTCTGCAGCATCAGAACATGCGGTTGCCGCTATCCCATATTACATCTCTGCCACTCAGCACCAACGGATCAGCAATCCAATTTCACACAAGCACGCTCAGAGGGAGGCAACGCTGACGCAGGAATGAGGATCTATGCTTCAACAAAGACAAGAAGTGGTTTGAAGCGGCTGTAGGGGTGGTGGTGGTTGGGGGGAAGAGATGCACTGAAGAATTAGATAGAAAGAGTAATGGAAGTGCGATGGAGGGAGATAAAAAGCAGGGGTGATAACGTGGGAAAGGGGTTTCCATGACTTACTTTCATCAATCCAGCTGCTGCAGAAAGCAGAATAAGCTCCTAATTTCCCAACCCATATCTGAACACAGAAGACAAAGCAATGGCAAGCACAGAAGGCAGACAGACAGAGCAAGCCTCTGAGACGAATCTGCACTTTGTAAACACACCTTTGTTTGTGTAGTGACGTCCAATGCGCCAGTTTCTGCTCAGTCAAAGACCAGCGAGACAATGATCTCTGTGTACTGCTGGGAGAGCAGATGTACAGTATTGGATGACAACACACTCCTCAGTCCTTTCAATATAATACACACTCATATTGTGCATCTCGTCTTTCACAAAGCAGAACGAGATTTGAATCTGATATCCAATGACTGCTTATTAGATCGAGCCATCAGGCCGTCAGTTTGGAGCCAGACTCATAAGGCAGCCGGTGTGTGAGGAGCCTGCTTTCCATTCCCACCCACACACACAAAACACAGCAGAAAAAGAGGAGAGCAAACCCCTTCTGGACCATCTTCTCTTCTCCTGCCAGAGCTGTGCATGCAGTCTTTTGTAAAGCCCGCTGTAACCAGCACAAACCCACCACAAAGCCAGGACCCTGACAGGTCTCCTGTTTTGGTATATCAATGATTTTCAGAACAATAACCTGTCTCTGCCTCGGTTCTACCTTCTCCAAGAGGATTAAAATCCAGCTCTGATGAAGCAGATGCATCAAAAGCAGAGGTAGAGAGAATGAGGACTTTGGAGAATTTTGATAGGAACGACAGGCGGTTGGATGGATAAATGAGGCGCTCCATTGTTGGTACAAAAGGTCAGCTGGGATCCTCTACCCCTATATACAGAAAGACAGACGCAGGAGGACCCACGAGGGGATACAGATTGGATGAAACCTGTGGAACATCCTGTCACAGTGAGATTGACAAGACACACAAAGATAACACTCGCCTATTCTTTGACCTGTTGCATTGTTATCGTCCCACATCTGCCAACCATTTCATTTTTATGTGGATTTTTGTCTTAAATCAAGAAGACCGCTGTCAATATTTTCAGTTGACAATAAAAGATGATGTCCTGACTGTGTGATGAGGGTGTGATATTTCTGATAAATCTGTCATCAGATTCATGACTCCCATTTTCCATCCATCTGATTTTAAATGCTGATAAAAAAAAAAAAAAATAAGTCTGACAGTTCCCTTTTTACAGTGCCTTTCCTCTGACAGTTTGACAGTTTGCAGTGCTCATGACTGAGGTGTCTGTCTGTCTGGCACTGTATCTCTGTGCTTGATTAGCAATCACTGCAGTGTAGCCTGGTCTGATTCCGAGTGGAAAGCTTTAATTCTCCCCACATGGTGCCGAGACATCCAGACCCTGGTTCAATTGCTCCTGGTAAACACACAATCACTGCTTCTCGTTAACACTCAAAAGTTTCCATATATCATCTTGAGGAAAATCACTCCTTAATCCCTGCTTTGCTCCCTTGAGGTCCAGCGTTCCTTAATGACTCTGTTGTAGACGCCTGACAGCGGATTTGTTTGTCCACAAACATTATGATGAGGTTTGTGTTTATGGAAAAAAAAAAAAAAGATTATAAAGAATTAATGCCTGACTGACGGAAAGTAAAACAGCGGAGTAGGAAAATTATGACACTTAGTTCATAAACTGTCAGACCAATTAAAATCAGGTGTACGCATCCGACTAGACAAGCTATGAATGTGTTCCTTAGAAACAGCAGGCACACTGTACTGTGGCCAGGAAATTCAAAACCTATTTTCCCAGTGAGGGAAAATTCAATCAGAAGAAGCCAAAAGGAGTGGCATGTCTAATACTTGAGGGCAGCTTTCTGCATGCCCACTGAGGGCTGTCTTTATTCAAACTGACACTTCAACTGGACAGACGAGGCAGGAAGAGTTGACAGGTTCATCTCAGCTCAGTGTCAGACATGCTGACTTTTAGCGCTAAAATATACTCCGACGCACGCACCACTTAACCACTTAGAAAGAACAAAATGTGCAACAGACCTCTGGCTCTACATATTTAAATTTGCATAACTGTTCAAACACTGAAAGTCAGATAAAGAGACACTAACCTCACCTAGGAAAAAGAACCTTCAGGTTTTACAAGTTGGCGTATGGATAATAAATGAAAGCTACGGTGGTGAAATGAAGTATTTTTAATCAATCAGTTTGGTCTGCTTTTGAGGAATTGTCTTGAGAGCTGGATTTTGTGACATTTTCACTGTGAATGCAAATGGCACGCAGCAAGTCTGTGATAGGATGACAACACATACAGTGGAGGCTAATAAATCAAATCCAGGCAGCAGAGTGTGAAGATTGTTTACCTTTTTCTCCTCCAAGAAAGATAAAGGCACCTCAAAAAGCCTGTGCTACTTAGTATTTATGGAGAATTTCCAGTGTATATTTTGAGTTTTAATTGAAGTTAAAATGTCAAGAGTAAAAGAATAACACAATATCCTCGATCCTTGACAGTTATACATTTAGATTTCTGGTATAGTATAAATATTCAGAATTATATAATCAGATTGGATGCATCATCAATATAAAGTCAGTATAAAGTAACAAAAGGCATACTGGATGACATTATTTCAAGCTGTGAAGCAATCATTTTTCTTCCAGCTATGTTTAGTGTTCTTGGCTTTCCTTATAAGGTAGTGCAGTTTTCTTTAAGACCCCATGGGGAGTCTGTCTGCTTTGGAAACGTAAAGTTTCATCTTTCCTGGGTGATAGAGTTTCACTATTTGATAGAACAATTGTAGTTTCCTCTCCTATCTGAAGCTAATTCAAAAGCAACCCTTCGCCACCCCACCTCCCTCCCTCCCTTCCCCCCGTCTCCATTCTGTCTCCCTCATCCAGCTCCCCCAGCGTGCGCCTTCTTAAACTTTAATCATCTCATATTCAATACATTTCACGGCAACTCGTCACAAGGTTATCCCAGTTTTCAAAAGACGTCTTCCCCTTTTAGCCTCAACCTCAATAAAGATTCTTCCAGTGTATTCATTACCAGGCTCCCTGGCACAAGAGTGATGTTGACAGAGTTTTTCTTGATGCAGATTTAAAAGCACAAATAAAAAGCTAAAAGAAAAAAAGCTAAACCACTGCTAACGCACTACAGAGGTGATTCACAGTTATTTCACACTGTCGATCTACATGCGGTAACTGCAGTTGCCTTAAAAATGTTTCAAAGCTTACAATATATTTCAACATAATTTGTTCCTCTTGTCACTGTCAAGAAAATGACACATATGCCTCGATGTGGTTGCAGAAAAAAAGAAATCATTCAGAAGAGGCGTGCTTTTTGTGTGTATTCTTTCTTTGTCTGATTGTGCCAGGGTGAGGCCATGGCACCTGCTGTTCTCTGCATGTCGGCTTTACTCCATTGGCTAGCTGACCTGGCTGAAATCAATGACCAAAAAGACACAATGTGCGATTTTGTTTCAAGACGAGCTCTATTGATTGGTGCTGTTGCTTGGAAATTGGGATTTGTTTTCTTTCATGACACTTACCTGAACTAAAAGGTCAACTTTCAAAAGAGAAATGTAAAAAAAATAAGTACGGATATACAATGCATTCAACATGCATACTACTATAGCTTCTCAACATAGGCACTGAGTAACCACTTATTGTGAAAGATTCTCTGCCAGGTGGTGAGATCTGTCATGGGATGATGACACCCTTTAATGAAAAGGGGCACGACAAATAAGCCAATCAACAGAAATGGATGTATAGTGGTTTCTGTCGAGACGTGCTCAGCAGAACAGAACGCTTCATTTGGCCTTGCCGGGAAAACCACTTTAATGGACTGCCAGCAGCAGGTATTGCATTCAGTCCCTACCAGTAGAAGATCAAACAGCAGCAGGTATCATAGCTGAAGCTGGGGTAATACTCCTTGCTAAGGATAACTTTTAATAAATAGAAGTAAAGGTAAATATCAAATGTATCCATCTTCATTGTTTACCAAGCTGCCGGCTTGTGTGCTGCTTTCTTTTCCTGGAAGCAGGGCTATGGCCATACTATGGTCTTTGTCAAATGAAAGAAATGTACAGCAACTACACTGAGATCAATGTGAAGCCAAAAAGAAAACATACATACTGTAGCTTCTGTAGCTAAGAATATTGTCAAAATACAACAAAATGCACTTCATATAATCTCTTTAAATATATCACTTTTTAAAAAGGACTTTATCTAGAGACTCCACTTATTGTACCATAGTACTACAGCTACCTGACCAGAATAACATATGCGCGAATTTCAGAAGAAAACTAACTTACTTAGGAGTTTGTTATAACAACATTAAACTAATGAGATGGCTACAGGCTAAAGGAATAGCTCATTCTGCTGGCTTGAGACTGCTCCGTAGATCTGAAACCAAATTCCATCAGCAAACACTTCAACAGAGAAATGATTGAGATGTAAACAGAGTGAATCAAAATGTCAATGATATAGAGAATCAACATAAGCCTGCGAGCAAAAGCCCCACACTACCAACACTTATTAGACAGAGGCACTCCTTAGAGATATAACTGTATATTCTTTTGTTTTAACTATGGCTCATGCATTTGTGTTCAGTAAGGATTTTTGCACTGCTGCTATTATATATCAGGGGAAGATGGATTAAAATATTCACATGAAGGGATTAGACCATGTAGGGAAATCCATGTGCTTCAATGAGCTATCTGTGGGAAGATAAAAACTTTGGCCCATTTTTAAACCCTACAAAATCTTTACTAATACTAAATAACAGGCTGTAACGTTAATGTGCAAACATTTAACCCAGCATAGATCTTTCAGAAAACCTTTCCCAGGAAGTTAATTATTTTCGTAAGCCTTTTGTGGATCATCGTTTTCAACGTGATCCCAAGTAATCCCAATGACAGTGCTCTCTCTGACATTCAGTCAGTCAAATGGAAATTTTAGTGGCACAGATGACACTTACTGCATTAGCCAAGTGCCATTTCAACACAAGGAAAGTACAAGCATTAACACAGCTTAAAGGGTGTCTGAAAGACAGTGCTTTTTTAAACACTGTAAAAACACTGTATTTCGATGGTGTAGGTTTATAGATTTTATACTCAAATGATTTTAAAAACTGTTTACGCTCAGACATGTCCAACCCTCTGTCTTCATGTCTCTGCATGCCTATAATTAATATAAACGGCCATCCCAGTAGGCCGGTGATAAACAATCACATCATGATGAAATGTTGGTTTATTCACTGTAGATCTGTCTTGATAACCTAACATTAGCTTGCTTAGCTGCTACTATGCTTGCTAGAAAGCTGGACTGAACGTGTTGTTCATTTTTGCAAATTCAATAAGCTACAACATGAGCAAAAACGTCATTTGAAAGAGGTTCATTTAATTATTACCTAGTAAATTGAGTACAATTGTAAACTTGGAAGAAGTAGAAAGTGGCATATAAATTGAAACCGGACTTTCCGCTGACATATAAAAGCCCTGTTTATCAGCATGAGACAGAAATAGTTGTGGTTATTAATGACATGGATTTAGTGTGTGCAGTGACTATACATCCGTGACAATGGCACAAAAATACATAAAAAATAATTAATGGCCCGGCAGTGGATAAGTAAAGCTCTAAATTAACTATAGTCCACTGTTCCATGTGGTTAGCTCTACATCAGTATGGACAATGCGAGCAGATGGTACTTTTCAACTCTCAGCATTTGTCCCACACACACACACACACACACACACACACACACACACACACACACACACACACAGCACCATCATGCCAACCATATAACTCTTTACTTGATCATTAAAGCTAAAGCACACCACATGAAGTAAGGTTATTTATAACAGACCACAAAAAACAGCAAAATAACGCTGAAACAATACACCTGTTCTGTGTCCCATTCTACATTAAGGGAAATGATTACTCCATTTATGGTTTTATTACACAGAGTCATATGTGCAGGGGTATCACTTTCAGACACACACACTCCTGTACATATATTGGACTGTATCCCCACTTGGGCTGCCGTGTTTATAAAGAGAGTCTCCAAACACTGGAGATCAATAATGGCCTGTCAGCTTTTTAGTGTAGCCATGGACAGAGCAGAGACACAGGGACCACGGAGAGAGAGCTGCATCCGTCCATCAGCCTCTTTGTGACCCCCAACAGCTTTGATCGAAGATGACAAAGAGAGAGAGAGAGCAAGTAAGGACAGCAGACAGCTAGGAGGAAGATAGAAAGACAGTCTCCTATGGTTTTGGCCAGCTCTTGAGGTCCCTGCATCTTTTCTAGGCCATAATTAAAGCAGAGCCCAGACTCAGGGTATTTCCCTTTTTACACATTGCTGGTCTCTATTGCCTGCCTTACAAAGGATTGTCAAAGGCATGATAAAGTAGAAAGGTAAATCCTTGAATAAACCTAACAGAGGCATCTAGGGAGGGATCTGCATTATATCTGCTACATATAAGCACACACATTCCCACATATACTGTACCTTTAAACAATTGTGTGCTCACGTGCAAGGCAATGCACCTAATTGCTCTGGCAGCTATTGAATGATGACAATGGCCACGGTGGGAGTTGGCGAGACTTTGTTGGGATGTATGTAATTATTCAGCCGCACAAAAGGAGGGGCCGACGCGGTGCCAGAGCAGATTTACTGTGTCTGTGGTCAGTGCATTCAGCAGAGTATCTAATGATGTGCACTTACGGGCTAAATTACCAGAGCATTGTTTACCTCTGCTCTTAGAGTGCAGGCCCCACCAAGAGCAAGAGCCCAAAAAAGCCCAGATGTATCTGCTGAAGTTCAAATTAAAGAAAATGATCTGATAGTGAGGAGGACTGTTGAAAGAAGATGAATGGTATCCATGGAAGCAGAGGCAGGGGATAGGCTGAAATGTCTAACTCTTTTTGGTAAAGGCCCCTCTCTTCACACGCTGCTGACAGCCAGCCAGCTAGCAAATCCCTGGACGAGGGGGCGGAGAACACAAACTGTACGGCTCTTGACTATACCGCTCAGACATTTCCAAACTACAGTTTTCGGTATAAGGTCTAACAAACACAAATATGATATATAGTCAAATTAGGAATATATACACATAAGGCACACTCACTTGAGGCCTCATTAAAAGTTGGTTTATATCCTATTTTGGATCAAAAATCAGGGTCACTATATGGTCTGGTGATAATTTATAGGGAAGATATACCTGGAAAGAAGAGGTTTGGAAAGGATAAATGTGCAGCCGTAGCAGAAACGTTCTTTTTTCCCCCCTTTTTTTCTTTTTTAAATCTATACCATTAACTCAGGGCTTATATAATGAACAAAAAAAAAACAAGGCCTACTAACCATCACTTCTGACAGCAGCACCCATCTGAGCCACTGTCAGAGGTCATTTACATAATGAAAGAAGAAAATTACCAAGGAGGCAAAGGCAGGACAGGCCTGCCATTTGGCAGAGAGAGAAAATGAAGATGGAAGGAAAATGGTTTGGCAAGAAAGGGGCATTGGACAGAGAGAGAGAGAGAGAGAGAGAGAGAGAGAGAGAGAGAGAGAAA
>LKNJ01000598.1:111444-195067 GCA_002120245.1 Maccullochella peelii
GAGAGCAAGAGAGCGAGAGAGCGAGAGCAAGAGAGCGAGAGCAAGAGAGCGAGAGCGAGAGCAAGAGAGCGAGAGCGGAGGGGCTTGAAGAGCTGAGACAGTTGAACCATGAAGACAGGCATGCCAGTGAGTTGGACAGTGCAGAAACATTTAGAGAAAGTGAGAGAGGAGAACTGGAAGACAGCGAGAGAGAAGGAAGCTGGAAAGCCTCAAAAGCATGCAGAAAGTTGGAGATTATGGCCAGTTAGGGAGTCTTCACAGATTAAAAAGTTGACAAAGGGAGAGACAAAGACTAGATCAAGAGGAAACACAGAAGTTTCCATGATGTGTCAGAGGGAAGCAGGTGTTCCGGCATCCATCGGCGAAACCCTTACCTTGGCCGATGCCGAAGCCACTGCTCCTGCTGCCGTGATGCCCCGCTTGACCGCTATGTCGTTGCTCGATGTTGTCACGGCAACTGTAACTGGGGTGGGGAGGAGGGAGGGGATGACTGGGAGGGGAAGGAGCCCCGGACGGTTGTTGCCATTGACAACGGCAGAGGAACAGCTATGATTGGCTCCTCCATTGTGGAGGCCAGAAGGACGGATGTCTCTCCGCTCCCAGGGTCCCCGGTAGTCCCGCTCAAAGCGGTGGTGGTGGCGTGACATCACTTCCTCTCAGAGGGAACAACAGGGGCAGGCCTGCAGGAAATGGAAAGAAAGAGGGTATAGGTCAGATTGAACATTTTTGTAAATTGTATGCAAATGGAGTGAGAGATAGAGACACAAAGGCAGGGTTTTAAAGATAGAAAAAGACCGGAGGACAAAGAATGAGCAAGACACCGAGTGAATTAAGGAGAGAACATGTTGACATGAAGGTGTAAATGCTCACAGCATCTGCTCCCAGTGCACCTGACTGACATGAACACACTGCGGCTCATTTGTTGCTTCTAATTCCTTTTCTCCCAGTCATTAACGAGGGCTGTGACAAGAGGGAGAACAAAATGAGCACTGCTAAGCAGGTCTATAAAAAACACCATCAGTGCGGAGCACCATGAAGAGCCAGATTTGTTATGTGAGGCATCTAGGCTCGATGAGAGGTTAGAACAATATGGTCGAGCAAAACGCAAACAGGTACATGCTCAATCCAGTTTCCTGAGGACAGCGCAGGAGTATCATGACCTTGCGGTCAAAACTCATTCATCTGAATAGATAAATACCCCAGCAATTACAGCTCAGCTCATACATCTGGCTGGTTAATCAGATTTCCCTTGGAGTGCATTTGAGGGTTCTCCCCTTTTCAAGCACAGGAAGCTCCGATAGGCTAAGAAGCGACAGTGAACTGGAATTACATCAGTATGGGGTATGGCGCTATTGTGTAGCATGAGCAGCGTATCAC
Source organism: Maccullochella peelii (assembly GCA_002120245.1). Classification (NCBI taxonomy): domain Eukaryota; kingdom Metazoa; phylum Chordata; class Actinopteri; order Centrarchiformes; family Percichthyidae; genus Maccullochella; species Maccullochella peelii. The sequence continues at coordinate 112,822 of LKNJ01000598.1, forward strand.
TCTATATTATATCATAAATCAAAGCGGTACAGGATCTGAGTAGTGAAATCCATCACTGAGGGGATTGTAGCGCATTGTACTCCTGCTCACCAAAGGCACGTTTTGCTTCCTGAGCCCTTGATAACAGATGAAATAAATAAATAACAACCTCAAACCAGGTTCAGCAAGCCCCATGCAAAATCCCCTGGTCTGTAAGGAGAGAATGACAGCGGATGATAGGTCTTTATTCTGCACGCTGGGGTCTGTCACGCTGCTTCTTGCTTCACAGAGGAGCGAATGCCTTGAAATGCCAGCTTCCCTGTGTGTATCTCTGTGTGTGTGAGTGTACGAAAGCAGTATATACTACAAGTGAAGGACTGTGTATGCACGTAATGTTCTGTCAGGATGTAATGAGAACACATATGTTCAAAACTGCAGTGTAGCATGCGAGAGTCTTTGAGCAGGCTGTTGGAAATGAAAGGCTCTTTACAAAGCTTTGATGCTAGTGATACACGATGCAGCCTGCGGTGGGAGCACTGGCCCTTTTGTATCTTTAGCTGCTGTGATCATCCATTTATTTACCAGTTAAAACATTCACACTCTCTTCCTTTTTGTCTTTCACCATTGTGCTCCCTTTCATTCTTTATGCACTTTATTCCCTCTCGCAATGCCCCCTTCATTTATTTCTCTCTCATACAAGGTCTGCTCTGTCCAAATACAGCAAGCTGATACGCAGCGATAGAGCCAGACGGAGCAGCTAAAAGCTGTGGGAGAACACTCTCACGCTCTGTCTCGCTCTGCAATAACCTTCTCCCTCTCCGCAGTAACCCCTTTTAATAACCTCAAATTTCACAATAGAATAAGCTTGTATTATCTCTAAAATATTTGAGACAGAGAGAATAACAAGGTGCTAGTCCAGCGGAACAATGGCAGAGTTAGTGCCAGTAATATTCTCTTATCACCCGAGCTCCACACCTCAGCAGAGAAATAAGAGGGCAACCAGAAAATTCCTCCACACAAAAATAGGAAGAGAGAAAAAAAAAAGTAGAAGAAAGGAACACCATCTCCACAAGAGTCAGAATTGGGAGCAGAGTGCATGTGCATTCACATTTTTATCAATCCTTTTCAGATGTGAAGTGGGTACATGCCACTGTGCATCCACTGTGCTTCCTAGTTTAGACAGTTTTGTGATTTACTGCAAAAACATACTAGTTTTTTGTCTTCCTGTATACCTCCGGGAACAAGGGTGCACCAAACAAATCCGTTACATTATACAGAAAGGAATTGTACTAAGTTTGCAATAGCCTACACAAGAGAGCTTTGTGCGATAACCTTAATAAGAATTCAATATACAGCAAAGTACATAGTATTTCCACTACAAATGTTTTAAATAAGGAGTATCGTGGTGACTCAGTGGTCTAGGGCATGTGCCATGTATGAAAATAAGAAGTCTTGGGTTTTAATCCAGCACCAAGCTATTATTCCATCATCTCCCTCTCCTCCATCACTCGTTACTATTTCTAATAAAGAAAAAAAGTGGATAAAACCTTAAGAATGAATGAATCTGTAAAAGTTTCTTGTGAAAGGGTTCATTTATATTTTTATTTTGACAGTATTATTCAGCGAGTATTTATAATGAAAATTGCATTACCCAAATTCTCATACATAGATGCCAAAATAGGTTGTCTTAGACATTTTCTGATCTGCTACCCCTATGGTTGAGGTATGGCTAAGGATAGGCAACTAAAACTACTTGTTCCGGTCTGGGGAAAGGTCAGGGTCAAAGTTAAAACTAAACGTGACTGCTTATTAGCAGGAGATGAGAAGTTAAACCCCGGTGTCCAGCGTCAAAGACAAAGTTTGTTTGATATTTTGTAGGCTTTGTAATAATGTCACAGTAGGTGGGCAATTTGGTTAAAATCCTCGGAATATGGAATTTTATTTCATATCGATAAATATTGTAATATAGTAAGTAATTGAGAAACTGTTGATGGATAATGTAAATGGGAATGATGAGAATGTTTTTGGCTTATCCATCGAATTAATGCTTGTAAAATCAATTATATACAGCCAGTTAAGCACATATTTGTATTGAGTAAATTGTTTACATGTTATACATGTTACATTATTCATGATATTAACATAGAAGTTCATACAATATTGAATGTATATTTTGAATAGTTTATTATAGGTGGACTATTCTAAGGTTATTAGTTATATTTGCTATATTTACTTTATTAAAAGTCCTAGAATAAAGGGACCTATACTATTATTACAACAGGAGATAGTGCCATAATGCAACGTGTCTAAAGTCTAATACATGTAGAGAAATTAAAGTGATCTGAAGCTCCTTGGTATAAAAAAAAATATGCAAACATTGTCATCATCTCATGTTATACAGCGTTCTATTTCCAAACCAGATGTCATGGTGCATCCTACTTCTTCTATTGATATTGAATGTACATATGTGGGTTGTTTTAAGTAGTTTATATTGTATAAACAACAAATGTTGTTGTTCTGGAGAGGAGCCTCTCACATTACCATGCTTCGAATTCTATCACTCACTTACCCAAGTGGCATTTTCAGAATCTTGGCACTACACTTCAATATGTGCACAGTCCTGTAAGTAAATTCCTGTCGTCCTTGCACTATGCATGTCAGTATGTACTGTGTAACCAGAGGCTGGCAACTGATCCCCGCATAACGAGTGTCACTGAGACAAATCCCACTACATTTATGGCCCTTGGTAAACAGAAGGATTTAAGCTAATTACAGACACTTAAATTCCCTTCACAACTACATTTCTGCAACTCCTTGCCTCGCTGTACGAGCCCACCTTTAGGCTGAGAGTGTGTGTTTGTGAGGGTAAGTACGAGGAGGTGATAAAAGAAACTTCGCTCTCAGGAGGTGCCTGTGGAAACCAACACCCAACACACCTGTGGACTCTGCCAGACCAGATAAACACTTAAATACATCACATCTACAATGACACTTTGCTCGGCGCTGCACTGCTCTAGGGAGAAGGTGCCAATAAAGATTTGCCCATTTTCTTTCACATCCAATGAAGTCACTGTCAGGCCTGGACAAAACAACAGCCCTTCAGAGGAGAGATAACCTTTGCAGCAGGATTCGCATGTTAAGCCAACCTTTTCAAGTGCCTTTTCAATTTCATGAGAAACTAATGACAGCATTTCAATCATACCCTACAGCAATTAATGAGGCTCTTCAGCTCCTGTAATCCTGTCAGCATGTTAATAATCTTACCTGAAGGTATCAGACTTTCCCACGCCAAATGTTATTTTCTGACTCTGGCTCCTACTTAAAATAACAGCTGATAACTGCGAATTGTTCGCTGGGAGATGAAAATCTAAACAAATGATTAAAATCATTAATCCTCCGGAAGCCCAAATAGTAACACAAAGGCTCTGGTTTTCAACACGAACAGAAGAGTCGAAAAAAGAAAGTGAGAAAAGCCATGTCAGCAATCAAACCTAATGAGCTGACTGACTGCCTGACTGGCATCTCCATTGTGTTGTCAGTCACGTCATGAGTTAAAAGCAGTCAGCTGCAGAGGAGGCAGAGTGTGCGTCGATAGCTGGGCGTTTTTGACTCCCGTTTCAAAAAATGGCTATTCTAGCACTGCTGAGGCGTCAGAATCAAGATTGCACCCAGCATACGATGTTCCAAAAGCATGTGCAACTGAGACAGGCAAGTGAGATGGTGTGGGTGTGTACATACGTAAGAAAGAGATGCGGTTAAGGAGTGAAAGAAGAGGAGCAAGTGTGTGTGTGTGTGTGTGTGTGTGTGTGTGTCTGTTTGTTTATGTGTGGGCGGACGCCAATGTCTTCATGTGTGCAAGGCCAGTTGTAGCTGACATCATCATGACCTCAAGGCCATCACCATGGAGATGCCCTGCATGTTCCAGAGCACATCAGGAGTCTCCGATAACTTCAGTTCCCGAAGAACGGCAGAGTGATTAGCCAAAATAAAAAGTTGTCTGGCAGGTGGGAACATGAGACACACACCCTAAAGAACAGCATCTGTCACTCCGAGGCGGCACGCAGCATGTCGGGTGTGTGTGACAGAGCTGCGTTAACACAGCCATGTGGGAATATGCAGGGAGCCGCAGATAGACGTGAGGAAAGAGGGAGCGTAACAGATGGACAGAACGTGGCAGCGAGGGAGAGACAGTGAGACTTTGTGAGCCAATGAGATATAACAGCAGTAAAGCGCGTGTGTGTGTGTGTGTGTGTGTGTGTGTGTGTGTGTGTGTGTGTGTGCGCGTGCGCGTGCGTGAAGCCTGAAATAGAGAGAGAAGGGTGTTAAGGATGGGATCAAGGTGGGGTGGGGCGGGTTATGTGTCATACTTCTGTTCTAGGGTGTGATGTTTGCTTTGCTGGCACATTCTGCCCTGCGTTCAATACCCCAGCTATTCCACCCACTACAGATACTCCCCAAGAGGAAGGGCTCCATTTCCAATCTGTAGTAGTGTTTACGTCTATTGACCCAGTGACAGCCCAGCTTTCACCACACACACACACACACACACACACACACACACACGCAAGCACCTGCTACACTCACGGGTTTGTGCTAATGATCAATTCGTCCATCAGCAAGTCGGGATAGTATAAATGTGGGCCGGGGAAAGTAGGTATACTGTAACTTTACGAGGACAAGATATTGCTGTAAATGAGCAGCCCTGTGGGAGACTCGAAACAGACAACCACTAACACACACACACACACACACACACTTGCTCACATGCACGTCGCATGCACGTCGCATATACACCAATACAATTGCACACCAGTAAATGTGATGACAGCTCCTCCAGGACAACAGAGGTATTCATCCTGATATTTAAATAATGGGAGAGACTGTTGGTACAGTAATAGCCCGGAGCAACACGAGCAAGAGTCTCAGGCTTTTTAAATTCTCCTCCTCAGCTAGAGTCCGCACCGCCCGAGACACACCAGATGAAGACACAATCTCAAATGATGAAGACACAAATCTCAGAAATGGTGGATCTTTCACACCTATACATACATGCCTTATACAGGTAAGCATACACACACACACACACACACACACACACGTGCACCTGCACAGACAAACAATACAGTCATTAATGTACTGGCACACTAAATGATATGGTACAGCGTAAATACTTTCTTGATTTGGATATTTTTCTCTTCCCAGCATCTTTAGAATTTTTGTACCCACTTTTGTAAAGTATTGATTGATGAAGCAAACTGATCTGCCAGAAAAAGAACCAGGGCTTCCTGGGTATTTTTAGCTTTCTCTCTTAAGGACGTGATACAGGAGAAACCTAATTGATGTTCCAGAAGGAGGGAAAAACAAGAACAACAGAGCGGAAGCTAGAGGACAGGCAAACACAGGAAAGGAAAAACGGGAGTTTTGCATCTATCTCATGAGCTCAGACACAGTGTGTGTGTGTGGAGACGAGATGTGGGGGTTGCAGAGAGGAAGAGAAAGGGCCATCTTCAGGGATAAAAAGCAGAGACTAATGCAGATACCTGCTGGCATGGAAACCAACAAGCCTATTGTTGGGATTGATTCTTAGCATTAGTAGGTCCAATTAATCCCAGCGGTTTGAGGGGAATTAGCACTTTGCTACAATTCATACACCTCATTAGTGGTCTGAGTGGAATCCAGAGACACAGCGCAGTCATCAGTGTATCATAAAAACAAAGTAGGCACCATCAAGACCGAAAAAAGATTCTGTTTTAGTCGATTATTAGAGGCATATAGGCTGGTTTTACATCAACAGCTACAGGACAACTGGGAAGTTTTTGACATACAAATAAACCTGAACCACAGGGCAGTCACTAGTCTTTCTGAGCAGATCGAGCACTTATCTGAATCCAGCACCTCACATTTCCTTATCTCATCTGCCTATTAGGATTTCCACAGAGGTTTCAGAGTAGATGAGTGAGAGATGGCACTTTGTACTTTAATCTGACACCTTGATGGATGAAACACTGGTGGGTGACATGCATACACTGTCTCATTTTGCCAGAGACAGACACTTCCTGATCATCTTCTCTTTGATAAAGCATGCAAGTAAAGGCCAAATCATTCAAAGCACATAAAAAAGGGATAAGTTGTTTTAGATGGACAGAGAGAGGAGAAATAAAAAGGAACTGAGGCCGAAGGTGATTTTTTTCTTAAGATTAAGAAATATTGCATATACCTGCACCACTGACAGCAAATTTCCCCCTCAGTGTGCATCAGCACAATTCTTTTAGCAGAGCATTAATAAGTAAAACTTTCTTCCAATCTTGAAAAAGGGCAGCTGTGTGTGTATGCGTGTGTACTGCATGTGTGTTTTTGTGGGGGATACATGATGCAAGTGTTTCCAAGCCGCTTGTTTACTGTAGTCTGAACACACGGGCTGTGTTTTTAGTTTTGCATGATGAAAACAGCATGGTCTGACATTTTTCTGTCCAAAAATGTCAGCTCTCACTGGCAGAAATGACCATGGCGTTATGAAAAATTGCAATGACCGAGTTAGTAACACACTGCCAGTGTGGTTGTCAGTATCCCAGGCATGTGATTAGCCTGAGGAACAGAGAGGCAGTGCTACCTCCACCACCGCACGCTGCAACTCAGTTAATTAAAACACCGACTTTCAACAAAACGCCACATTATCACAACGGCAAGGCACAAAGCTGGAGAAAAACCCTGGGGCTAGTTTGCACACTTTCCCATCCAGCCTTCCTGCATGCTTTTTTTCTACAGGGTGTGGGAGCAGCAGATTTCCAGACGCCAATCATGCGGTGTGTTTATGTGTGTATGTATGTGTGAGTGTGTGTGTATTCTCTGTGGCCCATGGCAGCTGTCGCCTTTTCTCTCCCCGCTGCATCTCTTTGCAAATTTCTCTGTTCCCTAAATAAAAACCAACAACGGCATCAAAACAAACAGCTCTCACGGCTGATGCCATACACACAGGCCCATATACACACACACGCAGAAAAACCGACATGTTCTTTGGGCTGCTACATTTGTGCAACTAATGTAACGTGTGTGCATGTGATAATATATCAATATGCATGTGGGCATGTGTATGCGTATGTGTGTAGTTCAGCTTTGGTAGCGGGACACGAGGCAAGTGCAAGAATAGTGACTTAATTATCTAAATGGCTGCTGCGGAGATTACTGAGGGCAGTGAGCATCCATCTCTTTCAACACCAACGGTTTAGAGTGCACGGCCAAGCTGGAGGAGAGATCAAGAGATATAGACATCAATAACAGAGACAGAGCGGCAATGAGAAAGTGAAAAAGAGACCAAGAGAATTAAACGAGAGCAAGAGACGGGAGACAATGTGGAAGAGAGCGAGAGGAGTGGGCACAGTGACAGTGATTTACAGTGGAGAAGTTTGTGAGCCGACTGGCCTTCACTATAAAAAGCTGCCATGGCATCTGGCTGCATCGTCAGCTACAGAGTTTGCCGGCAACGGGGATCATGACATCACCTCTGTCGCCATGGAGATGCCCTGCACGTCTATGATGTTGCTCTTCCAGTCCTTACCACAGAGATGCTCAGGGGCTGGATTGCACCCCCCCCCCCCGAAGCAACAAAGGCTCTACATTTAGGTCTACCCCCTCCTTACATTAGCACGCATGATTGACTTTTGCCCAGTCAAGCGGTTACAGAGGTCATCCTCAAACTGGAGGGCCTCAAGTTTGATCTCCTTGTGTGCACATGGTGCTCCAAGAGCCCTTGACCAAGATATTTAACCCACCTGCTCTGGAGGCCCCAGTCCTGCTGGTTGACCCTGCAGCCCAACCAGAGGGCTAGAGGCTGAAAAAAAATAAAACTATATGAAAATAAAACGATTTATACTGTGAGCATATATACATATATGTGAAGCACCATCCAATATTGTAGCACTAAGAGGCGATTTAACAAAGACCACCCAAGACTCTATTCCTTAGCAGAAATTGTTAAATGCCTGTATTAAATAGTCTTGTTAAGTCTACATTTTCTAGGAAATGAGTCAGAAATGACAGCTCATACAGCCAACATTTCCCTTGTTAGAACTTTAAGCTTTGGTCCCTGACAGCAGGGACAGTGGTAAAGATAGCGTGCTTATGACTGGAAAGCTCACTGGTTCGAATCCCCGGACTGTCTGAGGAAATAGTGATTCAACAAATAACACTCCGCCTTCAACAACTACTGTCAATGCACCACTGAACAAGATGTGCTGTACTACAACTTCCCTAAGTCATACTTCTCTCGTCCCTCTTAGCTTGGCCCCATCCAAGTTCAAGGGCAGCCAGTGGTTTAGTGCTTTGCTCAAGAACACCTCAGCAGTGTGAATCTTTGTCAGTATGGGAATAGAACCCAGGTCCTGTGGCTGAGGGATCGTCTGCACTTACACTGCCTTACACTCCCCAAGTGACACTCAAGACAACAGTAACAACCTGATTGTACTGTTCAGCTCCCTGGTGAGAATATGTTGAAGTCTGAGGGGGAAGAAAAGTAAACATTAAGTCTACCTTCAATCTGAAAAGCAACAAAAATAAAATGAATCACTGATAACAGATGGACAGACAGACTTTAATGCCATTTCAATAATAACACTGATTTATCATGCATGTAATTATACACAAATTCATTGATATTTAAGATATTGACTGTTAATGAGTTTGTGTTTTTCCCCTGAGCAATGGCATTAAAATGGGATGTTCTCACTACACTAAAAATGTAAAAAAATAAAAGAAAGTATAATCATTTGAAAACATGCAGAGGAATACTGTTCAGAGATAGTTTTAGATTAGTGAGTTGTTTTGTGCATTTAGCTGGATAAACTGGGCCGTTTATAGATTTAAGTCAAAATGGCACAGCACAAGGAAATTTCTAATAAATCAAAGACCAACGTTTCTTAGAGAGCCAATTACATTAAAGCTAAAGCAAAACAGAGTTCAGATGTGCTGCGCGCCAAATTCCCAACTCGGTCAGCTCCAATGCGTTCTATCATGGTAAGTGACAGAGCCTCGAGTCAGGCGGTCTTTACTGCATCTATTCATTGCTTTTTCTTACAATGCACAGACACACAAGTATCAGTGCACAGATAAATGCATTTATGGAGTAAACACACAAATATTCCCTCACTCCAAGTCACACAAACACTATCAGGAACTCAGGTGCGCACACACACACACACACACACACACCAACGTACACCCAGGACAGCGTTCTCTCTCTGATTAAGCCAGGCCATCTGCTTGAGTCCCCCGTCACCACTGACGGCTGCTGCGTGTCCAGGCCGGCTCCGGGCGAGCCAGAAATCCCCCAGTGTGATCCAACGGCATATTAATCTCCTCAAATCTCAACCTTTTCAAAAGGGCATACGCCACAGTAGCCTCAGTGCAGTTGTTCAGGGCAACATCATCTCACTCTCTCAAATACACGATTCTGTCACTTCTGCCTTGGATGACATGAAAAGTGAAGGAGGGGCAAGTGCATTTTCCTTTCTCCTCGTATCCTTCTCTTTTTCTCCACTTATCTTATGTCTCTGGGTGCTTTCTCTAAAAGCCATTCTCTGTCTCTGTCCATCGTTTCATATCTGTATGAACACAGTGGCCTTTCAGAGCGTACAGTGAGTGGCGCCGCAGCCCGGTCTGGCCCAGAGGAGTGGCGGTATAGATTAATGGCCCAGGAGACAGCCTAGGCAAGTGGAATGAACAAATAGAGAGGCCACTGAAATGACCAAAAGGGTAAAAAAAAGGGAAAGAGAGGTAATGATAAGGAGAATGAGGCGTATACTAAATTGTAGGAGAGGTACCGACTGGGGGAATGTGTTCTGTCACAGTATAGTTTTATACCCCTCTCACATCGAGTGAATTAAAACTGAATGGGTGGATGTGCTGCTCCATCCAACATGGATTTGTGTCCTTCCTCCCACCTAGGTTGGATGAAGGTCGGACACTGCCCAAATTTAGTTAGCATGCATTTCTATTAAGGATGGAAACTTCATTTAATGTTACCGTGGTTAAAATGACATTTACTTTCTACTCGACTGGTCAAAAAAAAAAAAAAAATTTTTTTCAAGTGACAAAGGAAGAAGAGACAAAAAACATGAGAAGGAGATCGCCAGTGGGCAGGTGAGAGAGAAACTTTTTTTGGTACTTACTTGATGTAATGTAATTATGCATAACTAAGTAATTCAGTGGATTAGCAGTGATGCGTATGGAGCTGTACAGTTGCAGGCTGAACTGTGACAATCTGTGACAGCAGTCTCATATGGATGGGGTCAATTGTGACTATTAGTCAGTTGGCAGAAAATTGATTGACAAAGATTTTTATAAGCAATTAATCCTCAAAGTCATTTATTAAGCCACAAGATTAACAGTCTACAGCCATGTCAGCAGCTCTGTGAAACTGTACTTAGCCACAGCGGTGCTTTGAGATAATTGCTTACAATGGCAATGCTAACATGCTGATGTAATATATAAGATATGTTTACCATGTTCATCATCTTAGTTTAGCATATTAGCATGATAATATTTGCTAATTAGCACTGAACATAAAGAAGAGTTCAGGCTAATAGGAATGTCATTAGTGTGGCCCGTATTAAGTCATATTCCAAATGTTTGCTTATGTCATGAATGCTATCATGCTGATGTTTAGCGGGTATTTTTAGTGCTAATTAGCACTAGCAGAACTACATAAATTAAAGCTGAGGCTGATGGGAATGTTTGTTTGGTAAAATCTGTACCAAATTTCAAGGCCAATCCATCCAAATGCTGTTGAGACATTTCAAATGTAAACCTCATTGTGGCACTACAGGAAAATTCAGGGGATAACCAAACTCATCATCAACATTCTCTGGCTCTAACATCTCAAACGTGGAGAGTTGCTGCTTTTGTCAGTTTTATACAACTGTAAATTGAATATCTATGGGATTTGGTCAGACAAAACAAGCAATTTGAAGATGTCATCTTTGGCTCTGGGAACTTGCGATGGGCATTATCATTATAATCAAAAAATAACCCATAGATTGACTGATAATGAATCATTAGCTGCAGCCCTAAACGTGAGTTCAATATTCTGTAAAGCCCATCATACATGGCTCTACAGTAAAACAAGGGTATTGGAAGGTGTATGTGTAGTCTTATTTTTGAATTCCTTGAGCATCTTGAAAAATAATGTGTAGTAAGACAACTGAAGAATTTGCCACAAACCTGTAATGCCTGCATTTTTTGCTCATGATTATTTTAATGAATTAATTGTGCTGCTGCTACAGTAGATAGAATTACAGTGGGGAAGTTTTTTTTCTTTCTTGCTCTCCCTTTGTATCTTATTTTCACTCTCCTGTTCCCTTCCTCCATCCCTTCCTTACCCATGCCTCAGCTGTTCTCTCTCTCTCTCTCTCTCTCTCACACACACACACACACACACACACACACACACACACACACACACACACACACACGAGTCCAGAGCCAACACAGATATATGAGAGAGAGCGATGGTGGAGCTTGTTGGGCAACATCAGAGATAGCGGAAGTGGAGTGAGTGGTAAAAGGAAGAGAAAAAGGAGAGAAGGAGTAGCGAGAGGAGAAGGAAAGGCAATGACAGAGAGGGAAAATAAGTAAGCCCAGGGAGATGGAGAAAAGGTGAAACACATATATGTTCTTTATTCAATATGGTGGGAATGTGGCCCCATGGTAAATCACTTTCCAGGCAATAACAGAGAGCAGCTACTATCCCTCTTTTTAATATGTTGCCAGCGTGTCAGTGGGTGATACACAGCAATATACAGCGTGAAAGAAGGGAGAGAGAGAAGACAGAAAGTGGGGGAGTTGTGTGTGTGTGTGTGTGTGTGTATATTGGGGGAGCTGTGATGTATAGGCCTGGACAGTTGGTATGCACTCAGATAAAAGAGGGGAATCATGATTAAGGTGGGTTAAGTGTCCATGCTGGCCTATCCACAGAAAACACACACACACAAAAAAAAGAAGCCTGGCTGGTTGGAGAGCCTGCCTTCTCTCTCTCCCACAACCCCCTTATCATGTGTCCTTTCTCATGAGCTCTCAATGCATCAAAAGCTGCTTTCCTCAGAACAAGAATCCACTATAATATGAGAGGGGCAAAAAAATGTCATTACAAGGGTAAAAACTATCCCTCTCCTCTTCTAGTCACATCGATTTAGGGCATATTGAAGGCCAGGCAACTTTTCCACCTTGGCCTTACGAATCTGTCTGCCTGTCACCGTCCAGAGAGCCACCAGATTACACAACGCCCTGACAAGTTGACCTTCACTTAGCTATCTGACCGCAGGGCACATCATCCTCCATGTCTTTTATTGACTTGATTCCATCTCGCTCAATCTCATCTTTGTTGGCTGTGTTTGAGACCGCTCGGCAAATGTTGTTACCGTAAACGAGAGCGGCTTCTCGATTGACTTGGGTCCCCTTTAAAGTGGTACTAAATAAGTAATGGGGCGTCTCATCTGCTTTGGCTAGCCAGTAGCTGGATGGGTTACAGTAAAGGGAGATTAATGGATGGGCAAATGGAGATAAATGCATGAGCTAAATCGAAGCGCCCAACCGGCCTGTGTTGAGACCCAGTGACATATAGTGTCATTGCACAACTGGACAGCTGTCAAAGTGTATGTCGATTATAGGTGGGGTGTAAGATATAGGTAGGCTGATCATCCTTTTACTAATAATCATGCACTCATTTTAACACTTGGCAGACATCACAATATCAGCAAAATCTAAGCCTGAATGCAATTTGTAGAAGTGACAATGAAATGAGTAATGACCGCCTGGAGAAACAGTTTCTCAGAAGAAAGTGTCTGTTACTGTAGGTACCTAAAATGCAGAGGGTCTGAAATTCAACACCCAAGACCTGGTTCCAGTTTCATGATCAGTACAAGCTGATGAGAAAGGCCAGATATGTTACTAACCTCAGTAAACTCAGTTATCCCAAACAACAGTAACACACCTCCCTCTTTGGATAAATGTTGCTCTCCATTACTACTACCATTAATAGCCAGAAATAACAAAATTAGAGCTGAAATGATTAGTCAATTAATCAATTAGTTGAGTGACTAAATTAATTTCCAACTTTTTTGATGATTGACTAATCATTTCAGTCATCTGTCAAGCAAAAATACCAAAAATTCTCTAATTATTGCTTCTTAAGTATGAAGATTTGTGGCTTTTCATTGCCATATGTGATTGTAAACCAAATCTCTTTGGGTTTTGTACCATTATTTGGACAAAACAAGCAATTTTAAAGACATCACCGTGGCCCATTATCATTGGTGGCTCTCGAAGTCCTCCACCAGAGCCTATTTACCCAGCCTCCTACCATTCTATCTCCGGGTTTTGTTTAACATTTCTGCAGCCTACAGCATTCACATATCTTTCAATCATCCCTCCATTTCATACATTACTGATACTTCTGACTTCCGCAACCCGAGTTCACTTTTGAAAATCGTTTTATTCGTTTTGAATAAAAAAACAGCTTCTGGTGCTTATGCTTGGCATAATTCTCTTCCTTGTGCTCTCTCACACACACACACACACACACACACAGGTCAGGTTCGAGACGCCTACACTCTGGATGGTAGATACGGCCGCATGTAATTAATGTAAATGCTGGAAGCTGCGATCTGCGTCTGACAAAGCAGTTGAGTTGTCCTCTCGCTGACAGACCAAGGCTGCTCTCATCTCTCCTTTGTTCCTACAGTCTTACTTCTTTGACCGTGCTGTTACCAAACAACACACAGCACAAACCCTGCTACAATCAATTCACTCAATTTAATTTTAATTAGCTGACCACAAAGAGCTGCACATTACTACTGATGCAGATGAGGCGTCTCGCTCTCCCTCGATCTGCGTCTCTTTAAATGTCTTTAAAGACATTTTTATGTTGCTCGATTTTCACACTACACATTTTAATGACATGTGGGTCTAATGATGTGTGTTAAGTCCTAGCCTGTGACAAACCCACGACACATAGCCGAGACTAACCGCTTCGCTTCTATTTCATCGGCATCAAATGAGAGACGGCTTACCTTCTGAATAGCATCAAAGGAATTGCCATGGACAGCACAGGATCTGTCAATGCACCCTGGCAAGCAGGCTTTTAACCAGCCGCCTTTCATTACCAATGCAAGATATGAACTGAACCCTGCTTTTCCATACTCGACAGCTGAAATATGAGCTATGGTATAGATCGGGTGTAATCCACAATACCCCTGGGTCCTGTATGAAGAAATGTGCTTAAATCAGAAGGGCTCCCGGTAAAAACAGTTTGGGATTCTGTGTAACACTCCCCTACCAGTTCCTACATTAGGTCTTTGTAAAAACTGAAGATAATGGATGTCTCCACGGGCACATGTTCATAAATAAAACAAGCCGAGCTATTCGCCTGGTATTAACTGCACCTTTCACGTAGAATGGGGAATCGATGTTAATGGAACACATGCAAAGCAAATAGGGACAGTTCTGTGGCCTTCTGACCTCCGGTGGCAACAAACATGGCTGTGCATGTAGAGAGCAAATTCGGAAAGAAGCCAGCATCCAGAGAGGAATAAATATGTGGATAATATTCCCTGTGCTCAGTAGTGCCGGTAAAAAAAAGCTGTGAAATGTAGAATTTGATATGCTGTAAGGGTCAGCCCTAGGTTCTGTGGGAGCGGTGCAAACGCAGATGAGCCAGAAATGGAGGGGATGGAGTGAGTTTGTGTACAGCAGATGAAAAAAAACACCAGCAGGCACTACTATGAATTCATACACTATGTATGGCTGGACTGAGACCTGAGCTATGACAGCAGCAGCATGGAAAAACATATTAATGCCTAAAAGATACACCCGCTGCTCGTGTGGTTGTATACTGTTGAGCTAAATGTTAAGACTGCCTGAAGACAGATGTGTGATTTGTGGGGGAGGTCTAAAGGAAGAAAGTTAAGGAAACAAAGAGGGATGAGACAGAGAAGGAAAAAAGTGGCAAGGAGGGCTTCAGAGCAGAGCAATAATTTACAGGTATTGTAAAAACAGGGCTGGCGGGGACATCAGTAAAACAAAAATGCCAAACCGCTCTCTGAAGGGAGTGCAGTTTTCTACATTTCTACAGACATTTTTCATCAGAGAAGAGTGGAACACTTTTTCAAGTAGTCCCTCCAGAACATTCAAGTAGGGCAAAGTGCTTTCTTTGGAGCCATTTTTTAATTGCCCTGTAAAGTTGAATTCAAAAGATAACAAGGAGCGGTGATGGAAATATCCGACATGTAATCTTCAAAATGTATTATGCACAGTTCAACGTTTTGCCTATAATGATGATCCATTAATTGTACAAGACTGTTAGCATTTTGCATCTTTTCCTTTTTTTGTATTCTTCCATTGATGTAGCTGACATTGGTTCACACTTTCCACCCCTCTACGCCTTGTTCGCTCTGACGCCCGAGCACAGAGTGATGGGTTAGGGGGGCTGCTATTTCATGCGCTCCCTTAGGCCTCTTCACTTTGATAAAGGTTGCATACCTCCGGGCATTTTTTAGAACATTTCCCGTTCTCTCCTGACACTTCCACCTTGCAACCCCTGTCCCCTCTCAGCATGCCCTTTCCCTCCGGCACAGTGCAGTTTACCGACCGTAACACAGCGTGCCGGCTGGATAATCCCAGCGAGACCGAAGCACCATTAGGAAAAAAGAGGCTGCTAAAATGCCACACCATATTATCAACCCCTCCTCCTCTACTGGGGTCCCTTACTGTCTCTTTCTCACACAGAGGGCACCTGGTACTGCATCTCTTCATTAATGCATGGAGGCGGGAGGAGCATCTCACACACACACACACACACACACACACACACACACACACACACACACAACTTCTCATTCCCTCACACAGCCACTTATCTATGGTGAAAAGCATGACTACATTGCAGGTGCCCTCTGACAATGGGGGCCAGGGAGGGAGAGAGAGGGGTGTGTGTGTGTGTGTGTATGTGTGTGTGTGAGAGAGTGAGTGAGACCTCAAAGCAACAGTCTAGTTTAGAGCTAATCATTCTGAAAGTAATGAAGCTACCTAGAGACACCGTCAGCCTGCAAGGTTAATAGAACACCTGTATGCACACTGTGTCAGAAACAAGAGAGTGAGAGGCATGATCTGTGTGCATCAGTGGAAGTCAGTGTGTGTGTGTGTGTTTTTGCAAACTCATGTGGCTTGTGCATGTGACTGTGAATGTGTACATTATTCACTGGAAATGCTGTGAGCCTTGAGACACGGCAGCTCAAAAGGAAGCGGTAAAAGAGATGGCACCAAGCGCCGCCACCGCTCATATCTGTCAGCATCACAGGAGGAGAAGAAGAAACCCTTCTCCCTCCAACACATGAGCGCATTTTCGAAGGAAAGAGTGGGAGTGTGTGAATACTGTAGCAAACCCTGAAGGTGAGACAAATCAGAGGAACAAAAACTGTAAAAAGAATTAGGTTAACTTGTCAGAAGAAAAAATTAAACATTTAACTTTCTGTGTAGCAGATCAATTTAGTTTCTTTGAATCAATGGCATCTTACAAAAGGCATATTTCTGTAATTCTTGCACCGACCTCTAAACAAATATTCAAATCTGATCAAACAAGTCATTATGTTTGACAGCTTTCAATTCCATTCAATGACAGAAGCGTCTGCAGGCAACCTTTGAGGAGGAGAAAGCAGGCAGCTAAATTATGCAAACGTCTGTCAATTTAACGAATCAGAGGCAGAGAATTAGCAGGCTGTTAGTCTTTCTTAGACCCGCAAATGCCGCTAATACAGATGAAGGGCTGGAGCCTGATTTCATTATCGCTACTCTGAAAAAGAGAGGAAGGGGGAAGAGAAAGGGAGAGAGGGAATGAGAGAGAAATGAGAGATCGGGAGATGGAGACAAATGTGTGTGAAAACAGAGGCCTCTATTCAGAGCCCTATCAACTCCAAATATCAAATTAACCAAATGAATGGTACAAGATAAAGGACTGCACGGGGAGGAGAGCGAGCGAGGCAGACGGGCAAATGAATGGAGCAGAGAGAGGGGAGAAGCTGCGAGGGCGTGTTAAGAATTGAAGGAATCGGAGAGTATTTCAATAATCGATAGAGCGTGAAGTGAAGAGAGAGTGAGACACGGAGAAAGAAAGAAAGAAAGAGAGAAGCAGGGTATCACAGTTCATTAGTCATTGCTCGTGACAACTAGAGACTGTAGCAAGAAGATTGTCACCGGGTCTTAATCAGATGAGAAACGATGGAATGCCAGTCATTAATTCCAACAGCATTATAGCATCTATTGTCTGCCTCTGAAGGGGCTTATCGCAATCTCTCTACCTCCGACTGCTGCTGCTCCTCCTGCTGCTATGCCAGCAAACAAGCTGCCAGCCAACTCACCAGGGAAACTCTAAAGAGCTGGGGAGAAACTAAACTCTCCCGTTCTGCAAAGTCTCACTCTCTCATACCCTTTTTCTTTCACAACTCCCGTCTCCCTCAGCCGCCCCCCCGAAACACACACACACACGGGAACTGAAAAACATGTAATGCTACAGTAGCCCTTGGTGCTACGCGGAAGCATCTCTGAGGCAGAAACCAGGAAATCAATTCTCTCTTTTTAAGCAACCCATTAAAAAGGCGCCAAGGAGAGTTAAAGCACTTGCTCAAGACATACCATTACAGTGTATTATATATTCTGTTCCAAGGAAAACCCTAATGAACACATTACAGACCGCTGCAGAGAAGCTACTATATGCACGCACACACACACACACGCGCATTCCATGCATACAGTATACTAACAAAAAATGCAAACACACAAACATAAAATGTCATATTCTCCCTCTTCTTCCCACTTTCATTTGTATGCAGACACAAATAAATACTGCAACTTCCTCCTTAAAATGCATATCTCCGCCATGTTTTCCTCTCCCAGGGTCTGTTCCTGTCAGAACCATGGCCCAAAACTCTCAGTCAGCCGGCTCAGCTGGGGACGGCCTCTCCGACTCAAACAACTTCCCTGCCTGGCTGGAAATGTGTTTACTGTATTTGTACCACTACGCTGCACTGGCTGCCTCATTCACCACAACCAAACAAAAACTACGGCAAGTCGTGCAGCTACAGTATGTGAGCATTGTGTAAATTCTGTCTGCTCGGCGTGGGGACGGGGGTGCCGGTGTGCATTGTTCTGTGTGTCGTTATACAGGGGGTAGAGGAAAAGTAATGTCATGTAAGGTTGCATCACAACCAACAGTCAACATTTCTACATACACTGTTTATTTCCTTGATCAACATCTTAATCAATTATCTTAAATTTTCTATCAACCGATCATTTCAGCAATAATGAGATTGTTTGTGTTTGGTATATAGTGTTGGGAATTCTTTTTGACATATGAAATCATTTCACAGGTTGTTTTGACCAGTATATTTATATTATATTATTATATTATTGATATATTATTGTTATATTATTCATCATGTCTTTACATAAGCTCGTCTGCCGTCTGGTGCCGCCTTTCCCTGAACTATATACAGGACTGTTGGTGAAATGTATCTACATGCGTGCCTTCCTGTGTGAATGCGTAAGAGAGTGAGAGACAGTTTGAGATTGTGTGACTTTATGTGACAATGCAATTCTGTGCTCGACTGTGTATGGATTTGCAAAACTCTGTGTGTATGTACTTTTGCTGCTTGTGTCTGCTAGTGTGTATACACTACAGTATGTGTGAAACACTGCGATATAGTGTGACTGCTTGTGACAAAGTGTTTGTGTGCAAAGAGGTTTGTCAATGAGTGAAAGAAAGAGAGAGAGCTTCTGCTTCAGTTATTTGCCAGCAGTGCTGGTGTTTCACTTGGATGAAAAGACCAGTCAGGAGGGACCAGAGTACCTCCTCCCTGATGACACACTTTTCTCACTGCACTCTGACTGACCTCACCACACACAAGGACACACACCCCAGAAAAGCACCTATAGATAGACACACATATGCACGAAAGCACATACACACACTTGAATGCACAGACAAGGACACGGTATTATAAACACACAGAGAGTGTACATGCACAACACAAGAAGGGCCACACATACTTAAATTTGATACGCACCCGGGCCATCCATATGTGAACACATGTAAGCACACATTGCATGTATGAATGCATGTATGCACATGGAAGCACACAAGGACACATAGTATAGTTGTGTGTTCTGTATCTAAAGCTACTGCAGCTACTGTATCCAAGGAACTGAAGTAGGTTTGATCTGGCTGGATTCACAGTGAGCATTGGTGTTCAACAAACCATAATAAATGGCCACAGCTGTGGACCCCTGAGCTTGCGCGTGTGTGTGTGTGTGTGTGTGTGTGTGTGTGTGTGTGTGTGTGTGTGTGTGTGTGTGTGTGTGTGTGTGTGTGCATGACTTTGTGTGGTCTTCTGTAGGTTTTTGTGTTTGCTTATCCTTCATCCCAGCATAAAACCAGCCCAGTCACTAGTATCTGGATTCTCTTTTGTACTCTTTGGTCCTAATTTTCTCTTATTCTTTCTCCCCTTTATTGATCGTACGAAAAAAAAGTAAATGTATGCCTCAGGAATTATTCCGTACAAGTGCATCGGAGTTCAAGGTAGGAATGTATACTCAGCATAGGAAACGAAATCCGCTCTGGGAGGATATTTTCATTTTATTTCATCTTTGGACAGTACCCACATAGAGCAGCATACCTTTTCATTTTAAAATGCTATGTAAGTATTTTAGAGACTAATCATTTCCTGATGTTCATTGACTGGACTTGAAATGGTTCTCAATCAGCATTGAGGCATCTTAAATAGCGCTATATAATAGAGCTATAAATATACTCGCTAAAATCATGACACCAAGATCACACTAAAAGGCTGAGGCTAAAATCAGAATCCATGTAGAAGACACCCAAATAAAGAAGCAGTATTGTTCTGGTATTGCAGTGCAGAGCTAATTAGTCTTAGTATTGCAAGTATGATAAGAGTCTGTTTTCCTTGTTTCATTCTAACAGAACCGGTTTAGCTACTTGGACAGGCAAGGTTAGATTTATGCTTCCACACAGTGAG
Organism: Maccullochella peelii; assembly: GCA_002120245.1. Classification (NCBI taxonomy): domain Eukaryota; kingdom Metazoa; phylum Chordata; class Actinopteri; order Centrarchiformes; family Percichthyidae; genus Maccullochella; species Maccullochella peelii. The sequence continues at coordinate 132,879 of LKNJ01000598.1, forward strand.
AATATACTACACAGTGGTTGTGCAATGGTGAACACAGCTTTTTTCTAACGTAACTTGTAACCCGACAAAATGTAGTATGTGGCTTTGGAAATAACGCTGGGGTTAGTTACTACTGTAAATAGTAAGCTAGTTAGATAGGAATGCCAACATTTGCAGCTTATGTTAAAGTTAAAGCAGATAAACAGTTTCTTTACAGTTTTGCTCTTCTGCTTCTGTTTTTTTAAAAGGCCAAATAAAAAGACACAACCCTCCAAACTGCTCCAAGCCACGGCCCAATGTACACCACTTTACCATGTAGAGAAATACAAAGCTCGACAGACTTGCTGTGCCTAGTAACGGTGGCCAAGTTATGATTGGAAAATGTCTGTTCGGAGGAGAATTTAAGTAAATGCTCAATAGCATCCATTTAGCATCCTTGTTTTTGTAATATAGCTCTATGTAAACAAGGTCATGATAAGGGTCACATATGGTGATTGATGCACGTAAAAATCTGATTGGAGAAACTCTTAAATTGTCAGGTATGCAAGTAAGTAAATGAGGCTAACAGTTTTATTAAAAAATTCATAGAACTTTTCAGTTCAGTTTCAGTCAAAGTGGCCATTACACTTTAAAATGACTTATCCAGTATTTGTAATGTGAGGAAACTCCTGGCAGGGTAACTGCAGCAATCACACTCAAACATAGTAATAATAGCAATAATAATAATAATAATAATAATAATAAATCAAGCACTTTGAACCAGGGGAGGAAATGATACAGACAGACAAAGTTTTCTGTTAGACAAATCCATTGGCATCAGCAGCTTTAAAATTAGTTTTTATCTCCAAAATGACTGATGTGCATTTGAATGAGAGGCCCTGTACAATCAGGAATACGTGTTAAATTTATTAATATATGCACCAAACAAACTCTCCCATCAAAAACAGGGGAGAGATTGAATTGGCAACATTTTCCCTGAGAGCAAAATGCATTACCAAAGCTGTGTATAAACAAAATAAATAAATAAGTCAGTCAAAAGAGTGTTTGCTAAGATGAATAATTTCTTCCCCGGGTTATGGCATCAACTTACTGTCTCTTCACTGGACTTCACTAGATACTGTTCTTATTTCCAGAGAGGACTCCATTCTATCCAGATACAACTCATGGCCACAGCTGAAAAGGTCACCCTCAGTGCCACTGTGGAGCCTAATTACCATGTATTAAATGACTCGACCTCTCTTCATTTGCATCCACCTCTATTCTTCCCCTGTCGGCATTTACTCAGAAGTTTTTTTTGGGCAAAGATCAGACTTGGTAATGCATGTGTAGCTCTCCAATGAAAGGTGAGCTCATGAGAGACTTTGTTACCACCGCTTCTTTCCAATGCAGATGTGCTGCATTCTGATGCAGGTGCTCAGTGCCTTGGATTGGAGACCATAATGCATGAACTACAGCGAATACTGTTTTGACTGGTGTTTAAGTAATACAACCAAAAACCATATCTCAGATGACCATGTATTTTACAGTAACATTATACAAAACAGATTCCCATCAGCTTGACTTCATACCAATGATTCCTGCTTTGGGGTTTAAGGGTCAACCTGAATTTTAACCTTTCAAGTGAAGGGAGAAAATGTTCAAATCTAAAAGTTTCCCACTCTGCCCGAGTTAGCTTTGTGTGAATTGGAGGGGTCAGTCAAAATAATTAACATCCTCATAATAGCTTTGCTAACTTGTCACTAAATTGTAATGGATACCTTGGCATCACTTATGAGCCATGTTGCACTGCCAATCCCTCCCAACTATCTACAATACAAGTAATTGAAATGATATGGTGAAGGCTATTGAGACTGATTCCAAGTTGATTTATTGAAAGATTAAAGATCTGTTTGGAGTTGATCAACCTGACATGTGATTGATCTGTTTGCTACTTCACTTTACTTCACTGAGATATTACCAAACAAAGACCATAGACAAAGCATAGCTTGCGTCAGCACCATCAGCTACTAAAACAATTAGTTTATTCAACCAATTATGTCCAAACTGCTGAGACAGGTAGAAACACGGTGAGGGGTGGAGCCGTGGGGACGATGCGGAGGTGGAGGGGGTTAGCTAGTATAATAAAGTGCATATTCACACAGCACATCACATAGCCAAGAGCCATCTTCAGGGCAATAATGCAATAATGAGGAAATTCAATCAGCAGTGCTAGCAGTGTCTGGACTACATGACTGTTACTCATCTGATATGGTAGAGAAGCCTTTTAATGGCACTTTTTTCTTCTCACTTATTACTGTAAATGAAAATACAGAATTTAACACATCTTATCCAGTCTGCATAAGAAATCAAAACTGAGCCCAGAACTACACTAAATATGATTTTAAAAGTATTGATTGCTGCACTGCACAACACACAGCTCTGTTGAGGCCACTTGAGCAGTCCAGTGTCCCTTATTGTTCAGAGAGCTGAATATGGGCTTTGATCGAGCAAAACTCTGAGGCTGGCACTGACGCCAGAGCAGCAAAGTGGAAATTAGAAGGGCTCCCTTTAAAATCCCAGAAACTCTGTGACCAAATGAAAATACACACACTGTTCTACATTATTACTTGTTGCACGGAAGCAATAAGTGGGAGAGATTTACAATAGGCATAGTAATACCTGCTAATATACTTGCGTTCCATGGGGCCTTTAGTCTGGAAATCTTCCCATAAATGAGCCTCTACATTTCCAAATGACTGCAGTATGAGCAGTTAGTGGAGCATATTGGATTTAATCAACCATAGAGTAGAGGTGTGGGTGAAACACTGACAATTCTGCAGTTGAATATAAGTGAAAAAGACATACAAGTTTAAGATCTCGCAACCCTGATGGTCAAAGGAGTTTTTCTTATAATCAAAGAACATAATCCTAGAAGGTAGGGTTGGGTACCGAACTCTGTACTTTTACGGGTACCGACCGATTTACATCGGTACTACCGAGTACCAATTCACGTTAAATCCATTGATGCTGAATTTTAGTACCCGAGAGTGCATCTGGTTGAGAGAGAAACTTAGAGTATAGAGAGGAAAGAGATAGATCGAGACTACGGAGCAGCATGGGACAAGAAAAACTCAGTGGATTGGCTATACTGTCAGAGAACAGCAGAGCCATGAATTTGGACTTGAGTAGTGTTGTTAACGACTTTGCTGTGCGCAAGGCCCGTAGGATGAACTTCTAACGGGCGAGTACAAGTTTCTCTTTGTTATGGAGTGGGATCAGGGATTTAAAGCTATAGTAATGTAATCGTTACCTCTCATATGTTGGAAAATGCGCACCTACTGTCATCTGTGTCTGTGATAACATTTGGCCACTGTGCCATTGATGATGAATAATGAATTCTATAAATGCAAGCGATTGTGTGATCAGGTGCCGTCATCCATTCATTCATACTGTGTAGGCCTATAATGACTTGCTGTCATTTTCTTGATGGCTATTTGTTCTGTACTTGTCAACATACTGTGTAAGTTACCTTTATATTGATTTGTTAGTGTAGGCTGGCTAAAGCTATTTCGGATGTTTGATAGACGGCTTATCAGGCTGTGGTGGTTTGAGTCCAGGGAACTGATACTTCGACTGCTGTCCGTGGTGCTGATCAAAGGCTGGTTTGCAGGATGGGAGTTTCATGGTGAACCTCTCCATGGCGACATGGCAATTGTCTTTCTTTGCAATTGTCTGGAGTGGTTGTGTGCACAAGTGTGTGCTTGTGTTTGGGGCCAATCAGCTGTAGGTCTTGGTTCAGACTGTGACAGGCTGGAGAGTGTGGGGACGGGTTTGGGAGGGGAGGGGGATGGGTTTGGGAGGGGAGGGGGAGGGGTTTTATTTTGTGTTGTGTGTAAAATGTTCTGAATAAATAACAATGTTGAAATTATACCAAAAAAAAAAAAAGGTGCCGTTGGGTACCGGCATGTGAACGGTATCCAACCATATCCTGAGGTAGTGCAGGCCTGATTGAAAAAATGGCTACAGTGGCAGGTTGGATACCCTCAGGCTATTCAACTATTTTTTTTCCTTCAACTAGGGCCTCTCATGGTCATTTCTCTAAATGACAGTGAAATATTATCATGGGCCCAGGGATTGACGTTACCTCTGAATACTGAACCCTATCAGCTTTTTGCAGTTATATCCTGGCTCTCGCGTATTCCTGGGAAACACTCATTTTCCCTAGCTGAGTTGAACCCCTGCAACATACTGACATTTAAAAGCTGCACATATTAGTGTTGCTTTGCACGCTTATCATTTTCCTCCACAATTTACACACGTAAGCAAAAAATGTTAAAATACTAGAAAATGCTACCATTTTTCTTCCTCGTCTGTTCAGCCTCAAAAGGGATTCTCATGTTAATTAAAACTGTTACAGTGGCTGCTCTGTGGCTGGACAGCAACTATTGTGGCTGCTTCGCGGCCACAGAGATGGAAAATGAAGAAGAGGGTATTTTTTTGTGTACCACACAAAAAAAAAAAAGCAGTTTGATGAAAGGTGGTTCACAGTGTCCATTATTTTTGTTACGGTTTATGAATATCTCTGAAGATGAAAGAAATAAGGCTTGAGGGAGCAGCAGATGGAAAAACCATCATATCTCAAGAGGTACAAACACTGACTTTCTCTCACAAGCTAAAATACACAAGCCGTGCACAGGCGCAGATACACACAGGATTTTCAATTTGCAATTCGACCCAGCGTGGTGAACTCTCCATGTTCGCCTCCACCGTCCTTTGTATTTGGCATCAAAGTTCGGCCCCGCCATAAAAGCCAAATTCTCTATGACATAGTGGAGATTGCTCTGTCGAAAATGCAATCAGCCAAAGCCGCCTCAAGTGCTGATGAATTACCGTGGCTTACGAAAAGACAATGACTTGTCAGTTTTGCACCATTTGGCTCAGTTGAGGGACAAGCCCATAGGGGACCTGAAGAAGTCACAACGCAGCCCTACATCCTCCAAATCTGAATGGATCAACATTCTTGAATGTCAAGTTAGCCGTGCAATATAACTCAGTAGAAAACAAACATGCTGCTATAGTAATTATGTCCATCCAGATATTATTTAATATTTCTGTTATATTAATATTGAGGTATGTGATTTGCTCATGAAAAACATTTGTTTTATTAGCTTTATAACCACTACAGCTGCCACTGCCACTGCTCTCATGTTGTGGTGATTTTATCTTAGGGACAATTTCTTTGTGGAAAAAATATTTCCTCAATTTCCTCACTGCTGCATATTGTCATTTATTTACTGTGCTAGTTGTTTCTCAAAATAACCTTTGGAAAAACATATGCTATGTTAATAATAAAATGTCTTTTAGCGAGGAAGACAAACCCAATTTTAACTGGCAATGAAACATTAGTTGGTTTTTATTTTACAGAAACCAGTGAATGAAAGCTTCTTCCTCTGGTTTGTCTGAATGTTACTTACCAAAATGCAATGCTCACTTTTGATGTTTCTGTGCTAAAGTGAATGGGAGTTAATTTGCTTGAGGAAATTAAGGTATCATAAAATCTCAGGCATATAGAGGCTGTCCTGATTACAGTTAAGGGATGAAAATGAGGAAACATAACAGATCAGGATGTAACCGTCTAAAGTGCAAGTATCTTTAACAAAAATATATGTAATTCAAAATGAGCTACTTACAATCAAAACTTTAATTTTGCTATGATGTCTTTCACTTTCCCCTCTCTCATCCCTGGTTTCCGCAGTCACCTAAAAAACATTGCTACAGGCAAAGGTAATTCAAAGTGTGTAGCTTTCCACATAAAATGCAGCTCGAAGACGGAGCAACAAAGGAGCCACATGAAAATATGGCGCATTAAATGCCACAGAGTCGGTCAAGTCAGCCTAAAGCATGAAACACTTCCCCCACTTCCCACAGCTGTGATTATTGTTTACTCTTTGCAAATGGTCAAAAATGGTCATGATTTTACTGGCTATGGGGATCATTCTAAAAATATGTATTGAAAATAGAAAACAAAGATAACAGGAAACTGCCCCTCCACATTGAGGCAAAGGTAGATTACCAGAGCACCACAGTTTGTTCAGTTAATCAGTTTTCTTAAAATGAAAAAGAAGTTATTTTTAATCACAGTACACATGCTAAGCTAAGTGTCTTAACCTGAATTTAGCTACTTAAAACTACAATGCTGCAGAAATATTTTTTTGAAATGCAAAAATACATCTATCCAATTATTCACATGATTAAGAAAGACAAAAGTGGACAGGCGGTTTCAAAAGGACAGACTGGACTTTAAACATTTCAGTCTCATACAGTGTCACAACATGTTACCACTCTGATCGCCACAACAACATTAAAAAGCTGTGCTTAAGGAGATAATTGTGGAATACCTTCCTTATTGTTCAACTTCTGTGATTACAACCTGCAGACAACCTGCCCTGGTGAACACTCATAACGCTTCATAAATAGAAACGTGTTAGCGATGCACAAATGGATCTTTTGCTGTTACATGCTATTAAAAATGGATGAGGGAGAGGGTCACAGGGAGTTGGTTTTGTTTCAAAGCGCCATTCAACATCAGCTGGAAACTGAAAATAAACTAAATCTACACGGAGCAATAGAAGAAACCTGAGTGTTTTGTGACCTCCCAATTCCCCTCAGAGGACAAGAGTACAATCAGAGTACAATAACATATCATACTCGATGCAGTAAAGTGATGACTTGCCCATGCTGCCTCCGTCAACATTCATCCATGTTAATTCACAGGCGTATGGGTTAATTCTCTGTGGCTGAAGAAAACACACACTAGCTGGGAGGAGGCGTGTTTCCAGGCCTCTGCCCTGGAAACGGTCATTAAATAGTCATGGGTCCCTGTGCTGAGCTGTGCTGAGCCCGGCTGGGCTGGGCCGGGCTGCTTCAGCCTTCGTGCTCATGTTATGCTCATCACCGCAGGGGTCAGGTAGAGTGCAAGGCTGCTCTTCAGTTACGGGACAAGTTCATTGTCACTACATGCGAGCATCAGCAGACACCACACTAAGAACTCACATGCAAATCAACACACATGCACATGTTCACCTCACTTTAACCCCACTGGCTTGTCTGCATCAAGTATGTTCACATCACGGTCACTGAGCGGTTCGACATGTCACAGAAACACAGGACAGGCTCTTTCCATTTTTTGGGGAAAGCTGACTGTCTATTCTTTTTTTTTTTGGGAGAAAGCATGTCGGTACATGTTTCTGTCTGAGTGAGTGTATGTAAGCTGGTTATGTGAAGGTCACCAAGCAAAGCACATGAAAGAAGAAGCAGCCTTTGAGCTCTTATCGGGCGATAAGAGTGCCGTGTGTGTTTGGTCAGTCACAATGGAGAAGCCCTTTGCTGTGCTCAACTGTGGAAGCCAATGGAGACATGTTTGTGAAGTGGCATGGCTTAAGATCTGTTCTTGATGTTTGGTGAAATACTAAAGATCCAATGATGGATATTTCTGGCCTTGAAGAGGGGATATAAATTACTTGGTTAGTTGGTTATTCTTAATGGATTTGCGTTGTTAATGAGGCTACAACTATTTATTTTTAATTATAGATTACTTTGTTTTTAATCATGCTGGCCAGCATTGCCCTAAGGAATTTCGTTGGTCAACCACTTTGGTCTTGAGTGAAATATCTCAACAACTATTGGATGGATTGAAGTGAAATTTGGTACAGATATTCATGTAACCCTCAGGAGGAATTGTAATCAATCTGGTGATTCCATGACTTTTCATCTAGCAAACTACTGCCATTCAGCCTCAGTTATACTTTGTGTTTAGTTCTAATTAACCAATGTTAGCATGCTAACCGGCTAAACTAAGATTGTGAACATGGTTAACATATCAGCATGTTAGCAGTGTCATTGTGAGCATGTTAGCATGCTGACATTAGCATTTAACTACATCCTCACAGAGCTAGCATGATTCATCGATTATTAACACCATTTATAAAGACTTTAAATGTTAAGGATCAAGAAAGAAAGAGCCTTACTCATCCCAAATTCCTACAGCCTGCTTATCCCGGACGATCAATGAAGTCCCTTTCATTACCCTGGTGTGCTTCTTTGCACTAAATTCACCCCCATCTTGCACACAACATATACAGTAACTGGTGAGGACCGAATCAGTGTAGTGATGAATGACTTCCAAAACACAGTGGACTCAGCAAATGTTAAATATTCTCATTAGCTGGTTGAGAGATCACACATACTCCGGCAGCACTGCTACCGCCCTTAACCGCCTGAGCTCGAGGCAGTCCAAAACAACCCCCCACCCCCACCACAGTCGTGCTTTCTTCTCCTCCAGCCTTCGTCACCCTTCTTTTTTTCCTGTCTCAATCCATTGGTTGCGGGGCTTCAGGCCCTGGAGCGACAAGCAATACCGGCATCTGAGCTGTCATACATGTTTCAGTCACAGCAGAAGAAGCGGGGCACTGGAGATGGACAGACACCTGATCTGTAACTGGTGCTCCCCTTTGGGACGACTGATCCGGGTTGTTAGCACGAGAATCAAGATTAACAGAACCAGCTGTCCTTACAAAATGCTGTGACCTGACATTTGATCTGTTCTTGACTTCTGCTGTATCGACCATCACTACAAGAAGATAATTATAATAACTCAAGAAGTCTTTCCTGAAAAAATCCACATGGTAGTGTTACAATGAATTGTAATTCACCTCATTCAAATTAGCTTTAGTTTGGTCTTAAGTTTTTTTTCCCCTCTCCTACCCTAAAGAGAAGCAGGTAGCAAGACATATTTGGCTCCATTTTCTGCAGCACCAAGCTGCCAACAATGGGTCTGTTTAGGACGAGGGTCTGGGATAAAGAATGGAGAGGAGAAAAGCACAGAGCTCAGGGCAGAGGTGGCTCCCAGCCATCCATCTCTGGTTTCTGGATTCAGAGAGTGCTGACAGGTCTGGGTCCCCTGGCGCAGGCCTCTGGGCTGTTACCACGGATACCCAGACAAACCGAGAGCTGTCACTCAAGCAGTACCAGCTAGACAGAGTCACAGGAGATGGGAAAACAGGATAGTGAGACACCAGGGGTGTCTGTACGTGCTTATACCCATGTGTGTGTGTTACAGAACACAAGGCAGGAAATGCAGAAGCAGCGAGTGCAGAGAGTCGCGGGTCTAGTGAGATATCATCAGTCACTCTTGAGACACACACACACACACACACACACACACACACACACACACACACACACAGAGGACACACGAAAAACAAATTCTTGATACTGAAGAAGGTTTGGGGAAACTCCAGGCTTAGACAAACACAGACATGCTGATAATAGCAAACTTCCACCTCATGAATTTTGCAGCTGTCTAAATCTCCTTGACATTTTTATGCAAGTGTGCTCTTCCTTAGGCAAGCACCACCATGCTCGTTTTAAGACAAATAAAAGGAGATTGTGAAGTGGGCACAGTAAAACAAAAAGAGGTGGTAATGGAGATTGGTTTAAATGAATGATTAAGTGAATGATCAGATTCAATATCAGAGCAGGCAACTATTTACAAATGAATAAACTCACAGGTAGGGCAATATGACAGCATACTAACAAAATTAAAGATTTTAAATCAGCCTCTCCTTTCACAATACTGTTCACGTCTCTTTCTACGAAACAGATAAAAACTTTTTTCCAAAGGCAATTTGTATGCTATAATATACAGCAACTTCTCCAAGGTTGTCAAAGTACTGCTCATCACAGATCTTATCTAGTGGATAAGAAAAGTAAAAACACAAAAGACAAAACAAACAAATAAATCCTCCAAGAAAAAGCATTATGTGTATAATGTCTGCACATTGATAAAATGTCTAGAGCAGAAGAATAACAAAAAAATTATTAAAATCTCTACCTTGGTGAAGTCAGAAGGGGTTTTCTCTATGTTCTACGCCCTGGCATTGATTTCTCCCAGTGGCGAAGAGTGGGATGCCTGAAGGTTAGACACACACTATGTAGATAAATGACTCCTGAGCTCTGGAGTTTGATCCAAATGAAGCAATGATGTAGCTCACTGGCCCGGGCCCACATTGAAGTAAAGTGTGCGCTCTAGTAAAATGTGCTCTCGTGAGTCAGAGAGAGAGACAGAGAGAGAGAGAGAAAACATGCGAGTGCTATACTCCCACCAGTATGGTAGTGGTGAGATAGACAGAAAACAAGAGAAAGGAGAGAGAATCTGCAGCCTTTGTATAAAGCTTAAATGTTGTATTGGCCAGATACTTAACACTTTAGTTCACAGCAGAATGCTAGTCTGCACATAAACACGAAAAAGAAAAAGAAAAAAAATTGTGAATGTGCCTCAGAAGACACTCATATGTTGTGGTTCCAATGGCCAAATGATTCTACTAAACCGAACACATGAAGTCAGCATTCACACAGATGTTGCCAAACAACTGATGCACTACTAATAAATGTATATATTTCTGTATTTGTGTCAGGATGTGCCTCTGTATCTATGTGTGTAATTATGTTGTTCATACTTTCCTCCCTTTTCACTCCAATCTAACGCTGAATGATGTTTCCAAATGCATGTGTGACTGCCTGTGTGCGCGTACATGCGTGTGATGGTAGTAATGTTTATGTTTTTCGCTACTCTCAATCCAATGCCCAGCGGTGTTCCTGGCTGTGCAGCGCAGCAAAATTGGCCTGAGAGGTTTGAGAACATTTCCCCCTTACAAACAGGGGCAAATCAATAACGTCTCGGTTGAGGGAGCCACTCTCCATATGAAGGTGAGCTGACTCAGCAATCCCAGCAGCCAAAGGAGGGGGAGAGAGAGGGGGAAGTGGGGATGGAAATGATTGCTTTACAAGCGGTAAAATGCACGGCGGTGTTGAGAACCCTCTGTGGACACCACGCTACACGCCTTCTCAATCCTCTAGTGGAGGAGTGGGATGGAGGGGAGAGGAGAGCACATGCATACACGTTTGGCTTGTAAATACAATAGGCTGCTCTCTCTTACAAGTGCAATCGAGCTCCATTGGTTTCTCTTTTTCTTACTCATACTTGCTCTCTGTCAATCTACTCCAATACAGTAGTCTGGCAAGCACTGATTTAGCCTTTGCCAAGTCAATAACAGCTCTACGGTAGCACGATGGAGCCAGAGACCGTAGGAAAATCCTTATCTTTACCTTCACTTTAGTCTATTTATTCTTCCAGGTCTCAGCATCTTTCACTGCACTGATTAAATGTGGGAGTTTGCTAATTACAGGGTGATCAAGCAGGAGGATGGGTGAGGAAGAGGGTGGACATTGCAGGGTGCTCCGACGTCCTTCAAGCGCGGCAGGGAATCTGCAGCAGCAGCAGTTGTTGGCAGTGGAGAGGAAAAGACTGTATTATCTCTCATAAGAAGTCCTGAAGGGCTGAATCATCTCTCAACATCACCTACAAGTACCATCGATTTTCTCTCCTCCTTGTTTCTTGTTCAAGCTTAAATTCACCTACTGTAGTTTATGCAAGAAATACAGTGTATAACAATGGGTGTATATGTATGGGTGTGCTTGCTTTCTTGACTTAAACATCAATTTTCAAATGTGCAAACTAAAGGTAGTCTGTATCTGCACTTATCTTGCATTTGGTAGTTAAAAGGATGAAATACTGGTGATTAAGCACATTTTAGCCCACATTGATGATCTTCCAGGGATAAACAAGCATCGACATTGTGGAAAATACAACGTGAGTGAATTTGGTAATTTCTTACATTAAAAAGGCTTTTGTTGAACAGATGACGCCCCAGACAGACTACATCTACGGCCACTGCCCTGAGCAGCAACATACACCGTTGCCCACTATCATACTGTTGCTGGTGGTGGCAGGGAAGCTGGTGGTTGGATGTTGGCATCACTGTCAGTACCAGGAAGCTAACTGGGCTAATAAAGAATTGGCTCCCATGTAAATAAGTGAAGAGGAGTGGCAGCTTAAGGATCTCACATTTTAGTCTGATAGGATAACAGAGTGAAGCAGGAAAGTCTATGAATGGATATATGGAGTCCTGAGGCATAGCTGAGAGGGAGTAATATATGAAGGAGTAGGGCAGAGTAAGTGATGTTGTAACTTTGACGAAAACTAAAGGCGATGAAATGTTCACTGTGATGGATTACTTATTTCAAGCAAACTTTATGTCTCTGCGAGTTGATTCTCAAGTCTGAAAAGAATGGAAACCAATGGCTCCCCAGAAGGAGGGAAATAAATCCGAAACCTTGAAGTATGCTATGTTTTGTAAAAGTACACACATGATTTGGACTTAATGGTCTAAAACATGCCAACCACTGGTCTGATCATTTAAGCATGTGTTCCTGAAGGCTTTAAGGCTATGATGCAGCAGTAGAAATGCAGTACCCCTCTGGGGCTGAAGGTGAGTGGCTGTTTTTCCTCACCCACGGTTTTTGGAGACTGTCGTGTGGCACTCTCCACGCTGCACGGTGACAGCAAATAAAACTTCTGGTATCAGGCTTCCACATCAGCACTGCGAGAATGGCAGCAGTTGCCATTTTGTCATCTAATACAGCGTGTGGAACAGAAATGATTAAGGAATACTGTTTGTGACAAGCTGAATGTGGCAACGCGTCCCTGTCCATCATTTGAATGAAATGTTAAATGACATGTGCATTGCAATATGTCAGAAAGTAATAGCCTACTGCCACATCTTTGCCGCATTCTGGTGTGGGTTAAAGCAGGTCTACCGTGGTGTAGCGCGATAAAAGAGGAGAATAAAATAAATAAATAAATAAATATATATATATTTTTTTTTTTTTTATTTAAAAAAAAAAGATTTTAAAAAACTAAAAATCCCATATACAGTTCTAAATAAAGCATGAGCCCTGTATCGCTGGCTTTTCACTACATTCTGGGGTGATAAAATCATGCAGCCTGGTTACAGCAAGTTGTTGACAGTGTGAGAATACTTGGTGCACATAGGCTTTATAGCAGCTGTCTGCTCTGGTGAGGGGCAAGATGAGCCAACCGAGGTGAATATATTACTCTCACTCGTTGAATGTCACAAATGCCATTTCCAACTGCTGAATGTCAGAGACTGTTGGGGTGACTGCTAACGCTGCAAAGCGCCATGACGTCTATATCCCCGCTGTTAACATCCTGTATCCCTACTTTCTAAATATCAAACAAAATCACACTTGCTATGAGCCAAATAAATATCAATAAGCCAGAAAGACTGTAGGCCATTGGTTGGTGTTTTCCTGCTGATTACTGCTGGAACTTGGGGGGCACCACTGCTCGACTACATTAGTGCCTTTTCGACTGAATGAGAGGTAGGATTTTTTCCTTCCAAACCAAGCACAAATAATAGTGTATGAATCTAAAGCATTATTACTGTTAAAAAAAAAAAAAAACAAACATTACAGGAACAGCTTCAGTCTGAAATGTTTTTGGTGGCCATTTTTAATGAGTGACCCCTTCAGCTGGCACAGGCGCTGGAATGCACTCAGGGGAAAAAAGAGAGCACACCAAAGAGAAGAAACTGAAGCACATGCCTCTTACACACTCCCCTGCGTCAGTGAAGCTCATTGTTTGCAGCGCAGTCAGAAGGGGCATGCTGCTGCTGAGTGCTGGTGCTGATTATTTCCCACATCTTCAGAGATGAATGTTTGACGCCAAGGTCATTCTCCTCCAGCTATCCATACCCCTCAGTCTGCCATCACTCATTACTGCTATACTGTACGACATCTCTCTCACATTCTCCTCTCTTTATACCTCTTGATTTAATAAGACGAAACACTAATTTCAGCTACCAGAGGATGGGAGAGACCAAGCGCATCCTTATTTTATTGCAAAATGATATGGTTATAATTAGGAAATATCTTAAACCTGACAGAGAGAGCAAGATCCAGATTAAACTCATCATTGTTTGTTTGGATTCAAGACATTTAATTTCTTTTCCCCAGAAAATTCTTTTTAATTAAAAGGTTCTTATCAAATCTGAATAACCTGCGTAATTGGCTGAACTATTCTGGGTAAGTGTTAAAGTCGCACCCTTAATACCTTCTTACAGCAAATAAACCGCAACAATACAGCAGCTGAACACAAGAATAGTGTTGTGAAATTGTTTCTGTTTCTTCCGGCTCTGAAAATATGTATTCCTAACTCAACCCAACTCTGCAACAAGAAATAGTAAATAAAAAGAAAACTATGACGGCCAGTTGTGTTCAACGTAAGACCCCCAACCATCAATATAAACAATTATTCTTTCAGAGCATTTGAAGATTATACACAGCAAAGACAAGTAATTTCATGCAACTGTCAATGTGTTTGACTGTATTTACTCATAAACCACCTATCAATCTCTGTGCATGCTAAGTCAAATCGTGCTCGTCTTCGAGCTTTGTGCATCTGTCGAGTAGAAAAACAGGACACTACTTTCCAAGAAGAAAAGGGGCACTGTGCCGACCAGCGTGTGCAACAAAAGAAAAAACAATCTCCAGTAATTGTCTGCCATCTAACAGAGAAAAGAAAAAAGAAACCAAAAATGCGGGGGGGGGGGTATGGCAGCGCATATTGCAAACCAGTCAAGGACGTTAGAACCATCAATCTTCCAAGAAATCTCAGAGCAAATCAAAAAGGAAAAGAAGGGCTGCTTCTACTGGTGGTGGTGGTGCTGAGGTGTTCCCAGCCAATAAAAAACTAGGCTGCCTCTGACCTTTCGAAGGGAAAAGGTGGAGAAGTGCGCACGGGCAGAGTGGCGCAAAAGCTCATTGATTTCAGAGAGTTTCTGTATCACAGGCAACAGCCCACACAGACTGCATGAACAACACTTTCACCCGTAAGGATTAGGTCTGTAAAGCTGATCTGACAGAGACAAGACAAGCATGATGTAAACATGGACACAGATCTGATATCCATCCATCTATATATAGCTGGATTAAAGCAACTCACCAGTGCTTCGGTGTGAGATACCTAATGATAAAACAAATACATACTAAACTCCCTGTAGGGGTGCACAAGCATGATGATTTCTCAATCTGTACCACATTTCTGGTCAATACTGAAGCTACACATTTTTTATTGATTAGTTTGTTTCCAGTGCACTAATACATAATTCATCAACTCTTTGTGTATATGTGGATGCACACATGTATGTGTGAGTAAGTGTTGGAAGGATAAACTATCAGTCAAAGTCAACACCCCCCATGCCCAATTACCAGAAGTGTTACAGTAAACCAAAAGTCTTCTCTAAAAATGCAGCATGCTGCCGAGATTCTGGGGATGAAAGCAGCAATCACAGCCCTCTCATCTCCCCCGCTCTTCATGAAAGGTTAAAAAAGGGTCCGAGACTAGTTCATGAAATAATTAAAAGCCTGATGCGATTAAAAGACAAGACGAGAAAAGAAAGAGTTCAGCGCTTTGCCCGGAGCACGTTAGCCTCCTCAATCTTTCAGTGGAAATTGGGTTTGGGGCCAGAGAGTGTTTTCCCCCACAGGCACATCACGGCCTTCTCCACAGATCAGGCATCATCACACCCATGTGCTCAATCCAAACCTCAGCCAATACCAGAACAGAAACACAACGTCATCACAGCGGTCCTGGATCAGCGGTCAGGGGCAGCTTCTGTAAAGTGTTGCTCATATCACAAGGGCACTGTACTGCTCTGGTGAACAATCCTGGATATACACGGTCGGCCGCTGACCGGCGCCTCAAATACTCTCCAGCAATGATTCATAGACAATGGTTAATCTTATCAGGGACTGCCTGGACACAACAGTAATAAACTGGAAATTGTCTAGTGAATCTCATATGAAATCACAACCATGGGGAAACTAAAGCAACACAGCAGCTCAAAGCAAAAGCGGACAAGTCTGTGGACTGTTCTTGTCAAGACAAGCTATAATGTGATGGTGGTAATTAATTATGTGATAAACATTTTAGTAGAATTGCTAATTAGTTATTATAAACAGCGAGAGTTCCTGGAGTTGTTTTCCTAATTATGTATCCTTTATCTAAAATTTATCCCAAATCTATAAAGAAGTAAGAATGAAATATACCCAAGACTTAGCAATACATGGCTTTGGATTCAACCTTCAGGTTAATCAGACACAGAAATGTAATATCTTCATTCTCCGCCCCTTTCTTATTGAAAACTGCCAGTGAGACCTGAAGCTTAACTGAATCTAAAGGTTGTTTGACTGGTTGCAGGTAGAAAATGAGATTATGGTGAGGACTTGAGTAATGAAGGAAGCTGCTTGTCCTTCCATGATGTGACTCTCTCCCCGTTCGCCTCAAAGGAGGTAGTAAAGCCGCCTGCCACAGACATAAAAAATGACTGGCCACTTCAATTAGCCCAATCATAAAATATAATTTGAGACACATCTATCTAACATGACCTGAAGACTTTGGCAAAAGAACTGTCCTGTTGTTCATTTATTAAATATCACGTTCACTCAAGTTCTCTGGCTGGGTTGCAAGTGACATTGAAATGTAAAAATTAGGGGTCATTGCATGGATGTTCTTTAGTTACAATACTTAATAGGCACAGTAAATCAAATCTGAGGTGAGACTAAAAAGATTTATACAAAACCTTATTAATTCAACTACTCATTTCTGATCTGTGAAACATGAGATGTGAGATTCTGAATGCTGATATACTCGTGGGGTTATATTTTATCTTAATGCTGCATTCAGTCAAAACACCAGTTATTGGTGGGGATTTTTTCAAGGGAAATACCTCAATATTTTAGTATATGATGCAGAAAATAAACTGAAAATCTAATAAAATACCACATGAAATAACACTGAAAGTCTATATTTCAAGCTGGAACTATTACTGATAAGTTAACAAGAGTCTACGGCCATGCTAGCAGCTCTGTGAGCCTGTAATTAGGCACAGCAGTGCTTTGAGTTAAATGCTAACATCCTTACAGTGACGATGTTCAGCATGTAAACCAACTTAGTTTAGCATGCCAACATTTGTTAATTAGCACTAAATACATAGTACAGCAGAGGCTGATGGGAATGTCATGAGTTTTACAAGTTGCTAGTTTGGTCATAAACCAAAAAAAATCCAGGGATCATAAAAGTTATTCGGATTCGTGCTCTTAACACAAACCAAACTCACATTTTCCTCAGATCTTAAAAATGAGAAGAAACACGTAAAACATTCTGTGTTATCACTAACAGCTAAACATATATGTGAGCCAACGTTAACCATCAGTGAAATGAAACAACAAAACAACATGATTCTTGAGTCACAACATGAATGAACATTTTTAATCCATGTTTTTCAGACAGGGGCCTGCATACCAGCGACAATCCTTCAAAATGACTGAACAGTTTGATGTCCGGAGTGAAACCATTTTTGTGTCCATTATCCAGCATGAACTAGATAGCATCTCACCTCCAACTGTGCAATGTTTTGTGGATTATTACAATAGTTCAAGAGGGTTTACACCACACAGGCAGCCCTGCCAGCAGTCAAACCAACTCTGAATTTATTCTCCTGTTAAAATTAAGACCCAGAGATGAGGAAGGGTAATGCTGATGTCAATCTGTGTGTCATGACTGATTTCAGGTGAACTATTCCATTTTATCTGCTGTTTCCCCACAGCTCTCCATATAAAAATGATCAAGGACTGACTGAAGCCATTTCATTTTGCCTCTCGCGCTTTTAGTATTTTCCAGCACAACGCGGTCCTGAGTTTGACGTGAGCCAGGGAACACAGACTTGACTGAATAAGCACAAAAATCTTTAAAGAGGTGTTGTTGGGTTGGTGGTTTTTCTAAGAAAAATATGCCTACTTCATTCCCACACTTTTGTTGGTGAAGCGACTCCTATCTGTAGACTGATGGGAGTCAATTTGCGATGTCAAATATGATAACTGGCTGTTCACTGCAGATACATATATATACACACACACTACCCACAGACCAATCCAGGCTCAAAAAATTAAATATAGCCATTTGAAAAGCAATGGAAAGATCATCCTAATATAGCCTTGTCATCTTCACTCCCAGATACCGCTGTTTATTTCCCCCCATGAGGCTGTGGCCTTGCATGGTGAAGAAGACGCCACTCAACAAGCTCATCTTCAAAATCTGTTTACCAGGATGCAGGGTAACAAAGGGGGAAATTTGACTCACAAATTCAACCTCAGAGTGTTCATGTCAGTGTCTTCCTATCTGATTGTTTTGGCACTCACATCTGAATAGGATTGGGCGTGTGAGGCAAACACTGAGGCAGCAAGCTGCAGATGGTGCTCCAGTGAGAAAGTGAGTGGCGAAAGTGCTGCCACCAGACACGCTTTGGCTAATCAACATGAGACCACAGCCGAGCCGAGCCTGTGTGCTAGCTGGGCGCAGAGTAGACAGTGATAAAACAATATGTTGGTAGCACCTGCACAATTTCCTGGACTTCTGCTCTCTGCAGTCTTCTGGGTGCAAGACAAGTTTCATTACAGTTTTATTTTTCCTGCAAAAGAATATGTTGGTCAATACCAGAGCTGTGGACATAATTAGGACTTATATGGCTGCTATGACACTTTATTTGCTTGACACCCGACTGCCTAAAGACTTCACCTAAAAGGCAGAAACATTCAAGTCTCAAGCTTTGATCAAAACATTTTTTTCCTCAAATAAGATATAATTTGAAAGGTATAGCCACATAGCTTGAAATTTTAATTGTTAGTCTTAACTGTACATTAAAAGTACATTAAAAGGACTTGTTCTCAGGTATGTTACGAGGCTAAGTCTACATGCTCACAATAGCAATGCTAACACGCCAATTTTAACTTGGTATAAAGTTTACCATGTTGACCATCTTCATTTTGTGTGTTAGAATGCTAATGCTAAGTACAGCTGAGGCCGATGGGATTGTCATCAGTTTTGCAGGTATTTGGCCATAAACCAGAGTATTGAACCAATAAAAAAAAAATGTTAAGGAGTCACTAAAGTTAATACAATTCATCTTAACGGGGACATGAATGTCTGTAACAAATTTCATGACCTCATGGTGGCACTAGAGGAAAAGTCAGGGGTTCACTAAAGTCATTAGGATTCATCCTCTGGGGACTGCAAATGTATGTGCAAAATTCCATTGCAATATATCTAATAGACTAAAGTGGTGGTCACACCAACCAACCGCCTTGCCATCCATGGAGCCAAGCTAGATCTCTGAAAGGAAAATGTTGAAGAGACATGCCCTTTTAATGGTCAGTATTCAGAGATCTGAAAGTCTTGGTTCTTGACTTAGAATTTGCTTATGTAGCCTTGAGACTTGACTTGCCTCAAAAGGCTTAAGAACAGCTCTGTTCAGTACTTTTACATGCCAGGATGAAATTCGGTCAAAGTGCTTCAACAAAACCACAATCTAACATTTTATTACAGAGTTGACAAAGTAGGACACACACCAAAACAGCAAAGCTCATGGAGGACCAACGTAGCTAGAAAGCTCTTCAAAAGCTACATGCTTGAAATGGTATCATAGTTGAGCATATTTAAATATTTAATTAACTTGGTATTTGTAATGAAGTCAAAATTGGATTTGGAGAAAATGCAGGCATAGAGCAAGCAGAAAAACTGTTAATGAGAAATGTGTCTGAGTCAAAAGCTCATTAGTACCAAGCCTGGATGTGGTTTGAACAGTGATACCACAGATCTGTGAAATCTGGGCATTATTCCCACCAATAGCAGTTCCAAAACAACAGGCCTTGTGCTACTCAGAGGGTCTGCTTCTATTCAGTTCCCAAGATTCTCCAAACCAAACAGTTTGGGTGACAGCTGGACTTTCACTCTTTACCATGAAGGGAAGCTTCGTTTCAACTGTGTTTGGAATCTGCGACTGTGGGCCAATAGACATAAGATTACGGCCCACCAGGGGATGGAGATGTTGTAAAAAAAAAAAACAAAAAAAAAAACAACCTTTGCCTGGTCTCACAGGGAGGGATCAGCAGACTGTTAGCTATAGCTTCCAAATACTCATTTGCACCTGAAGGTGTGAATGCTATACCTAAACATCAGTTGTACATTTATTCTGGATTTCAGCAATACAACTTGAGGCACAAATCGGGGTTATTGCTATTGTTATAGGTCATGAAAAGAAGTGTCTTATTGTGGAAGCAAACGGAGGGCAGTGAGGCTGAAATGGCAACCTGTAGGAAGGGTCTTATACTAATGCTTTCTCCAGCTGCTCCACCTTAGGCTTATTGTTCCACTGCGCCTATCAGAGAAGGACGGGAGGCCATTTGAACAGAGCCTAGGCTGGGGCCAGGGCAGCACACCTTGGCCCTCACATGCTCCATTAAACCAGGAGCAGCGGAAAGTATGAGGTCTTGACAGTTCCTGGCTCAGAGCCCTGCCACTGACACAATTACTAGCCCCTTGTCCCTCGTCCGTGCTTTGCTACCTTGTTTAAAATGGCTGCCTGTAGCTACGACTGTGGACGTAAACAACAGAGAAGCTGCAGCCAAGGGGACCGAGCTTTCAAACTCCCCAATGACAAGAATTGTTGCTTTTTCCTACAGATCTCATCTCTCCATTATTCATTTAGGCTATTTGTTTGTTGTGTTTAAGTGTGACAGTATGAGGTTGGATTTCAGGTTTCTGCGCAATTTCTCAGATGTCTTATCTATTCAAGATCCCAATACTACGTTCCAACTATAGTATTAAGGCTAATTGTATAACAAAATTGTCAATAAATAAGGTTTAGTGCCATTTAAACTATGTGTAAAGGTGAAACAGGTATGCAGAAATACAAGCTACCCTGGACAAACGCCTTGAACCAGAACAGACTCACAAAATCACGTTGAGAATATTGCCATTTTCCCTGAGGCAGAAAACAGCTGGTCTGTGCTTCATCCCAACACTCACATTTATTCTCCCTCTCCCACAGAAACACAGACTCCACTGTGCCTACTTTCTTTAGCCAGCGGACATTTTGCCAAGTAAATCTGGAAGGGAAACTTAAATTCTATCTCAGAAAATGTTCTATGTTATGCAAACCTATTTAATAGTAAAAATAATTGAAGCACTGACTGATTTAAGACAGAAAAGCATCTTAGTTATTGTTCCAATCAGCAGTTAGCTTTCCAGACTTCACTGAGCTGCTTTACATGAGAAAAGAGATTACATTTTTGGAAATTCAGAACTAAACAAATGTTACACCTTGTATTTATCCAAGCTCTGACCCCCTTAGGTTTTATATATTATATTAATTGTAATATTGATTGACATAACAATGATTCTGTCCGTCTCAGACCTCTCATTGGTCAAAAGGAACAGCAACGCAATAGGGCTGCTGCTGATTCTACATTTCTGACATATCATCCTGCCCGTCCTTGGCCACTAAACAGGCAATTTATTTTTATTTCTTTGGAATAAATGGTTATGCATAAATGTTAGACTGCAGCTCTAAATTTTCTAAACACAATTTTACCCTGCTAAATAACAGCAGTAATAGTTCTTTCTTACTGTGTCAACTGTATTACATTTATAATCAGTTCTGTCATGCCAAGTCTTGCAACTCAGCAACAGAAATTAATTATTAACATTTTAATTATCAAAACTAACATAAAAACAAATGTGTTAAGTCTCTTGGTTACTAAGAAGCTTTGTAGTCTGACCTAAAGGTGCAAACAGCAGAAAGATGGCAGACAAAGAAAAAGCAGATCCTGCATCACCTGAGGGTAATATAAAGGTTAATTCTGGCAAGCCTATTTCCCATCCCAGAATAGAGCAGCATAAATGATTATCTACTGGCAGGGAAAAAAAATGTTTCCGATTGGATTAATTCAAACCCGGGTCATCTCAGAATAAGAACAATGTATCTTTCTCATATTCCTAATGTATGTTTTTATTCTAATTGAGATGGGCCTAAAGGGGAAGCAAGAAAAAAAAGGCAGAGAGGGAGAGATCATGGAGAAGGACAGCCTCCAGTCAGCTCCAGCAGCGGGGCCTTGCTGACCTAGATCCAGGCTGAGTGGGGATGATATTAGCAAAGCAATTAAGGGAGATGACAGCCATCAGGCAGGGTCAGACTGACAGGGATAGCAGTCTGTCTCCCTCCCTCTTGAGCGTGTTCTCTCGCTCTCTCTCCCCCTCCCTCCTGTAATGGCTATTGATTTTTCACAAACAAAACAAGAGGCCCAGAAGTGGCTGAATTGGTAAAGAGATTATAAAAAAATAAAAAAAAAAAGTTTTAACAGACAAGTGGGTAGAGGAAAGAACAAAGTGCGGATGGCATGGGTGCAATTTAAGGGGAAGGGGCCGAGGCTCACAAGTTGGTGACCCTGTCGGCTCTTTGCTTGGATGTGCCGAAATCACTACAGGCATTTCAAAAACTTCATTCCCCAGAGATGATAGGGAAGTGTAACTTCTACCTCAAAAACTTGTTCATGTTTTTGCCATGGGGATGAAAAAATGATAATATTTGGGGTAAAGTAAGGCAAACTAAACTTTTTCTTCTGGTGTGACGAAGGTGGAGGCTAGACATGTACAGTAAGTTAATTTACTGTCAAAAAAATGTGTAAATTAAGAGGTTATGGAGAAGGCTTAGAATATCTATACATTTTAATTTGTTGGTTCATTAACACTTTGTTCATATCCTTATACATTTCTCTAAATAATCTCACTGCACAGCACACACTTCAACTACACTTAAAGTACTTTATATGCTTGATAATGCTTCATAATTAAATAGTTTTGCATGAAGAAAAATAGCCTGTACTTTCTTTTCTTGGAATGATTTTCATTATATTAAAAACGCCCCTGTAAAACACCAGCAACATGAGAGCTGGTGTAGACAGAGACACCATGGGCAGAAATAAATGAAGGATTAGAATTTGACTGGACTTTCAGATGATAATTAAACCACTGGATTATCTCCAATATGATCTTTCAGTCTGACTTAGGACATCCTAGATCTCAAAATGTCAAATTCGTATACAGCAAGTACCTAAAAGTCTACCATTGCCTAAAAAAGGAAGCAGAAAAGGAGCGACTTCAGCCAATGAGTTTTCTGATCAAGTTTTTTTTCAGCACAGGTGTTAGGGTCCTCATCGCCAAACAAAACATGGGAGAGAAAACAAAGAGCAACGATGTGCAGCAACGATGTGCAGCAACAATCCCAGCAAAAAGAAGATTATGGGAAATCTCATAAAAACATTTCAGTACGGCTGCGTTAAAATGCCCCCACGAACCATACATCCAAATTTACAGCAATTACAGGAGACAGCGCCACTTAAATCACCGGCCCATTCAGCTGTCACAGAGCAGCGAACTGTATATGTCACTCCATCCCAGCATGCTTTGCTCCAGGCGTGCGACACAGTGGTGTTGTGTTCGACATGTCTGCTTTAATCTGATCTCAGTGGGTGGTTGTAAGTTTGACAGAAGCAGAGGAGATACATACGGAAGACCAACTTCTATCCAAAAACAGCTGAGTTGAACATAAATAGATAAAATGGCAGAGACGAAGGTTTGTGACAGACTCGAGTGAATGCATACTAGATGCTTTTGAATTCCACAATGTGTTGTCAACAGTGTCTCAGATCAAGACATTAAATAAAATCTGTAGGTGGCATCTCTGAAGTAACACCTACATAGAGAGTTGCAGTATTTTGAAAGACTGTTCACTGACATATTTGTTTTTCTTTCATCAGTTCGTCTAGCCACAGAAGGTCAGTATGCATGGAAGAGAGCTTCTTTTTCAGCTGTTCTCCAAAGCCAGGAACACCTGCTCATTTGATACCTCAAGTACACTACAGACAACACGCTTAGCTAGGCACTCACTGTTCACCGTTTTCCTGCTCAGATTCTCTATGCTATAGTGTCAAGTTGGGTTTTTCCTTTTTTTTTTTAATAAATCAACACGAATTTCTGCTTCAATCTCAAAATCAATTTTACCAGCAGCACTTTCATTTTTCAGTTTACAACTTGGAGGGAAAGAGTGTTCGGTTGTGTGAGCGGCTAGGCTGATGTGAATTTTGATTATTTTAGTAAGCAGCGGGAGTTAAAACTGAAAGTTGATTTGTTTTGCCTGAGCAATATGCAAGGATTTTTTGAAGAAGCAGCTTTGGGGGCAGAGTTGAGGGAAAACACATATGGTGCAGGAATGCATATTTGCAAGTGTGGGGTAACCTCTGTTGAGCCCCTATAGAATTTCTTTGACATCTGCACTACACATGTGTCCCACCCATAAAACTGCACAAGGATCCTTTAATAGTCTTACACGTGCACCAAATGCACAACCTGCAGATGAGGTGCGATTACTGACAGAGCCTCCTGACTATACCATTAAGGAAAGATAGAAGTTGTAAAACAAATCTATATTTTCAAGGGCCTGGCTGAATGCATAACTGCAAATGACCTGTAGCATGATAGTAGTCCCTCAACTACTTAATGTCTGTATTAGCTCTCTCATCTCTGCTGAAAGACTTCAACAGATAAATGACGGCAACCTTTCAAGTCTCTGTTTAAGTGGAAAACGCCGTTTTAGTTTTTCTCTGCCTTGAGCAGAACAACCGTGTGAACAGCAGTGGAAACATCTGAGATGTCCCCTATATATGTTGGGATAGATAAAAGGTGTGAGTTGCACTCTGCAGATGGCCATTAAGGCTTATGTCAACATGAAGGAGATCTCAAAATAAAAATTTGGCAGATGATACTCACAATTAAGAGTAAACTTTCATGCAGACCCATTGACCAGAGATGATCCCTGTTGGGAAATTAATTTCAGCATAGAACATTTGGTCCTTACAGAGCGGCGATGTAATTAAAGGTTAAAAAGGAGTTTTCATACCAGGCAAGGAAATTGCTTCCTTTCAAATGTATCTTTGTAAATCTGACAGGGGCTGGAGCGGGTGCACCGTGGCTATTCACAATGTCAGTGTGTTCTTAACCTGAGGCTGGACAGGAAGCCGCTGCTCTGCGCAACAGCTCGACCCAGAAGGCAAAAGAAGAGGGAATCATATCTTTTGCCCACCAAACAGCTTGAGTCAGCTAAAACATTTTGAAATGTTCAGTCAAGTTCAGCGAGCAACAAAGAGGATGGAACAGCAATAAGTTATGGTTTTTATCTGAATCTCAGATATTGCATAATACAGCATGCAGTGTGCATCGTGTCAGCATCATTGTGGAGGTTACAGTAAAATAAAACAATACCTTATTGGCCAGATGTAAAATATAAGACCAAAAACAAACTGCTTACTGCCTTTTTTACAGCAGCAATGTAGCAATGTAATGCAATATAATATTCTGCAAAGATGAAATTACCTATAACTCTGTTTCTGAAGTACACACTGTTTTATATCCAAGCTCAAGTTGAGTGCTGCTCGAGACATTAAAGTGAAACAATATACCTTATCTGCCGTGATAACGATCTTACAATTGCATGCCAACTAATGACACACACTAAGCTTTGACATATGGGTCATGTCATAACGCCTCTCCATAGCCAGAGCACAGATACCAAGTATAAAAATCAATATGGCATCACTTGCATGGAAGCAGAGCACAAGGGAAAGCTGCAGATATTCTTAAATAGGACAACTGACATGACAGACACACTGTATGCCCTGAAATGGCAAAGCGTACTGATTGATATCGTCAGGCTGCAGGACATCTTCACCAAAGGGGAAATGACGGTTTGGCAACAGAGGGCTCAGGCAAACCATGGCTGACAGGATTTCGTGGATGAATAGATAGATGGACGAACAGCTGGTGATGCTGAACATTTTTCAGCTTTCTCTTTGCGTCATGTCATCGTGTCCGACTTACATTCCTCTGCCGAAATGCTGATTTAAAAACAGGAATAAAAGGAGCCATTTTAAAAAAAGGGCCTTTCGATATACAAATAAAACCAGGTAAAGCTGGTCTGTCGATGTCCGACTGTTGAATTGAACGATTTTTCATTGCAGGTGTGCTTTTGTAAAGCCTGGTATTTCTTCAGCTCCTGGTTCTATCAATAAATTGCAGCTGGCAGCGTTAAAATCAATGAGACAGGCTGATGTTTTTTATTTTGGATGGATTTGTCATATGTTGTTTATCTTTAGCTCAATGTCACTGTTGCACAGCCTGGACTGACACTATTGAGAGAGAGAGAGAATTTAAATTTCACTGGTTAAACAAAAGTTTAAAACAAAAAGTGGGGGGAAAAAAAGGTTTAAAACATCGAGTACTTCTGTAGGAGGCCAGGTGACATTTTCAAACTACTTCAAAATTGCGCTTTTTTTCATGTTGGAAAGCTTATAATGAAGCTGTAATAAATGAAATGGCCTTTTTGTAGCCTTTACAATGTGCCATTTGAAATACCACACAAAAGAGCTTATAAAACTGGTTATTTCAACATCATTATGAGCACGTGATTATGATGTCATGGAGCCAAAGCGGGTAGCCTTGTATCTTTGACTGCAAAGAGAAGTTTTATCATTTGAGCAAAACATGATCCGACAGTTAAATGACTTCAAACGTAGGAGTATTGTCCTTATTCCTCTTCTCTACTCCTCAGTGAGGACACTAAAGATAAAAGTAGTTACATACTTTGCCTCTCCCTTATGATGTGTTTATGCTGTGCGGTCCCCAAGGGCACTTTAAGGAAAAGAGACAACACTGATAGCACTGCTGAAAGTGCCAGCATGCCCCATTCACAGATATTAGCCTCAATGGCCTGGATAAGATGCCATGCTAAAACCCCTGCTGTGTGTATGTGTGTGTGTGTTTGTGTGTGTCAGCCTCTTAGGATTCTATGCCCCTTTAACCATGGGCCAACCCCCTGCGGTGCCTTACGTCTTAATCACTCCAGAGGCGCGGAGGAGACAATGCCTCTCTGTTTATGTGACAAGAATATAACCGGGTACGTGTGACAGCACAGCCACGGCCGGTGTTTATGCATGTGTTTATGTTCCGCCTGTGTTATGGTCTGGTAACGGCATGTGAATGGGGTCCCAGTGTGCCCGAAAAGAAAAAAATAAAGAAAATTTTTTTCATTACTAAGACAGTGGCTGTGCACTGTGAGGGCCACAGGTCATCTCATGAATGGCAGTGGGGGAGGCTTGTGAAAAGCATGACCTTGCTCCCCCCACCCTGCACACCTGATTGCTCTCAGCAGCACAGACAATATCAGAGATACAGCTCATGGGGGCCCAATCAGAGGTCAAGTCATTAGTGACATCACTTTTCTGCTTAGAACATACCTTTACCCAGAATTAGCCCATCATTTTCTGTCTACAGCTAAATACTTCACTGTATCCACATAAATGCCCTTCTTAAGGCTTTTTCCCCCCTTTGTCAGCAGGTGAAGACTCCTTATCTTAATAATGGTGGTAGACGGAGGCCCATCCTCAAGTGGACTCAAAGGCAGGGTTTTTAAAAAGAGCGATTAACATTACATAGGGCTACTTCTGCTGTATCCAACTAGGAAAAATGTGGCAGTGTGAGATGACACGTGACAGGCCATGAGCCACGGGTAAAAATAAACGACATTTCAAAGTCTTCATCCCCTCACTGCAGGACCATCCATTAGGTAAAGGCATGTGCGTGCATTAGCACAACCTGTAATTATGTATTAGTGTCTTTTACAAGATGGATAATGCATTCTTAAAATGCAAAACAAATATATTAATTCCATGTAATCAAATATTAATGTCACTGAAAAGGTTATTAATTGTAATTACGGCTATAGGCAACATGATTAACAAATAATAATAGATATTACAGAGTGCAGCAAGTATGCATAATCCAATGTTATAAAAAATAAATAAATAAATAAAAACTGACCACATGTGGTGGCATCATAAAGGGAAGTGTGAAATAAATGTACGGTGGAAATATTGCATGGAAGAATGTTTCCCTCACTGGCAGCAAAGCCCGAGGCCGTCAGTCGGTCCGTGAAACACGTTGGTCCAGAGAGAAGTATTTCAGAAACTACTGGCCAGATTGCCATGAAATTTTGTCTGAATACTCCATCATCTCAGAGGATGGTTTTTAATTGCTCTAGTGGCACTCTGATCTTTTGTCCAATGCAACCACTAGGTCAGAATTAGCTCTTGACCAAAACGTTGGTCCATGATGTAGTGTACAGCTGCAATGTTTAGTCGATGAATCGATTAGCTGATCAACAGATAATAAACCTGCAACTATTTTGATAATCGATTAATCATTTAAGTAATTTCTTAGGCAAAAACATACCGTTTGCAGCTTTTCCAATGAGAGAATTTGCTGCTTTTCTCTGTTTAATATAATTGTAAACTGCATATCTTTGACAAAACAACATTTGAAGATGTCACCTTGGACTCTGAAACTGGAAACGACATTTCCCACTATTTTCTGAAATTTTTAGACTAAATCTATTTAAATGAAAAATTAAGCAGCAGATCAATGGATTATGAAAATAATCATTACTTGCAGCTCTGGCAGAGTGCCTTGAAAAGTCAAGGCCAAATATGAGAATCAAAATGAATTCTAGACCGTGAGAATAGACGTTTGACAAAATAATCTAAAAATCAAGGTCCACTTACTAGCTTTTCCCGGAGCTTTTGACAGCATCTCATAGTCTTCATCACCAAATGAATGGCCAGATTTGCACAAAACTTGCTGTGGATAGTCATGGTCCTCGCAGTTCCCCAGTTATTGTTATCAAAAGGTAAGTTTTGTAAATTGTAAATTTTGTTCAGCCCTGCACCCACTGTTCCAGAGAGCGCTCCCAAACAGGTGCTTAACATAACGACTATAGATAGACAAAGGAGATCTGCATAGTACATATAAATGATAAAGTAATAAAAATTGAATGCTCAGTCCAAAGTCAAAGATAGTCCTGTAGACTAGAACAAAACTGGAACTTCTTGTTCAGCTACTAAAAAGGTGACCACTTGGTTTTATTAGTGTTCACTGACAAGAAGGAGTCACTGCACATGCCTCACTATAATTTACTGCAGTCCTGAACAGGAGAGATGTAGCTTTCTTTCTCATTAGGTGCTGCAGAGTCCCCTCCAGTCTTTTATTCACCACCACCCCCCACAACTAGTGCAGCAGGTAGGCTGCCAGCTGATGGCACCTTTGTCTGAGACTCTGCGTGCTACCAGGAGACGTGTTTTCCTCCTCGCAGAAGCTTGTCATCTATCATTACTCGAGGTGGCCTTGAGAATGATTCCGGCAGACAGCTCCAGCTTACCGTCTGGGGGCCTAACGTAAACAGCACACTGCTGGGCAAACAAAGGTGATGATGACCATTACTTCCCAAGGTATGTAGTTAAAAAGAGAAAAAAAAAAAAAAAAAAAAAAAAAAAAAAAAAAGACTTATTGTGTTGTATTCCAGCTTAAATTCAGGAGGCAGGCAATGGGGCATGTTTGATCATTTGGATTTTGTTATTTTTCTACACTAAAAAGATCTAATTCCTTTTTCTTGTTATCACACTCTGCTGTGATGATTTAGGGCACATTCACTCCAAGAATGTCTGGAGTGGTTTAAACAAACTCTGGATCACTCACTCTTTTAGTTAAAATGAGAACAGCAGCATTCAAAATTGGCTCTGCAACAAATAACCACACCAGGGCTGCCTGAAAATGCAAGTCTGTGTCCCATTCCAAGCAAAATGTGGTGCAGTTTGTTTGGAGTAAGAACAGTCATACCAACTAATGGAAAAACCCCAAACCACTCTGAGCTTTATGGGTATACGGAGACGGATGGTGACACCTTATAGCTGGCGGGTAACCACTGGCCATAAGATATTCCCAAAGACATTTTAGATTAGCAGGTAGATGGATTGAATGCAGGGTATCAAATAGTGGACCTTAAAAGTTTAAACAACTTTCTTATTACTCAGTGAAAAGTTCAAACGAATACAAAATCTGAGACATTTCACACTGTAGCCACTTCGTTATAATCAGCTGAAACTCTCCATAATGGAATTATAATGATACAGAGCAGCATTTCGAAGGCCAAAACAATAACTTTAAAACTACAGATCATGTTATCTTGAAAACCTGTAATAGTATGCCATAATACACTTGTGTTACTACTGAGGTGGGATTGGTTTGTGGATACTCACAACTTGTAGGCTACAGGAAAAAATGGGTATGCTCAAAGAACTAGTTCATACAAAGTGTCGTCAAACCACGTATGAAGGCACACGAGGGTGAAAAGCTTGCCGTAATTGTAAGCGACAACACGTGATAATCACCTAAATATGGGAATAACAATGCACACTTTCAGGAAGTCTCTCATGGAAAGCACTCAGTGTTACACTCTGGAATACACACAAAAAGAGACAAAAATACTTCTCCACACACCTGGCCAGTCACTGGGTGAAGTTGGGTTGTCGGTTTTGGAAAGTTACAGAAATTGTTGGATGCAGCCTCCCCAATTCCGACGTCAGAGAGATGTTTGACTATCTGACAAACACTTCGGTTGGAGTATACTGGTGCCTTCATGGCTAAGAGAGAAACCCTGGTGCACAAAGGCCTAACGTTATGCGCAAGTGGTCCTCATCAACTCGTAAACACAAGAAGTTGCACCAACAAAGTGGTAAATACCAGTGGTCCACAAAGAATTCTGGGTTTATGAGTTGTGTTGTTTCATACACACACGATGGACTACAGCGTCACACGAAATGGTAACTACTCTGGTTCAGACTACATAAAAGCTGCAGGAGTGATCGTAGGTGAGACTTTCAAAATGTATGCAGCACTACAGTTAATTTGCAAAACTGTGAAAGCTGAACACAGCATGGACCACCACAGCTTTGAACCACATAGGCCACGGTTTGAGCAGCCTTCCACAGCACACAGACCAAACACCACAGAATTAATTTTACACCTGAAGCCCCCCAGTGAAGGTTGAACCCCAGCAAAGAGCGCACATAATGAGTCCTGTTCATCAGTGATGCACTGACCCACATCGGGCGCACACACACACACACACACTAATACACAAAGCTCCCCCATGTGCCTGTGGCGCCCGCGACTGGTCACCTCGCTGAGGGATCAAAGGCAGTATGTCGTTCTAATCAGTCCTCGCAGTGGGAAACCCCATTAATTCAATTCTATTTCATCAGCGGTGAGCAGACCACCAGAGGGGTCTGTACATTCCTGGGGTCCTGCGGTCCAGGAGTAATCCTATCTCTCAATGACCCGAGATCAGGCTCTAACCCCATAATTGCTTGGAGACCGATTTGGTCTTGCTTGCCGACAGAATTGTGAGATCTTTGCGGGAGGAGAAACAAAGACATAGCTCATTTTCTGGACACGGCAGGGAAGTCAAGCAGAATTAATGACGCTATATATCAAATAATTCCAGACGATCAACCCCCCACTAAACCAGGCCAGCACCACAGAACATGTAGAGATATGCACAGTAAGCTGTATCAAAGGATCAAGTAGTTCACATTAAGATTGGAAAAGTACATGAGTACAATTTATTATTCTTCTGATAAACAGATTATTTTTAACTATAATAATGTTAGTACACTTACTAAAATGACAATTGTCCAATATAGTTTCTATGGGAAAACAGAAGTGTACAATAACATGATGAGGCAGAATATGACTGACTCATATTTTATCGTGCTTTTGCATCACGCTGTGTGGCTTGTCTGTGGCATAATAAAATGTTTATTGGGACATAAGATAATGAGCTTTTCACATCTTACCGTACCTTTGGTCTCTGGTGGATGGGGATGCTCATCACAGACAAATTAGATCTTTTGAGTATTGCCGTCTACACCTGCAGAAACAATAACAGTTGGTGAACACAGTGAGGCTTTAAAAACAGAAAAAGGAAATGAACACATATAAATCTGGCCCCAACATTCTCGTGCTCGCCATCTGTTAATGACGAAAAGTCAGGCATCCCTTCACTCAAAAGAATAAAAAAATAAATAAAATCCATTCAAGTGTGGAACAATCTGCATCAAGAGATTCATTAGTGTAATCTTTGCTAACAGATAAATGACTCCAGAGACATAAGCTACAGTGCAAAACCTATCAATAACTCTCCAACTGTCCTGAGAGAACATTAGTGGTCAACAGCGGATAATTTAGCAGTGGAAAAGGTCAAACTGAAGGCATATGGTTGCAGTGGGGAAAGCTCTCAGGGATTGGTAGCAAATGAATGCCTGAGTGAAAATAAAAAACTACTACAATTATATGCTAAACTGAAGGCTCTGCTCTTTTTAAGATGACGACAAAGGAGAGGGTTTGCATTGGGAGCCGACACTTCAAAGGCCCTCATTGTCGAACATAACAACAGCACTGGTGTTCGTAAAAATCATCTGACTCCTCTGCGGTGGCAGCCTTTGGAAGTCACCACATCTCACTCTTTGTGTGTGTGTCTCTGTGTATGAAAGAGTCTCTGCTTCTGTTGGAATCAGTATACAAGGGCATTGTTTTTTTGAAAACAAGTAAAAAAGAATCCTTGCAGACATCCTTTATGAGTTTGAATTATGACTTACTCAGAGTAAATTACAGATCAATGTGGCAAACCCAGGAATTCAACTTTAGTCTAAAAAAATGCTGAATCATTTAGATGTTTTGGTGATGCATTTTATTCCAAATGTACCGTGGCCAAAATGTAGATGACATTTCCACTCTGCCTAATCAACATCAAGTTTTGGTAGAATCCTCTCACAATCAAAGAGCAAGGGGATTTCTTTCTAGACTCAACAGAAACCCATCATAGATCAGGTGGAGATACAACTTTCTTCTCTAGACCAGCCTCCGTAAACCAGAACGCAATCCACCCATGTTGAACTTTAAAGGCTGTGAATTGTGTAGGGGTTTTTTTTTTTTTTTTAGTTGCTGCGTCTTTACTAGGATTACTGTTTTTTCTCTCTACCTACACATAAAAGCCACAGCTGAAATTTTTGGGCCTGTTCATGTGTGCTATCTGGGGGTTCTCGAAAGTCATTCTGGGAAATGTAGGCAACTTCTTACCGAAGTAGAAGATGATGAGGCAGCTTGAAAAAGGCAAATTAGATCCACCTCATGAGAATAAACAAAACAAAAAAAAAAAAAAAAAAACTTCTGGGATACAATTTGACAAAATGCAGTAGTCCGTGAATCCAAGGGAACATTTTCTTCCTTTCAAACTCCCATGTATAACTGCATGAACACTGCATGAATCATGTCTTTGAGCAAGGCACTGACAGACCTTGATTATGCTGGGCAGTTACAGTCATACCAAGTTTTTAGGATGTTCAGGTACATTTCTTAGCTCTTACTGTCTCTCTTTAAAAAAAGCTATGCTGTCCAAAAAATTATTATTTTTTTTTTTAAAAACTGAAAAAGTTGAAGTATCTGCTCTCCTTCAAAAGAATGCACTGATGTTATAGACAGTTCTTGGGATGGGCGGCAGAGTAGAACCATATGATAGGTCTGAGGCAAAGTAGACAGGGAAACCTTTCCAAAAAGTGAAATGTTATTGAATGCTCATTCGTCATGGTTTGCTGACTCTACTTCCAAGTCATACATCACGTCGGACTTAATAGTCTGTAGAACATGATTTTGACTGCACTTTTCCTTTTAAGATGAAAAATGGTGGATGAAGGCATGTTTCTTCATTCATTCAAAAAAATTAAAAAAAATTAAAAATCAAAAAGTGATTTCCATTGTGATGATTGTGCAAGAATGGAAACAGCTACCTTGCCAAATCTTTCTCAAGAGGATGATAAAAGACAGTAGCTCGCTGATATAAAACCAATTCTTTCCGCCGTCACTTTATGGAGCTAAAAATCGCCTGCTGTTGCACGGAATGTGAATCTAAAAGAAGTTCGGACATATGGTTGTTTGTGTTACGTGCCAAAATAACAATAAGTGAAATTTCATTAAAAGTTAGTGTCTAACTGTGCATATATTAGAAATATTTAAAGTTGTAATGAGTATTACCCCTAAATACATTATGTTGTGCTGCCACCCCTTTATCACATGACAAAGTATGATAATTAAAAACTACAAAAAACAGATAATACAACCAATACAGATAATACTAATGATATAGTACTCTATAGAAATATACAATGGAGCATGGGCTTAATGTAATAGAAATTCAAATACTGTTTTACCAGTTATTATACTGAGTTAGAATACTGTTTGGTGCTCTGGTGTGTAAACAAAACCTGAAATTTGTCCCTTTTTTTTTTATTATTTTTTTTTTTTACTAGAAAATGAGTTGAAACCCCACAGGAAAAATGTTTACTTTGCCATGAAATTAGAGATGTTTTCCATTAGCTCCACACAAAGCAGCATTAACTACCTCATTGACTTCTCCCTATAGATTTATATTTTGTCTGCTCTTCCTCCAATTAACTACTAGCATATCGGTAATGAAAAACATGAAGTTTGTGTCTAAAAAGTCACGACTGAATGATATTTAAAATGAGAAACTACCACAGTAACTGACAAGTAATAGATAAATACTTCACAATAAGTGATAGATAACGCCTAAAATTGAAAATATTAATCTTTCAGGATCTTGATGAATGTGGAACAATGAAACTTGGTGAAATGATTTTGGGGCTTTGCTACAGCATTAACACATTAAGAAATTGTCTTCATTTATGTCGCACAAGAAGCTGCTCTCATATTCACAGGACGTAGAGAAAAAAGTTGTACCATGCCAATTATTGTAAACTTGTCAAAATGAATCCCAGCAATAAATCATCAATGTAATTATCAATTGATTGAAGGAGCTATCTAACTGTGAAAACCCCTTGGAAGCATAATACATAAATTTTAATGGCATTTCTTAATCAGAATGTTCAGCAATCAGCAAGAACCAATTAGGGCCTGAGAGATAGAGGCCTGCCATTAATAATCAAACTTGGCTGCGATCACATAGCCTCCATTCTAAAAAGGCTGCTGGAGTCGTTTTCAAGTGGACTATTCATTTCAGGGTGAAGGTATTGTAATATGACCAGAAAAACTAAGCAAGGTCTACTCCTACAATAGCAAATTCTGAGTAGCTTTGTGTCAGCCAGACTGTCAAATGACCACTGACTAGTGTATCTACAGTTTAAAGATTTCTCTCATAAAATCAAAAGGCTTCTTTTCCAAGCGGCAATGAATTCATGTCCGGAGAGAGGGAATGGATAGGCCTATCTTGCAAATGCTGAGAAATAGAAATGTCTACTCAGGAAAAGCTATAAAATTACACCGAGGCCCACAGGCACCGAGCAATGACAAAAGATATCTTTACAATGCCACCTTCAGCCGCCGTCTTATTAATATTATGGTCAGTTTTATCGCAGCCAAATGTCTGTCTTTGAATACAAGAAACAGCCAAACTGCAACACATAAAATATACGAGCTGCACAGAGACTGAGCAGAAACGTTCCCTTCATGTGTGTCCAAGCAGGAGTTTACTTCTCTCTAATTTTCACTGTTCGTTTCCTTGGCTGCAGATATGAGCACTTGACTTTCAAGTCCACTCCAATGAACTGTAAGGATGTAAAGAGAGGTTAAGTAACCAGGGTTTTATTTGAGCAGAGGCAGCAGTATGAGAAATGTCCTTGTGTGGTTTTTTTACCTCTATACACTAACAGTCCTATTTTAAATATTTAGGTGTGGTGTGATAAGGAGCCTAATGATGAATAATTCTACATCTTTCATTGAAAAGAATGTACATCCACTAAAGTGTGACACAGTCGTGGTCCCTGCCATGAGTCTCTGTTAAGACTCAAGGATGAAGTTTCCCAAAACATCATATTATCAGTATGACCTCGGGGCCATAAACCAGAACCCACCAGGACATTAAGGGAAAGCTAAGTGACAATTGCCCAATTTACGACAGGTCTGTAGCCAACTAGTCAAATACTCCCACATTCCAGGATATAGGCTGAAGATTCAAGACTCTGAACTCTTGACACAAGAACAAAAGGAACTGAGTTTGCCGTGTTGAAATAAATGTATATTAGTTAATATGCTGTGTTTAATTTACCCTCTGAAGTTTAACGTTTAACATGCTGATTTTGATGCAGGTAAAATGGAAACTGAACCAACAGGAATGGTTCACAACTATCCACTAATCCAGATAAAGATGTGAGGTCTGGTTTTGTTTAATAGCTAATAAAACAGGGAATGTGAATACGCATTTATATAACAAGTAAACTGATCATAGCTTGTAATGAAATAAGATTTAAGCTTAAATGCCTGATACGATCTCTGAGCGCAGATGTGTCTGTGTGGGGGTCAGCCCCTCTTCTGCATTTCCTCCCTCCTCTTCTACATTCCTGTAGCAGAGATCAGAGCTGGATGACCTGTAGTAATTCTGTTTTACTTATTTCATTTGCTATACCTATGGAGATACATATACTGGATATACATAGAGATCTATGTGCATGGGTTAAGTTTATGTCTCACTGAATTGTTAACAGATTCCCCAATTGTGACACAGACAGCATATGCTCGTTTTCTTCTCCTCTCAGGAGAAAGACAGACATCAAAGGTCAAAAGGAATCCTGGTATATATTGAGTTCACACAATATGCATGTGTGTTGCTATAACATGTTTATAATTGCCATTTAAACCTGGTTTAACACTGTCTGACTGTCTTTATAAGGTGTTTGGTATCATTCTGCAGCAGAGAATGCCACACTTAAATTTGGAAGCATTGATAAATGAAAAAAAAGAAATTGGAACAAAGAAAATAGTTAAGACAGAATAGATCTAGGGTGGGTGGAGTAAAGTTTCACACCGTTGACATCACCGCCCCTTTTACAGAAGACTACAAAACAAGAAGACACACTAAACTCACTCGTGTTTCTATCTCTGGCTCTTTTGCCTCTTGTTGCTCTCGGATTGACCGTTATCGGCCTCGTCCTGGGTGAGCGGGCCGCTGGTCCGTTCATTTGGAGACCTACGCATGGCTCTGCCCTTTAAAGCCTGACCTGTGGCCTATACATAGCGGGCTCAGAAGATTGCCCGTCAACTGTATCCAAGCCGCACAGAACATGCTGAAGGCCCTCTGCCTCATCCAGCCAACTTTGGAAGCAAGAACTGTCTGAAAGAAGATTGTTCCACCTCTGTGTCCTAACACAACAAAAGTTAGAATTGAAGAAACTGAATCCTGCACACCCACACACACTGTGAAGATGATCTTCACAGTGTGTGAAGATGTCATCATTCTTCTCCCTGCTGAGAAAGAGAGAGAGAAAATGCCGATTCAAGCCGAATCGCTACGAGGGATTGAACGTACCCCGAAGATGCCTGGCGTAGAGACCGGCATCTCGAGCCAAATCGCCATGTGGGGACGAGCACACCTGAGGAGGTCTGAAAGCTCCAGAACGGGCCCACACGAGAAACGTCTCCCTCCTCCCCTCCGGAGAGACGTCTGCCCTGGCTCTCTGAAGAACCAGGTGAAACTTTACTTTCCTGTGATATTGGGGTTGATGCTATAGATTAGCAAAAGTAATTTAGTGTTAGATCAGGAATAGGATCATCCTTCAATAATCATGATAAATAATCGTAAAATATTTCACTCTGCTTCCTAATAAGCTCTCAGCTGCTTAACGATGCATTAAGGTGATTTCACTGGTCAGTATTAAAGTTATCCACTTAACAATCCCCTATGTTTACACAACTTGCCAAAATAATCATTCACTGTGTCACCCGGTATAAATGGTCCTCTTTTCATGCATTCATTGTCTGTCGTTGTATTCAGAATTTCATCCATACATTTACCAATTGTTCATCGCTGTATTCATTTGATTTATTCTTGGTTGCATTTATTTGTCTGTCTGGTAGTTATAGCTGTATGTGTAGTTAGTAGTTTAATAAACCTTTTATAAAGAGCTTGGTTACCATGTGCTTTGTGTGTATTAAGGTCACTGTACACTAGCCAAGAGCTCTGTAGCAACCTTTAGACTGAATTAATTGGCTCTCTTTTGCCCCAAGGTGAATTTAATGTTAGTTAAATTCTGTTATTTAACATGAATATTGATTATTTCTGATAGCCAAAGTTGAGTGTCATAGCTCTGCTTCAATTTGCACTTGTGTATTAAGGCCCATGTATTTGGTGCTGCTGTGAAAGACAAATACCGCTACATAGGTGACCCATGGACACCCAGTTTAAGTGAATATGACAACATACAATTTTTCATCATTCACTGTATCAATGGCAACAGCTGGACCCCCCCCCCCCCAACAGACAGCAAGAGCGCATTTCAGCAACAGTCTGCAAATAAAAACAGTCTGTTTTCATTATTATTTGTTGCCAGATGTCTTGCAGTAATTACTAAATACAATTAATGACCCTGGTCATTGTGCTGCAGGTATTTATACAGGGAAAATCTACTGCCAACATGAATTAATCAACGCTGGAGTACAGGCATCGCAGTATTAGGTGGTTGGGATGGGGCCAATATTTTATAAGCTGCTCTAGTCCTTGGAAGAATACATCCAGGCTAAGGCAAACAGGTTGTAAATAGGATGCTATTACAGATGCACATCACACCTCCTGTGAACACATGATTTATGTTTCCTCTTAACTCAAAAGCCACCTTTCAACTTGCACTGTTGGGGTATGCAAATCAGACATGGCTGTAAGTCGCTGTTATGTATACTTCCATTAACTGAACTATTTACATATTCATTCCTTACTGGAGATAAATGATTTAGAGTTTTACAGTTGCAGAATGAGCAGATCCCTCGGAATAAAATACACGAAGGATTAAGAAGCAGGGATATCAACAAAAACCTGTCAGTTCTGGTTATTCCTTATAATGTATAATGGTCATATAATGATTTCAGAAGATTACTGGAAAATATTTTCAAAACATTTAATATGCTTTGTTTCCTAGTCAATATCAAGACAAATGACAAAATTAAGGCAAAAACTCCACAGTGCAATTACTGCTGCACATAAGCTATATAGAACTGTTAAGTAGTGGCACCACTCAAATGACAGTAGCAAAGCAGTAAACAATAACCAGTTTTATTGTAATTTCCCATGGTTCTGGGGGTGGGGGGTGTTCAAGTGACTTCAGTGACCAGTGAAATTTGTTTTCCTCTTGAAGTAATTTGAAGTCTGGTTTGCTTCAAGCAAACAGAGCTGGTTTGAGTCCGACATTCCACCTCAAAACCTGTTCCAGCAGGCCTCTCTTTAAGCTCCACGTCTCCTCAAGGCAGATTCAATTATTCAATTTCAAATAAATTAATACATAATACATCCTTGTCCTTCTAAGGGCCAGTGCACTCAAATAATGTCTGGTATATTCTGCATTTTAACAGCCTAGACATACCTAAAATAGATTTTATATTTTATTATAGATGATGTTTATTCCAAAGTAGAGATAAGATGGTAAAATACACCTTATTAAAATGACTAAGGTTCATAAAAGAGATGCCAGGGGAGCTGTGGCTGTCAGATAGCCGCAGAGCAGAAATACTCCTGTAGCCAGGCTTAATGGGAGCCTGCATAAAGAGCAAAACAAGGCAGCGGTTGCGGTGGTGGTGATGAGCTACAAGATAGAAAAGACTTCCATGTCCACTTCCTTCCCATCTCTCCCCCATCGTTGGAGCAAACCTGCGGTGTCATCATATGGAGCTAACAGGCTTAACCTGCCCCTCACGGAGCCACTCACCACACAGCAGCCTCACAGACTGCAGGGGCCCTGAGATGAAGCCTCACAGGCCTGGGTCCAAACCAAATCCTCACCCCCTGTCCCCAAACATATCAACTGAATTTAAGCCATTTGGGTGGGTATTAAAATTATGGTAATGGCTTCAATTTTTCTCCTCAAGAGGCGTTAACTTGGCTTTTTTTGTTGTTGCAGGAAACCAAATATTTCCAAACACCGTATGAAATGGCATTGGGTTGAAGCTATGGGTAAATTTGGAATTGGGTCCCTATCTGGTAAGTATGGCCCTTGGCTCTGGCTCTTGGTGTCAGCTTGCTTGCTCAGGGCCTAATGAGTCCCAGCATTTTGTCGGGTAGCGTAGCTTGGCTCTGCTTCCTGGAAAGCATAGCCGATGGACCACATAGAAAATATTAAGGCCACAATAACACAAGGACATGGGCTAATGGATGGCTCTCAACAGATATGGCAGGTATGTGCTCAGTATATTGCTGGACAAGAGTATGTACTTCACTAAGGCTGTTATCACTGGCAGGTTATGCATTTATTTTTAGGGAATAGGCTTTATAAACAAATTGATTAAAAACGATAATGGAAGATAAATCTGCTAAAACTATTCTTTACTAATATACATCTAAATGTGCTTTAAGTTATGTTATATTAAAAAAAAAAAACATACTAATGTATGTACAAAATACCCACAAACACAAGCTGTAAGCTATTAATAATTTAACAAATCCAAGAATCAAAAAAAATGACAAACATTTGAAAGGGAGCTACCAACTCGAATCTCCATGGATGTAGGAGGTGCAGAGCTTAGTGCATTTCGAGATCATTTGGGTCTCTGAACAGGGAAACTGCAGGCATTTTAGAAATATGATACCAGCATCACTAGCCCTTCAGCGACTGTGTTCAAGAGGGCAGCTGAAGAGACTGCCTTTCATAGTTCACTGATCTCTAAAGAGCTGGGGAAGCACAGCGTTTGCTCATGGCCTTTTGCCCCGTGTACATTAGCAAGTATATTATGCTTTGTAATAACCTCTAAAGATTCAGCAGCATATTCAAGCAAAGATATCACTGCCACCAAAACCCAATAAGGAAAGCATAAAGGCAGCAGTGGGAATAGCAGAAGACCGATTCTGCACTGTTGATAAAGATTAAAAAAATAATAAATTCACCTTAAAATTTTAACAAATTCATCTTTATTGTCCTTAGAAAGAGGTGTCACACCTTACAGTGCACTTTTTACTCAGATGGTATTAAGTTGTACTGCAGAAAGTAAACACCAGCATCTATTTGTTCAGACAGAAGCAATGTTTCTCAATAGCTCACTAAATACCTTGGCTAGAGAATTAAAATTAGAAATCAGTATTAATAGAAACTCCAAACTTTACAGTTACAAATTTACAGTTGTTACTTTGAAAGCACCTGATGGAAAAAAAAGATGGCCTCAATCTGCTTTGTCTTAGAAGAAAATTATATCCTATCCCCCTTTCACTGAAAACTCCATCATCTTGATATCAAAGCTGCACACAGCCAACCAACTCAAGGTAGATAAGCAAATGGCAAATATTTTTCTATCAAGCCTGTTACCTTTGATACGCTAATAAACATGGTCAGGACATCCTGAAACCCGCTACGATCAATGACAGACTGGATTTTTAAATGGACTGAATTAAAGCAAGTTTGCTTCGGTGCCACCTAAGAACAATTAGCAGAATGTGAGCCGCGGGGAATGTTTGGATGTGGGTGTTGTCTCCTATAGGTAAAGCTAATTTAAATTTGGTAACGGCCATTTAACTGCCGCTCTCGCCACTTCAGCATGACTACTTGAAAAGGAAAAAGAAAAAAATTAAAATTAAATAAAAACTATGCTACTGCCCTGATAAGCATGCTGCACTCAACTACCTGTGTGCACCACTTATGTGTGGATGTAGCAATTTAGCCAACAAATATAACAAGTATATGTTCTGAATAGGTTAAAGCGGAATTAGGGGTATTTTTGGGCTTTGAGGTAAGAACCATATACGCATCACAAGAATTCAACCACTTTTAGCATTAAAATAAATAGTTTGACATTTTGGGGATATGCTTTCTTGCCAAGCATTAGATAAGAGGATTAATACCACTCTCGTGTCTGTACGGTAAATATGAAGCTATACAGCCAGTTGTGTTAGCTTACCACAAAGACTGAAAACAGGGAGAAATGGCTATCCTGGCTCTGTCTGAAGCTTACCAAATCTGCCTACTAGCACCTCTAAAGTTCACTAATTAACATGCAATATCTAGTTTGTTTAAGCCATGCAAACCAAACTGGTTGGTTTGGTACAAGTCAAACTGTAAAAACGAGATCTTGTAGCTTTACGGGGGTTATGTGCTGGAATAAGCTAAGCTAAATGGCTGCTGGCAGTGGCTTCGTGTTTACTGTACAGATATAAGAGAGGTATCAATCTTCTAATCTAACTCAGCAAGAAAGCGTATTACTTTATATTTATGTGCTAAGTGCAGTGCAACAACATCATGCACTCCATGGTGAGGCTCTTACAGGATTCTCATTAAGTGCCATCTGAAAATAACAAAAATAATTCT
Source organism: Maccullochella peelii (assembly GCA_002120245.1). Classification (NCBI taxonomy): domain Eukaryota; kingdom Metazoa; phylum Chordata; class Actinopteri; order Centrarchiformes; family Percichthyidae; genus Maccullochella; species Maccullochella peelii. The sequence goes on from LKNJ01000598.1 coordinate 174,963, forward strand.
TTGATGTCTGAGAAAATGTTCCACAAAGTAAAACTGAATTTAAAGTTAATAAAGACAGTCAAGTTATCCCGATTTAGTAAAATGAAGACAAGCCATGTGCGGAACAGCATGATTAATCTTCTGGAAAAATGAGATAACAACTTGATCATATTAATAAGAAATTATTTTCCCCAATGTCACTTCATTGTCACCTGCCTGTCAACAGCATAATAGGCTACAAGAATTTGATCACAACACTACAGCATTTCAACTGCAGACATACAGATAAGCTAGAGCATGTCTTTGAAATGTGATTACCAAAAAAAACAAAAAAACACAAGACACCCTTTTTAAAACTTGGAGAAAATGGAGTTCATTGTCTAGCAAAGGCAAAAAAATGCACAATTGCACTTCGTTTTGATTGGGGGCGGGTTGGTTCAGATTGGCCTAATACCCACTGCTCCACCAGAATCAGCGTAATTGCTGGCTGCATTCACACATTAATATTTTGCTTTGGTGAGCGGGTGCAGACAAAAATAATTACATGTATTCTTAAAAAGGAGACAGAAATGGCTCCATCTCATCCAAGCTGCTGCCTTAAAGCAGCCGAGGCATCATTATGTTTATCTGACTGTTACATGAAAAACACTGAGAACGTGGCTCTCTGCGGTCATGTTCGTCAGGCAGCCTGGCACAGCTTCTGTTCTCTGGACTTCTTTAAACTACAGTCCATCACCAGGTGCAAAAGCAATGGATCACAACTTCATCCAGGTACAAGAATATACTGTACTGTCATCTGGCCTACCTTCTTTGCCAGGATCTACAGCCCAGTGTACATACACACCAATCAAATTATGAACCCCTTACCCTGCAAAAGAGCTCTGCTTCTTGAAATAAATACAAATTTTAAAAAAAAATATGGCCTTGAGCTACAGTAGTGTAATTTGCTGACCATAACAACAGGAGTGTTTTTTTTGCTTGGCCTTTACCAACAGGATAAATGCCTCTGGGTAATTTCAAAAAGAATTCCTCAGGCCAAAGCAGTTCCCCAGGCCAGCCTTAATCACGTTTGATATAGAAGGATTATCCCTGATTGAGTTTATTGCAAAGAAGCTTGTGACAAACTGGAGAACCCACAATACTTCCACAGACGTACGGGCTTGCCTGACAATGAGGCCGTGTACTGTAACTAAACACACACACCTCTGTATATTGCTACTGATGCTGCTGTGTAATCATCCACATACAGTGACTGGTTATTCCAAATATGCAGAAGCAATTCTCCGTCACACGCAGCAGATGAGCCGAGAAGACCCCTGCTAAATGAGGCAGATGCATTGTCTTACCTCATCGAGTGCACAGCTCCCTGCCTGTTCAGGGAGGACTAGGACTTAAAGCCCTTAATCCCTGCCTTGATTCACGATAGCCTGCTAGGTTTTCAAATGTCATCAGTGGGGAAGTGTGTCCTGCTCATTAATACTAAAACACCGGGGTGCATCAATTTGGGAATGTGAACACATACAGTCAAGCCAGGTGGCTGTACATCTATTTATATATATAGTAACATGCTCATGCTGGGTCTCATAAACAAGCATCAGTGCCAAGACCGGCGAGGACTGACAAGTGTGTTGTTGGGTATGAGAGTTGATAATAAAACCGTGCTAACTATGGTCTACAGATTGAACGCCATAATACTAAGATTAGCTCCAACCTCATACTTTCATCAACACCTTCTCACTTGCTAGAAAATAAATGAACCACTGCTTGTAGTGGATGAACGGCAGCATCTCAAAATGGATGGATTCAGCAATCATCTTTCAGTAACTTTCTGCCAGGAAAATGTACAGTGTCCCTTACAGCCAGTGCTCTATCCACATCACAAGGGTGCAGCACTTCACAGAAACAACACATGGGACTTGTGATGAGTAATGCTTTGTTGTCTGGAGGATGAGTATTTGCGTGGTGTAGGCTATACAAGTTATATACACATCTGTAGAATATAATAATAGGTTTGATAAATACACTTAGACACACTGCAGAGCGAACTAGGATACAATAATTTTTAAATGCAATCCCTGCACTTGTGATATTAATGGAATTGTTTATTTTTGGAATGCAACCATAAATTCAAATCCGTTGTGTAAAAGGTTCAGCCACATAACATTAGTCAATATTAGTTTATCATTCGTTTTATCTTGCACAATAGTTTACTCACCATTACAGGCGTTGACAAATTTACAGTGTTTTCCTACTATATTAAACTGATTAAAGTCTAATTTATTGGTGTTTTTTGATACGTTTTAAATGTAGCTGTGGCAGTCACCATCTGTTTGTCCTAGGTTGCTGACCTTTACATCGACCACAACTTCACGATTTCCCTAACCCTTTCGACTTCTGTCACAAGCTCTGAGACGTGAAGTTAGTTTTTTCTTTCTTGCAGGAGCGCTTGCGCACAACGTGAGCGCCGCACACCATTTGGTAGGCTATGGTCCTCAGCTAAGGGGTGGCAGTGAAACTGATGATCCTCCTCTCATTCATTCATGATAGGACAAGTGCCCGTGTGCTGTCTAAAGTCCTGCCTGACACAAAGCACGTCAAATTTAAGCGTACATAGAGTTAGCGTGGCGACTGCTTCCACCTACGCTGGCTGAGCGCTTACCTTCCCCGCCGCTCGCTGCTCCTGTCCCCCGGCGTTTGTCCTTGTTTCGCTACGACGCTGCTTATGTATGAATGCTGTCTTTATCCCGCAACGACTGCTGTTGCATTTTACAGCAAAAGGAACAACACTGTGCGCTGGTGGCGGCTGTGTGCTGCTCGGCAAGTGGCCTGTCTGTGCACCGCTCCGCACGTCACCAAGTGGAGTGGACAGGACTTGGCAGACGCGTCTTGCTGTGCTCCCTGCGCGGCGGCGGATCTGAGATGTAAGCGACTGCTCGGACTGGCTGGCACACCGTGTGGCCACTTTTCTCCCGATGCTGCTCCTCCCCTTTCACTTTGTTTCACAAGCCCTACAGCGCCTCCCACCAGTCACTGGGTGCAATTGCACGGACCGCAGAGCTGTAACTCGCGCTACAGCATCAGCACGGACAACCAAGTCGTTCTCATAAGAGGGTCCGGGGATCAGCAGGGGCCACTGAGGGAGGTAGACAGGTTCATGCAGGTCCAGATTTGGTCACATTTTTGTTTAATTCCCTAGATGCACAATAGGAGAATTAACGATTGCAGTCATTTTTAACATCTTCCTGCAGTAAAAAAAAAAAAAAAAAATCCGTTGTCTATGAGGAAGTGCTTCATAAAACAAAATCACAGAAGGCTTTCCACAGGTCAGAATCTCACTAAAAAGGCCCCTACCCCTGGTTGTTTTTCGTTCTTGGTCCTGCAGTACCCAGAGCACTGCTGCGTTTCCATCCTACCTGGTAGTTAATTACATTCACTTTGCATCCCGGCTGTAAATCAGCCCCCGATTAGATGGCTGGAATGAAAATCAACAGTGCTCTCTCTGCCAGGATCCAAATCGCCTAAAAATCAATGTCCCTTTTTCGCTTTCCTAACCACTTTTCCATGAACACAATGAGATATGTGATGCGGTCAAGCAAAGATGAGAAGAACGACTTATATGAAGTTGCGAAAAGACAACCACGGTTGTTGTTCAGAGAGTAGGCCTTTTTCAGAGAACATTTTGACATGGCACAGTAGGAAAAGGCCCAGGTGTAAACAGTAAAATTAATGATGGCTTAATTCCATTTAGCAGCTTTGGTTTTCAGTACCTTTTTTTTTTTTTTTTTTTACAATTAGACAATTTGACCAGCTCTTATCTTGGCTGCCTCCTAGATAGGCTACTTGCAGGGCAATTAACGCAGGAACCGACCTTTAAATACTGTCCATATCTTCACAACCCCTTCTAAAGCTTTCCAGTTGTTGCTTAACAGAGCTATTTGTGCTTACCTGATGTATTATCACCCTGTCAGTAACACATGATGTAGAATCTGTTAGAGTCTATTGGTTTACTGGTGTAATGCCCCTTTACTGTCCCTACTGTATATACTGGTACCCATGGTACACCCACACAGGTGTTTTCACTTATTGTGCTTAATTAGTCCTCCGCTCGGGAACCGCGTGGGAGTGCACAGACGGTTTGATTGACATCTCTATCAATCACTTGCTGGGGGTGCGGAACGACTTCATCATTTATTAGTGCACAGTGTTTGGTGACGTCACGTTTTTTTCCCCCGGTATAGCTCCACCCATCTTTAACCTGAACAGGCGTCTAATCAGGCTTGAGTGAAAACAGCTGTGTTAAAACGCACAGCTTGAGTATAATACAGTGTGATACTTACACACCTACAGTAACTGGCACAGGTATAATAATACATTGAATTCAATGAAGCTGCTTCAGTTTCAGGCTCCTGGTGTTGTGCATGCTGGCTCACTGTCATGACTTACCGGGACACTAGAACGGAACCGCGCCCTGTTATTAGTAGCCTAACACCTGTGATATTCCTACTATGACAAGTGAAAATGTTGCTGGGGAAAAAGGTACATTAATCGTACGTTAATTATTGGAAGATGTCAGTTTGTTGCAAAACACATCCAATGCTGAGTTACTTTATTTTGTGTTTTGATTATATGTCACAAGGCTGTGTAGCAAGACTCACGCTTGGAAAATAGGCTCATTTACAGCTCTTTGCACATTTGTACTTTGTAGGACATGAAGTGAGAAACTACTTCTGTTCAGTTTTTGCCATCATCCTTAATCTGGTTCTGCTAGGGAACGCATGTCTCCATAGGCAGGAATACCCAGTGGTGGAAAAGTATTCAAATGTACTTTTACTTACCTAAGTAAAACTAGCAATACCACAGTATCAGAAAATGGTCAGTGGACTTTGTCAGTGTTATATTTTTATATAATATATACCAAATATAACACTGACAAAGTCCACCCTGCATAATCAATAATATTATTGTTGATTTGTTACCACTAATACATTAAAAGATAGGTAGAGAAAATTCTAGCTATTTATTAGAGGGGGGTGTAATATCTATAATAGTGCATCATATTTTAAAATATTAAAGCCACCCACGCACTTATGGGTTTGTTGTGCCTGTTAGGGCAGGACAAGTTACATCCTTATCATTCTTATTAGTATATAGAGTTTAGTGGCATCACGGTATTCCCAGCATAGCTCCATAACAATTTACACCTGACTAGAGGTCTGATTAGCCAGAGTAACTGAAAACACCTGTGTGGACATGCAGGGCCTTTCATTTGCAAAGTAACAAAAATGTAGTGAATTAAAAAGTACAACAGAAGAAGAAGTGAAGTAGAAGTATAACATTGCATTTCACAGAAATACTTAAAGTACAAGCACCTCAAAATTGTACTAAAGTGCAGTACTAGTTACACTTTTATAGAACACCCCAGAAATGGTTAATAACCTCTAACAAGAGAATGCAAAAATAGTAAAGTACTCATAGTCTAAATATCATGTTCACCAGCATACAAGTTAATGCACTCCAGAATGCTTGGGTAAAATACTTGAGCGCTCTCCACTCCTGAGACATCCAGTGTTTCATCAAAATGTCACACTTGGCAGAGTAGATAGTGGGCCTTATCAGGGGTCAAATTCTATTTTGCAGTAATTTCAGAAGTCTTTCAGCTGTGCCTTTCAGCCATGGCAGCGTGTGAGATGGTGTGCAACGGAGTGTATTAATTTGTTGTAGAGCCCAGTGAGCCTAATCTGAGCCCGCAGGTACTAGTTTGAATTAAATACAATTTACATTGTGCAAATAAAGCGTCATATCTGAGATCTTGGCTTTATGGAATTACGCTCCCAAAGGAAAATGAGTATCATGCTCTATGATGGAGCAAGCTCAGTTTGATGATAGGCTTACAGTACATTCAATGGCATGACCCAGAAATCAGGAAAAGGGAAAGACAGGCAGTGGTGGAATTACACTGACTCCAGATTACCACATTTGAGGTATCTGTACTTTACTTGAGTATTTCCATTTCATAACACTTCTACTTCTACTCCACTACATTTCAGAGGGAAATATTGTACTTTTTTACTCTACTTACACCACAGCTATAATTACTAGTTAGATTTAGTAAAGATCTGACATGCAAAACATATGAAGAACTTAAAAAAAAGATGCATTGTAAAATCTTTTAGTATCCAACAGTATATCAAAACTGAACTTAAACGATTAGTCAATAATTGAACTGATTAGTTGGTTCATCAATTATCAGAAGATTAATCAGCGACTGTTTTGATAACTGATTAATCATTTGAGTCATTTCCTGTGCAGAAATGCCAAATATTTCATGGTTTCAGATTCTCAAATGTGTTCAAAATGGATTATGAAACAAAACAACAAAACTTCACCTCAACCAACTACAAGAGAAAAATGCTGCTTAAACAGTAATGCATGAGAATCTAATAATAATAATAATAAACTTTATTTCACATAGTGAAAAATAAAATACATAAAAGAACAAAGAATCATAAAATATATGAAGGAAAAATAATATTAAAAACAATTTTTAAAAATGTAATATGTAATAGTATAGTATATAATGTTTTATTAGGTATACTATACACACTCACAGGGGGGCATTTCTCTGCACTTTTACTTTTGATAATAGTACATTTTCCTGATAATACTTTTGTAACATTTTCAATGTAGGACTTTTACTTGTAATGGAGTATTTTTTACAGTGTGGTATTGGTAATTGTACTTAAGTAAAGAATCTGAATACTTCCTCCACCTCTGAAGACAGGGATAAGGCCCTGTAAGAAGCAGGGAGCAACAGTGGGCCATTGTTGTTTCATACTTAACAACATTGCGGTGTATCTGTGTCTGCATTGGCAGCAAAGAGGTAACCTTGTTATATTTTGCAATATGAGAGGTTTGGTACTGGGACAGATTAGATTACAAAAATCTTGTTTTGATTTTAAAGGGACAAAAGTAAAAGCTTGAAAAGGTCACTGAAGTTCGAGTCATTGAAGCTAAAATGTGTAGCGGGTGTGTTGAATTTAAATTCTCAGGGACTTGAAGTTGCCAGTGAATGTGATATTATATGTGGAACCTTTTTGGAAAATAAATGTCTAAGCTTTATGTGAATAAAAACACATCCTTTCTTTGATTATCTGTTTGTGGAAGCGTGGTGAAACTTGTTTGTTATCTTTCATAGGTTATTTTGGAATTATTCACCTAGGGTGCCAGGGATTCTGCAGGCAGTGTGTGTTACTCATGCCCTTTACTGTACCCTATTTGTGACCAGTTCTGGAGCCTGTAAACAACAGTAATTGGACTCAGGGGGCAGTGGGCAAAAACAAACTGTGAGTTTAACTATCATTTCATTTAGCTGTTTGTGGATATATTTTATGTACAATCCAGAGGAACGGAATGAAAATTAACCAGAAATTGAAAACTAAAAAAGAGAGCCCTATGCCCTCCATGCAGGAGTTTTGTGTCTAGTCCAACAGAGTTTAAAAGTTAGACAACTGCAAGGGCTGTGTGTGAAAACTGGGAAACCTGGGAATCTCTTCTGTTCTTTGGCTGATGTCTTCATTCACTTCCACAGACTATCAATCAACTTCTATCTATCTATTATTTACTTCAGGTTATATATCAACCTAGTTGTACTTTGCACTTTGACGTCAATGCTACTTCCTTAGCTGTGCCAGGGCTACTGCTCCAGTGCTTTTCTTTTATGGTCAGCGTACATCATTGTCAAACAGTGTGTCTTGTCTGTAACGTTTGTGTGATCCTAGTAGTTTGTACTGTGCCAAGTTCCACATTGTGTGAGTGTCTTTTTGTGTGTGTGCCCCAACAAAACAAGTGGACGTTTTTGTGCAACCTTTGCATTTTTAAGTGTCACGAAAAGTGATTCTGAATGAATGCCTGACAGGAAGTGAAAGGGAGAAATGCTGACGTTCCAGGCTTCCAAAGCAGAGTTCAATAAATGAACCTCAAGTCAGGTCTCTAGAAACATTTCGAATCAAACTACTTGGTAAATCTATAGCCAAGAGTTTTTAGAACCATATGTATATACTGCATAACCACTGTGAGAATCCACACACCCTGCCTGAACGCAATTCTGAATGAACAGAATGGAGTAGAAACAGCTGGAACTGGAACAACTGACTGACTAAATGTATGTAAAATGTAATGAAATTCAATTGAATAAGGGACTAGAATTCAAATCTGCTGTGTAGAACTTGTATTCTGAATCCACACATTGTTGGAATTGATTAAATAACTACAGCTAAAGGATTACATGCTAATCTGTGGGATGACCCAATTCTTCAAGACTTGGGTTAATGAAACCCGTTTCAAAGTAGTAATATAAGCTGTAATGCACTAGAATTTGAGATTTTGAAGGTACAAGGTTTTAAATTGATAACAGCAATAGTTATAGGATATACTGCATAGGGCCTGTGATAATTGCAGCACCCAGATTTATTATAGTAAATTGTGTTTTCAAACACTGGAGGATAACAAGCAGGTTTATCTTGTTTTAATAAGAATAAACTGAACAGGGAAAATGAAATATTTTCATAATCTCTTCCATAAAATTCTTCATGGTACATTTTATAAGCTTTTGCAGATATACTGTAGTTCCCTTTTGTCATAAGCAGCTATGACAGACTATAAAACAGACCCCACCCTAGTGTGGGAAACTCATATTGTTTAAAGTAGAATTACAGAAAAGGGGAGAGTCAACACATTTATCCTATTAGAAGGAAATGAAGGAGACAGTGAGTCTGTGTTTATCCATTATGAAATCCATATCTGTCTGGAAATGAAATAGCATAGGTTCAGTCTCTGAACCACTTCTTCTTTGCAAATCATGGTCTGACCACCAAAAAATGTTTTTTAAATGATTAATTAGTTGCTACGATTCTGTGATCAGCCTTGGAAAATCAATTAATGTGTCCTCAACAGGACACATTCAGGGCATCTTCAAAAAGGGGTTCACTGCAAAAAATAAGCACATCGAGTCAAGCAAAATTTATATTCAGAATGACTCTGCTCCTGTGAAGAGTCTGGAGCAGCAATGCCAAGTATTCAGAAATGCAAATGTTGCTGTTGCAAAGGAGGGCCTTTGGGTGGAGGTACTTGGCCTGTGTTAAATCATAATGACATTTATGCTGCGCACCCTGTGAAACTATCAAAGCATTTCTTTCCTTGTCTTTGTTTAAGACAGATTTTTTGATGTAAAATATTTCTCCTGTCTAACAGGATGTTCCTAATCTTTGTGCTTGTCAGTGAACACAGGTGGTTAGTACGTGGTTGAATGGCTGCCATTCTTCCAGGGATGTTCAAGTGGCTTTTTGTATGGATGGAATGTGAACTAAATTGCCAGTCCTATGACAATAAACCCTGCAAATTGATCACAATGTCCCTTAATGCCAGCAGGTTTTGCAGTTTGAGGTGTAACTTGAGAGCAGCTAGAAATTGTATTGTCGCATTCCTCCTTCACCATGGATGCCTGGAAACCAAAACAATTAACACGGCTATTTCTGTTAGAGATGACCACAAACTCACACTCTCACTGCCGCAGGTGGCGAAAGGCTGTCTTCCAATTAACAAGTCTAATTACATCACAACTCTGCAGAGTTGTCTGGCGTTCATTTGTGCCTGATTGTCGGTGTGTGCTTGTGTGTGGCTGCTTTAAGTGTGTGTCTGTACAACTGTTCATCTCAGAGTGTGATTTTAAAAACACAACAGAATGATCCGTGGTGTCAAGGGACAAAACTTTATTTCTTACTTGACTTTATAATTGGCATGAAGAGTTCTCAGTAGTTAAACACTAAAACTGAACACTTGGCTACATTCCATCCATCCATCCATCCATGCATTCATTATCTATACTGCTTATCCTCAGAGGGTCGCGGGACTTAGCTACACTGTGCATTTGAAATTTAAAAGGCAACAACTGCTATATTGCGAGTTGCTTGGTACTCAGATAGCAATGCAGATTTATTTGCAGGTCCATTAAAGTCAGACATAATTAACTGTTTTTGTAGATTTTCCAAATTATCCCTGTTTGTATCAAAGGTGGCACACAACATTTTTGTAAATAAATGGAGTGCAAACTGGCCAAATGGGAAAAACAAAATGACTGCCATTAACAAATCAATTTAAAGCAGCTATTATCAGTATTTTTAAAATAACAATGGATCAAATGACTATGCGTAACGTGAAAGGGGTCGCTCGTAGTGATGAACCCGCAGAGAATTATCACCAGACTCCATCCAAAAAACCCACTGCATGCTACCTGCCAAGCACCAAATGGCAGACAGACGTTAGCGACCAGTTGGTCAAAATGTAGTGTCTAGCTGGTGACCATGGTGAAGCATTTAGCAGCTAAAGAGCCAGATATTTCCCTCAGGAGTTGGTGGAGACCAAGACCAGAGCTAAAGGGAGAGTAAATATTGAACTTACATTCAGGTGGACAGAAACAAGGAATAATAATTAATGCTAAAGTTGCTGTGTGTCTGCTGGATGAGCAAATAGGCAGCTGTTTGCTAACATGATAGGGATGTCAACTTACAGGTAATGATATGTCAGTGTGGAGTTGACCCCAAGTGGCCAACAACAAAAAACAGTTAAAGAAAATGTGTGATGAGTTGGGTGGTGGCAATTGATTTCCATGAATCCATGAAATTGATTTCTTCAAATTTTGATGATATATATCCTCTGGCCAAGCATGGTTTATCACATCACACATTTGGCTGTTTAACTTCACATGGGTTTAGACTGATCAAGGCTTGTATTTTTTATGTGTACACCAAATATTTATTCATGTGCAAAAATAGCCCTCAGCCATTTGCGGGCCTGCAGGATGTCACAGTCTCCTGACTGCCTTATTGAAAAGCCCAAACTCAGTCTGAACAAAAAACTATACACTGCACGCTTCAGAGGTTTTATCTAAAATGAGAAGTCCATGTTGTTTTCTCCTTTCTCCTGCTTCTCTTGTACCTCAGTAAGGCACAAAACAACCTGTTTCACCCAATTATCTCTCCCACAGGGCACAGTCAGGCAATTTGGCTCAGTCAAGACTCTGATTCATTGAGCCAGATGATTTAAAGCTTTCGGGGGCCACAAGTCAGCCCACTAGGACTGAAACTGTTTCGTGATTCTCAGTTGATATTTAGCAGCGCGACTTGCTCCACAAAAGGTTGCAGAAACAAAAATAGCATGTTATTTCTAGTCTTCCTCATTTGTCACCCTGTGAAAACCATATTTCTGAGGGATATCAAAAATGTTGTAAAGCATATAGTGACAGCTGAAAGCTGCTTAGTAGCAAGCAGATATACAATTACAGATACTGACAATATGCTAATCATTTTATCGTGAAACATATCTTTTATAAAATATATCTTATAGAAATAATATACAAAGCCAGTAGATAGGGTGACATACATTTATAAGGATGATCAGCAGAGAGACAAACACACTGTCCTTGACAAACATGGAGGCAATTATCACAAACTTTAGGCCCTGCAAAACCGATGCATACATGCCTGGAGCCCCAAAGGAAAGCATTTCCAATAATTACTGTATAAGCTTCAGTGTTCAGTCACATAAAAAAGCCAGCGCTTTATCTGATGCCTGCAGTCAATAGCTGTCCTTATAAGAACAACGCCTATTCCAGCCACAGATGCCAGGACCACTGAAACAGTTCACTGTAGCTTTATTGCCACATTAAGCCATTTGTGGGGGGAAAAAATGACAAATGAGCCGAAGAAATACCCTTCGCAGTGACCCTGCAAGAAAATGTTCTGTGATCTCTCTTCTGCTCCAGCCAAGCCTCGAATATACACTGTTTAAAGCCATTAATGGTTGATCAATGCATCAAGTCACTCTGGATTGTAGCAATTATAAAACAATGCCCCCAAAAGCTATTTTAAGTCATGCGCTATCAGTGGGAACAGCAACAGAGAGGATAATTGGGTATTGACAAAAGAGTGTGAAAAGCAAAGACAGCATGCAAGACCACTCTCCAATTTACTCTGTCATCTTGAGGCTCTGATTATGCTGTTTACTGACCATATAATTGGGGCAACGCTTGATAAAAACAAACATTTTAGGGTGAAGCATCAAATATAAGCAACTTGCAGAAAATGATTCTGAACACTTAATTGGGATGATGCTTCCTTATTTTCTGCAACTGGTTGTGAGGCCTGACACACTTCCCGGCTCCCTGGAGTTGAATGTACTGTTATTTAGTGGACTGAGCAATTTTTAAAAGCATAGGAAGCATGCTTTCATGCTTCCTTGGGTGTAAAGTGATACTAAACGGCTTGTTAAAAGGTAATTACCAGATTAATGCCATCATGGTTTCTGCTACACAAGCATTAAAGGGACAGTGATCAGTCCATGCTCTATTAGCTTATTAAATATGTTTTGTAGCCAAGGGGGTTAAAGGCCCTGAAAACCTCATTTCTCAATCACTTACCATGAGTGATGGGGTTCTACATGAAGACAAGTAAGAACAGAATGTATTTGTGTTTTTATCTGGGCTTAAAGTGAGCAGGGTTTGGTTGGAAAATGATGATGTCACATACTTCAGTGCACCAATGAGGACCCACACAGTTTTTGACAGGTAAACTTTTAAATAATAATAAGCAATAAATTAAAATCTTTAATTTTGGGTATTGCTTATTTAGTCATTAATATTTAATATTATCAAGAAAGATTTGACACCAAGTTTTCAGAGGCTTTAAAAGTGACAGATTTCATAATGCAGAAAAAACAGCACAATTTCAGCAGGGATTTAATCTTTAGCAGTCAATGGTGATCTTCATCGCATGCAGATTACCTCACTTAAGCATCAAGACACACCTCTGCCAGGATTTACATTTAACATTTGTCTAAATCACAAATTTATTTAAAAAAGAGAGAGAATATGCATATGCAATATATTGTATGCATGTTTATCTGTGTGTGTCCTTTGAAAATAACCCCCTTTTCACCAGAAAGTACAAAATATAACATGAAGCTAAATGTTGCCCTTCTGGGAATCTGTCATGAAAACTGTCCAAATCTGCTTTTAACTTCTTTAGCTTCCACTCAAAAACCCTGTTGCTGAGCACCATCTAGTGTTGAAAGCAATTATATTGACTCAAGAAGAACATCATTTGTTTTTACATTATGTACACTACAGAGAGCTGTTTTATTCAAATGCAATGAGATGTAAATGAGATGTGAACTCCATGTGATTCAGAATATATTTTTTATTTTAATTATGCAAACAATATATTCACCGTTAAAGAAAATGAGACTCCTGCCCCCATAAATGATTACTGGCATGCTGGCAAGAAGACATACAGTACTTACAAACTGAAGTGGCTTGTTAAATAGAAATTGCAATATCAATTTTGATATAAAAGATAAGAAGTCTACTTCACATAACATATGACTCAAATATCCACCTGACTGAGTCCCAGGCTTCTCTGCTTCTCTGTTGCTCAGTGGGTTTTGTAAACCAGAGCCAGCAGAAGCCTCGATGCTGGGTGGAAGACAACAGAGGCCATCTGTTGTCTGTGTGTTTTCTTTGGTGCCCTGCCACAAAACTCTGCTGCCAGAACACCCAAGGGTACCCATGTGCACCGCGCTGCGCCTGGGGACTGGCTCACTGAAGCACCTTTATAGCCTACTGGCTCCGTGGGGGGACGCCTGGATTCTGCCAAAGCCCAGACACAATAACAGCGGTGTATGAAAAGGGCTTTGTTGTAGCAGGATCGTTACACAACCATGCCATTAACCTTAATTGGAGCAGCTTGGTGGAACACAGAAAAACTTTCAGCGCTCTGAGACAGCAGTGTTGTTCCCCTGAGTTACATAAAATCGAAACTGATCTCAGGCTGAGTTAATTGAATTGCAGAATACTTCTCCTCAGTTCCTGCAGAGGAACTGAGGAGTAGAACATCATTCTCTGGTTCTGTGCTTTGACAGGTAACTAAGGCCATGACATAAATGCAGAAACATCATTTAGGGTGAAAACATAATGACACTACTGAATGAATTCCCATATTAGTGGTGATTGGGTGTAACCCAGGAAACATAAGAAGAGACATTAGGGGACATGGGGATAGATCCCTATAAAGCTGCTCTCAAAAGAAGTTTGTTCATTCACCTGGATGCAGATCAAGATAAACATTTGGTTTTGAACATCATCTACAGTACAGTATTACATACAGTACAACTATTCAAGAGCAAACATTGGAGTTCCTGCATCAAACCAGGTGCATATTCAATACTTGTCTATGCATTGCATTCTCAAATGTTGGGAAAATAATAAGAAAATTAATAACTAAATGTCAGTTTTCTTCATTTGTCAGCTTTCACTCTTTGGTATCTATCTCCCACAATAGGGAGATTGTGTTATTAATATTTTCCATTCATCAGAGAAAATAGCCCACACTACTTCCTCCCTAAATCCCTATATTCATCTCTATAGAGACAGGATTGCACAAGAAGATTACTGTGACAGCAGGATTTTCCAGGGCAGAGGGTCACTGCACATGTTTTGGAGTGAGCAGCTGCGCAACCATAACTTACTTGGATTTTAAAGTCAGACAGAAAATCATGTTTGTTCCCGAAGTTAATCTTCCATTTAGTGTTAATGGAGACTGTATGTGTGCTTTGTCTTTTTGACAGAAAGCTCAGGACATTAGATAAACACATTAAAATGCCAAAAAGGATAAATGAACTCATGATTTGAATGGTTTTCCCCTTTAACTAAATAGCTAAGTCACTGTCCTGGTGTTACAGTAAGCTGCAAACACACATCAATTATTTAGCTCAAACAGAAGCAGAGCTTGAGATGTTTTTAGTGTGTTTTCCAAGTCTTGAAAAAGTTTGTGAATGTCAACAGCTTTCACCGTCAGCTCGACAGATTGTGGAAATGCACAGCGCCGAATGAATAGTGTAAACATGAAATGAATCATCCCTGTCAACAGGCAATACAAGCAAGCAGGCGAGGAAGTGTGGCTGTCTGTAATTCTGGTCTTGGCTTGCACCAGCCTGTAAATCTCTATTTTTGCAACCAGTAATGACTTTTGTAATTAATAAAATAAGAATGTATATTACCCGGTCAGATTCTGTAGAAATAGCAATAAGTTTTGGGAGTGTTGTTTACATTGTGAAGCTGCTACTGAGCTCTCTAATGAGTCAGTGCCCTGATTGCACGGTATAGAGATTGAAACTGCTTAAACTAACTCAAGTGCAAGCCTACCATCACCCTGGTAACCCTGATGATGTCAACAGGGTTATCTTGGGCTTGGGCTTAAGACTTTTTAACAGAAAACCTTGTATTAATTGAAGGCGTGAGGTTTGAAAGAAGAGGACATTTCGTAGACAGGGTGGGTCTGAAAGACGCTGTCCAGTTGCATTATGGGAAATGGAGGATCCAGCGTTTTTGGAGCTTGACTCATATAAAGCACTAAAAGTCAGGGTATCTTGGCCTCTGCTGCTTCGATCGTTTAAAAAAAAAAAAAAACATCTGTCATCACGCCTGCAGTTGTAAATGTTACTAAGTTGATGTTGACAAATGAATTCTGGTCCAGATGCCCTGTAACCCTTTTCCAGAAGGTCAGAGGTCAAATAGTCAATTGAATTAAAAAGCCAAAAAAGAAAAAGCAAGTGTGATGTGTGAGGAAGATAAACACCAACCACAACCTGGAAAACCCAAAGTTGTATTTAGGGTATAAAGGGTATTTTATTTGCTTATGTGATAAGAACAGAGCACGTTAATGAACATCAGTATAAAAATACAAGATGTAAACATGCCGGAGTTACCATGAATGCTAATTTACATCCATAGTCCCTTGCCAGGTAACAAAAACAGAAACATTACAAGTGACAATATACAGATACAAATATACAATACACAAGTAGAAAAAGACAAAATACATGTCAAGATAAAAGTGATCACTTATAACTAGCTTATAACTGATCTATAAAGCATCCGTACATTATTTATCAACCATCAATGAGTCAGATACAGCGTATAACCCCTTATTAGAAAATGGTACCCACATTTCATTGCATAAGTAATAATAATCCAATAATAAATATGGTAATATAACACTGAATCAGTTGATTTTGCATGGTGAAGACATTACTTTTTTTGCAGCTAATATTCTGTGCTTTTATTTAATACAATTTTGATTACAAGACTCCATTTTAATGGAATATTTTTACATGGAGGTCTTTCCATCCCTGTTACTTCCACTACTCGTGCCACTAGAGGTCAGACTAGCATTCACTAGACTTCAAAAGCGCACAGTACCTCATTTGTGAAATCATTTCCAGTCTTCAATAACGTCTCATCGTCTGTTAGCGCAGAAGAATCAGCTGGAAGAGGAGGCAGGGATTTGTCATCTAAACCAAGAAACACATAGATTGTCAAAACAGTTGGTGTTGTTGAGCAGCGACCCATGACTTTAAATTGTCATTGTGTGCCAAAGGAGGTTCATTTATCATTTTCATCTATTTTTAAACAGGGAGATAGTGACCATTTGGGCTAATACAGCAGCTGTCTGTCTTGTCTAATAGATATGACCTTAATCAAGATTACTCTGCATGAACATGACAGGTGGCACACACACACACTCACATATATGCACAGATGTTGTTGCATGTATGCAAATTTGTATGAACAAATGGAATCTGAAGTGATTTTCTTCCTCCAAGGGACTCAAAGACAGGATGAGGTTAGCAGAGCCAGAGAAGGTCAGCTAGCCTTGCAGAACTACAATGCTGTCATACTGAACAGAAAAAGAAAAGACTGTAGTCAAGGGTCACCAGAAAAATTGTTCGACTCAAGAGCTTTTTCCTGGTGCCTCTTGTGTGCAGTCATTTAGATGAAGAGGGACTGAGCAGTTCAGATGGAGCAAAAGCCTTTTTTTCCTCACTCATTTGGAATCCATTCAAGTCTCTGTCAGTGATTGCAATCTCATGATGAACTGGGAAGTGCTTTTGTTAGGGTACACTGGCTGAGAGTGTACTGGAAGTGAAAAATAATTATTTTTTTATATGTGGATGTATGAAATGGACCGTAAAATCTCCACATCACAGAGCTGGAATCACTTAGATGTGGCTTGCGGATGAATAGCCTTCTAGTTACATATCAAAGGAATCTTTTGATAAGCTATCAAAATGTATTTAATGGATTATTTTTATTATTAAGATGTCAGTGACCATGTTTAACTTTAGATTTGCATTTCAGAATTCATTGAATATTTGTAAAATATGATCAATTTAACACAATTGAATGAAAAATGTTATGTATTACGGACCACATGGACACATCACATCTTTGTAATGCTGCATGTTGTGTCGTCTAGCTTTAACTCTACGTGCCGATCAACTGTATGGAAAATAACAACAAAGTCAAACAGCAGTTCACAATTTATTTACTGAATAAATTTGGACAAAACACCAGAATCTGTTACGATACAATCAGAACATCTGAGGCAGATATCCCACCATGCACCACCCCCCCCCATGAAACAAAAGGACTAAACATTAGCACCAAATCAGCACCAACTTAAATAAAAGGTAGCTCAGTCTACAAAAACAATGAAAGCAATAGTTGGGGTTGTCTTTATTGAAAAGCAACTCAGAAAAGTAGCAACTTGAAAATGTTTTTGACTTTTCTTAAAAAACAAGCACCCCCCCACCATACCCCACCCCCCACCCTGCTAGGCAGGCTATAGCATTCATGGGGCACATGCCAATGACTAGATAAAAACACAAATTCAAGTAACATTGAGATACGACAAAACATGTCCACTGGTACCCATTCTGAGCATGGTCGTTTCACAGAACCTACGCAGGCAGTAGAAAACTAACATGAGGTCCTGGAGTGAGCATGTCATAGCAGTACTATCACTGAATATCTCGTATCAAGTTTTTTCAAAAGAAATGAGGGAGACCGGGTGGCATCGGCTGTCGGGGCACCAGAATACTGGCACAGAAGATATTGTGTATTCTAAAACTTCAGACAGACATTTTCCTCCATGTGTCTGTCCTGTGTCAAGATATTGCCTACATCATACATGAAAAAGGAATCTCTGAATAAAGAAAAACCCTGCAATGTAGTTTTAAATATATATATATATTTATATATATATATATAGCTGTTACAATTTAAATAAATGTTACGTTCTCGTTCCTACAACTGAAGAGTGAATTTAAATAAGAGGAAACTAATTTTAAGAGGTGGAATCGTCCATTCACCTAACACATCAAGTGCATGATGCCATGTTTGGAGGCTTACCAAGAAAAAAAACAGTTTAAGATTGAGGTTTAGGGAGTGATATTAAAGCAGCAGTAACAACAGAGTGGAACAGCTTAAAAACAAACAAAGTAAATGACCGTTTATATAAGTAATGTTACTGAAAAATAAAAGTGTGGTGGTGAAGAAAGTGTGGTAATGGCTTAAGAGACTGAGGAGGCAGAAACATACAAATTACTGAAAACAAGGCCGTCAAGGAGTTTAGTGACTGTCAGAATTATCAATAATGTTAAACTGAGACAAACGAGACGACAAAACAAAACCTAACAATGAAACAAAGACGAGGTCAACCACATTGATGATGAAGCCTAAGCTGCTCCATTTATTAACCACAGATCCCAGGTCATGGACAATCACCTCGTATTTGTTTAACAATAGAACTTGGGGTTGTGGTTTCTGACCCTGGGTCTGTGGTTTTAATTGGTACCACCTAAAGCTATGACAAAAAAACAAAACAAAATCTGTAAGAAAAAGGTGTGGTGTTGCAGTTTGTCAGTTCATTTTTAACTGTTCTCCTTGGTTTCCTGTGTTCTTATGTCCCTTCATGCTTTCCATAGTGTCAAAAATGGTGAATGTGTCTACTTTTATGAGCACCACATTAAACCAAACAGCTCCAAAAAAAAACAAACATTTGCTACATTGTTTGCAACTTGCATGTCTGACAGCAACCTCCCCGAGCGGGAGGTGCAGCGCCAGGTGACGTCTAGATGCCATTTGTCATGCCAGGCTCAAGGTTTTCCATGAAATGGTGGAAAAGGAAACAGGATGGAAACACCTTTATTATGAGTGACAAATGTTCACCTATTAATCTCTAAACTACTGTTTTTGGCTCTGCTGTGAGCATGGCGAGCCGGCCGTGGCGGAGTCGTCCGTATGTGCTTGGTGTTTGCTCAGCTGAAGAACTGCTCCAGCTCCTCTTCCATGTTCACCTCTGGCACCATCTGCTCCTGCTCTCTTTCCCCTCTGCCGTGTACAGCAGCGCCCCCTAGTGCCCCGGACGAGGCAAACCAGGGGTGCTCCAGAATCTCCTGAGAGGTGAGGCGCTCTGTGGGTTCCCGGCGGAGGATGGAGCGGATCAGGCACTTGGCCTTGGGTGTGAGCGTCTCAGGGATGTTGAAGTGGCCCCTGCGGATTTTGCTGAACAGAGAGCCGGGCTCGACGTCATGGAAAGGGTAGCGCCCCACGAGGATGGTGTAAAGCATGACGCCCAGGCTCCAGACATCAGCTGCCTTCCCCGAATAGCTTCCGTTGGCATTGAGGATCTCAGGACTGACATAGGCTGGGCAGCCATGTTTGTCTGACAGGGAGTCATCATGACCATCCAGGATATAAGTGTCCTCAAGGCTCTCCAACTTCACGAGGCTTCTGGAGACACAAGGGAAACAAAAACACATTGAACACAATGATACCGCTTTACAAAACAATGGACACATAGAATCACCTGATAATGTGAATTTTAGTAAGTGATAACTTTTATAGCTCCAATCTTTGGATGCCAACTAACAACAAATGAAATACAAAAAAGACACTCAAGTGGGGTAATTTGCTCTGATGGACACCTTAAGTGTTTAAGATCCATCGCTTTTGGATATCAGAGGAAGTAGAGCACATAATGCTCGAGGCTTAAGTTTGACATTTCTTTTCACTTAGATAAAAGCCCAGCCAAAAAGAATCAACGCACAAATAGGCCTTCCAAAAGACCTCCACAATTCAAAAGGAAACACAATTACAGGTGACTGATCGTCTCAAGTTTCACGCATTGAGCAGTTTCGCTCAGAGAATCAAAGAACCGGCAATGTGGATTGCC